>OU795041.1:32838378-33438378 GCA_917208275.1 Patella pellucida | reverse complement strand
GTACTTCTTCCTTTAAGTTGTTGAATTTCCATCACATAAAGGCTCTGAATCCGGCCGCAGAAATCTAAACCCCAGCCCAACCCAAGCGGGGAGAGAAATCCAAAATGATCTCCTTGAACACTATCACCACAAACCTAGGCATGGCAACATGCAAAGCTATAGCCCTTTTCCACGCCTTCGCTGGATCAGACAGTACTTCTTCCTTTAAGTTGTGGGGTAAGCGATCTATCCTGTTGCATGTTGATGCATGAAGTGCCATACCTTATGGAGCTATTTGGGACTATTGTCGACAATCCATTCCAAACATCACCAAGGTTGAAAGAAGTGACAACAACAAGGAGTATCTTCTAAGTGTGCATCACCCAACATGTCCATGATGCCTACCAACAACCCAACTAACCATGGGTGAACGGAAGAGGACGGGAAGCTGCTTCCCTTTTGTACCGCACCAACATGTATATAGGGGAATTGTGTAAGAATTTACTTGGAAGTAGGCCTCTTGGTTCTCCGGTTACTCCGCCCGCACTCCTAAAGACGCCTACGCGCAAAAGAGTATTTGAAATAAAATTGAACCACGTGTTAGTCCTAAAAAACCTAGTTTGTGTCGAGTGGTTTTAAAACCTGTCTCTCCCCGCCCCCTCTCTCTCCTCTTACTAGCTATTGAATGTATTTTTTTAGAAAAAAAGGCTGGAGGTTGACAGCCATCTTGGATTTTGGCGGCCATTTTGTTATTTTGGTTGGATTACTCATACATGTTCAATAGTACAACAGTTATAAGGCGTAATGCAAAATTGGCGGCCATTTTGTTAATTTTTATCTGACTGTTTGACACTCGAACCAAAATTGTTCCAAAGACCCTTACCTTCAAATTGGTACTGAAAACAAAACTTTTGCATCAATTTGAAATGAAAACAAAAAAATACCCATGCACGGCCCCCACTATAAGTAATTATTATATTATTATTATTATAATTTCATTTTTAAAGCCAAACATTATATCCCTTACACAATGGTTCTTCAGATCCACGTCTGAAATAATTTATATTCATCATCCACAATTTCTTGTGAACACTCTACAGACAACATTTATAATCTGATTGTTATACGCCCACATTGAAATGTGGTCGTATAATATTGTCGTCGCCCCGTCCATCTGGTGCCACAAGCTTTTGAAGCTAAGGTTAATATCCGATTGATTTATACACAGTGTTTAAGGTCATGAGATCTTTTTCTGGTAATTAGTGTCAGAGTTGTGGTCCTTGATCACTTAAAAAAATCTTGTGTACGTCCTGTTTAAGGTCATGAGACGAAGAAGCCTCAGATAATTATGGTCTGAGTTATGGTCTTTGATCTCTTCTAATACTCTTGTGGACGCTCTACAGGTCAAAGTTAATATTCGTTTGACTTTAAATTTGTACACAGTATTTAAGGTCATGAGACTAAGAAGCCTATTGATTTTCAGCAATTTCCAATAATTAATGCCAGATTTATGGCCCTTCATCAAAAAATCTTGTGGACGCTTTAAAGGCTAAAGTTAATATCCGATTCATTTATATTTATACACAGTGTCGAAGGTCATGAGATGAACAAGTATACTGAGTTTCAATGAATTTTGATAACTTACATTATAAACTTCAGAATGCCTCGTTCGGCAGCTCTGTCCAATTGAGGTAAAAAAAATACCTCGTTGTCTGCAGTTCCAAAACCAGGTTTTTTAAATTGCCCTTTTTTGGAACAGGGTATTTTGTTCAGAACGAGGCTTGGTAAAAATGTCTCGTCTACTAAACGTGTTTTTCCCCAAGATAGTTATTCGCGCTATTTGCTATCAGCGAATTTATTAAAATTAAAATTTATGTTATTTAATACGAAAATAAACAAGTACAAACTATGATATTATAATCAGAGAAATAGGAAAGAGGTGAAAGTGTAAAACTATTGAAGACACACAGCTACCTTGCCTTGTTTAATTTATTGCCCAATCAGGTTTAGGTGTTAAGCAACAACTGTGGTGTTGTGAAAGCTAAATTGGGGTTGTAAATTAATCATGGTAGCTGTGTGTTTTACACCTCCAACTAACTGATATCACAGACAACAAATTAGTGTTTATCTGATTTTAATACAACAAATAATCTATTCTTGTTAATCAAAAAAAGTATTAAATTTCATCACATATTTCCAATACGCCAGTTTATTTTTTATATTTATTGTAAAAAAAATAACTTGACCATAGCATTGACTGTTTCTGTTGAAACCCCATCACATTGCACAAAATATTATTGGAGCAAAGTCATATAAAGGCACAGCGATAAATTTGTTGGCTTTATACCTATTGTCAATTAAATGGGAATTAAAGCACACCTCATGCATTAAAATTTAATTAAAACTTTTAATTATGAAGACAAATGTGAATAAATAATGCGAAAATAATTTATGGTATGGTGTGTATTCTTGTCTTGTCTATTTCTCTGATTTTGATATCATAATTTGAACTGGTTTTATTTTCGTATTAAATACATAAATTTTAATTTTTAAAATTTGCTGACAGCAAATACCGCAAACAACTATCTTGAAAAAAAAAACACGTTTAGTAAACGAGGCATTTTACCCAGTCTTGTTCTGAACAAAATACCACTTTACAAAAACAAGGCAATATAAAAAAAATTGTTTTGGAACTGCAGACAAAAAGGCATTATTTTACCTCGTTTGAACAAAAATGCTGAACGAGGCATTCTGAGGTTTTTAGTGTTAAACAGCTAAATCCAGAATATTTAAAAATGTTTCATATCCTTAACGTTAGCATGGAGAAGAACTTTATCAAAGCCAAACAAATTTGAATGATTTTCTGATAATTACATAATGAGTTGTTACTTTTAATCAGATTTTAGTGTATTATAAATGTTTCATTACCGCAAAAAGTAAAATATGCGACAACTCTTGTTGACTGCTGGCAACCTATCTTTATATAAATCGGATCGAAACTGCTCGACAAAATGGCCGCTCCTTGTACGCAACTAGTGTAATAGTATGTAATACAAGGTTTTGCGATAGTGGACCTTCTAGAGGTCACAATTTTGTTCCGATTTTGATAAATCTTGAAATACCATAACTTCCTGGATTATGACTGTATCTGCCTGTATTATGGCCCCTGTTTTTGTGCAAACTTTTTTTTGGAGCTTGTTCTCTGTCAATCTCTTGCAATATGTGGGCAAATCTTGCATGGTAACCGCTTGTTTTTCTGTCTTTATTGTGATTTTCTATTTTTTCCTATCAATTTCAACATATTACAGATATCCTGATTTAAAGGTACGAGAGTTTGCTGTAAAATGTATCAGAAGAATTAATACTGATGATTTGGTTGATTTTCTACCACAATTAATACAAGCTTTAAAGTTTGAAAGTTATCACAACTGTCCTTTAGCTCGTATGTTGTTAGAACAATCATGTAAAAGTATTCGATTCGCACATCAATTTTTCTGGTGAGTATTAAAAATTATCTATTAAATGGACTTTCATAAAGTTTCAATGTTTCATTCAGCTTACCTTTGGTCACTGTCCAGGAAAGTAACCGCGTTATTCACAAAATTAAAGCTTAGATTAGAGAGTTTAATGGGGGGTTTTCATCCCCCCTTTTCCGAAAACCTTATTAAAGTGGTAGAGGAAATAGTTTTTTAATGATTTTTTTTCCAATTTTGAGGGAAGCATTGTCATGATAGGACAAACTGTTATCAATAATCAGCGTTACACGACCTTCTGCTTTTGCCAAAAACCTTATGTACATGATAGAGGCTGTAGCCTGTATTGTATCTGTATCAAATTTAGTGTGAAGCCCTGTGATTACGAGAGGATGTACCGCATCAATATTCAGCTTTCCACAACTTTCCGTTGCTTCCTATGTCCCTATGATCACTTTTGTTTATACGCCTAATTTTCAGACGGACGTATTATGCCGTCGACCCCGTCCTTCCGTCCACAATTGTTTTTGGACTATCTACAGGTCACAATTCTTATCCGATTTTGACGAAACTTAAAATATAGGTTTATCCCCAAAAGATCACGGCTATTTCAATATTGCCATGAATCTAAATCGAATATTCATGGAATATGACCACTGATTGTATAGAGGTCACAATTTTCAACCGATTGTGATGAAACTTGCCATGCATGTTTAAAACCCAAAGAGCGTAACTTCCTGAATTATGGCCCCTGATTGCCCGAAAAAACGCCTTTTTATACGCCCGCATTGAAATGTGGTCGTATATTGGCGTCGCCCGGTCCGTACGTACGTCCGTCCATACGTCCGTCCGTCATCCACAATTTCTTGTGAACACTATATAGACTACATTTATCACCTGATCGTTTTGAAATTGATATATATTGTTTACATGAGTGAGATGAAGATGCCTATTGATTTTCAGCAATTTCCGATAATTACTGCTAGAGTTATGGTCCTTGATCACTTTGAAAAATCTTGTGAACGCTCTAGAGGCTAAAGTTAATATCCAATTGACTTTAAATGTGTGCACAGTGTTAAATGTCATGAGACGAAGAAGTCTATTGATTTTTTTTTTTTTTTTCTAAACAATATTTTATTGATTATTAGGATTAGGAAACAGGCAAAGCCTATATAATCCCTCTCCCTAAAATTTAAACATAAAACGTAATAAAACAAAGGAATCATGTACACTATTTACAATATAATATATAAATATAACTATATTTAATCAATCAGTCAATTGCACCTGCATTCAAAGTGGGCTAATAATATTATTATTTAAAATATATGGTACTTAAATGAAACCAATAATAATTATGTATACATACACATATATATACGTACATATACATGTATATACAGACATACATTCACATATATATATATGCACACATACTAGTATATATAAATAAAACTAAATCTATTAAAATTTAAAAGCGTTTAGTAATTTCTATGAAATTATGGACTATTGAGAATATGGAGTAATTGATAGCATTAGAGAGTTCGGAAGATCCAGAAAGTAATAGTTTTATGTGTCTCTGCTGCGTTGGGAGAGTCTCAATTGTTATCCGTCGTTCATCCGAATACAAGGGGCAAACTAGTAGATAATGATAGCTGTCTTCGAATTGATGTCCACAGTTACATGAAGGATTTTGATGAATATGTCTGAGAAATTTGTGACCGTTTAAATCGCTCATATGAAGGCGGAGTTTTGAATGGATTATTTGATGTTTTCTAGTGCCATGATAAAAATAGTTTGGAGGTAAAGTATCGGATTTAGAGAGATATGTTTTGAAAGAACTAAGGGAGGGTAAATGTTTGACCGTATCAGGTAGAGAATTCCATAGTCTGACTGCAGATGGAAAGAACGAGTTATAGAAGAGAGAAGTTCGGCAATAAAATTCAGGGATATTGTTATTGCGAAGATTATAGGAAATAGATCTAGATGGAATAAGAGCAGAGAGATAATCTGGGGTTAAATTATTTAAAATTTTGTACATCAAAATAAGCTTATGTCGCCTGCGTCTCTCACGAAGTGTAATGAAACCGGTTTCACTATATAGATCGGAATGGCTGGTTCCCTTTACAGTCCCACAGATAGTTCGGAGTGCATCAAGTTGCAGGTGTTCAAGCTGATTGGACAAGTGATGTGTGCAACCGTCCCATATAATATCCCCATAATCAAAATGTGGTAATATGAAAGAGGTATAGATAGTTTTGAGTGATTTTCTGTTTAACCGGTATTTCAATGAACGAAAATAGTTAATGAGTTTATACACTTTTTGACTGATTGAATTTACATGCGAATCCCATTTGCCGTTAGACTGTAAGAAAAGACCAAGATGTTTATGTACGTTTACTTCTTTAATTTGCACCGACCCCATAAATAGGTGAGGTAAATTGTGCTGTGTCTTAACTAAAGTCGTGAGAGTTTCTGTTTTTAGGGGGTTAAAGGTTACCAGCCATTTCTTTGACCATTCATTTATTCTCTCAATATCTGAATTTAAAACACGCGCGCATTCGGTCGGATCTTCGATTGATATATAAAGTGACGTATCGTCGGCGAATAGTTTTATATTTGATTCTATGTTTTCGATAATGTCATTTATATATATTAAAAAGAGTAAAGGTCCGAGAACGGAGCCCTGCGGTACACCAGCAGTTACTTCCCTGGGGTCAGAGGAGACACTACTCAGTACCACCATTTGTTGTCTGTTGCATAGATAGCTTCTAAACCAGTCAAGTAGGTCACCCCTGACACCAGAGGCGTCAAGCTTCTGACACAGCCCAGCGTGCCAGACCCTGTCAAAAGCTTTACTGATGTCACAGAACACCGTTCTCGTGTGGTTGCCTTTGTCAATTGCCGAAAGAAAGAAGTGGTTCATGTCAATGAGTTGATAGATAGTTGAATCTCCACGCATAAAGCCGCTTTGAAACTTTGTTAGTGTTGCGTTGTCCCGAAAGAAGTTAAAGACATGCTTATAAACACATTTTTCAAAGATTTTGGATAAAATACATAGCAATGAAATAGGTCGATAATTACAACATTCAGATTTATTTCCTTTTTTATGAAGCGCTGAAACATTTGCCACTTTCCATATTGAAGGGAATTTATGGCTTTTGAGAGAGAGATTGAAAATAAAACAGAGTGGATTAGAAATCGGAGCTGAAATTGTTTTTAAAAGTTTACCACTAATATTATCAGGCCCTGTAGCCTTGGAAGTATCAATACAATCAAGCACGTCTTTAACTTCTTTGGGAGATAAAACAATGTTAGTAATCGAGTGTTGTGCATATTTCAATGAAGGGAGTGGGTGATTTGTATCATCTAGTGATGCCTGGCGAACAAAATAATCATTAAGGCAATTTGCTTTGTCTTGTGGGGTAAAATGGGTGGTGTTATTTTCGCTTAACGGAGGAATAGAATCGGTGTCTGAACCCTTATCTTTCACAAATGAGTTGACTAATTTCCACCAGGATTTAGTACCAAAATTATTGCCAGTCTATTGATTTTCAGCGATATCCCATAATTACTGCCAGAGTTATGGCCCGTGATCACTTTGAAATATCTTGTGGATGCTCTATTATTATTATTATTATTAAAACATTTATATAGCTCGAATTCCACCAACGGTGTTCAGAAGCGCTTTACAATGATATACCAGTAAAACAGAAAATATATAAAACAACTAAAAGACTACAAAAAGATGCAATATAATAAAATAATATATATCAAATTAAAAGCCTTTTTAAATAAGTAAGTTTTAAGAGCACATTTAAAAGATTGTACTGAAGGGCTGGAACGAATATCAGTATCAGAACCAGATGGTTTTAAATCATTCCACAGGTTTGGGGCTACAAATGAAAACGATCTTTTACCATAGGTAACCATTCTAGCAGATCTTGGTTTGAGACGATAAATGTCATTTGAACTATGGAGACTGCAAGCATTTGTTTTTCAATTAGATGACATAAATAAGATGGGGCTAAGCCATGAAAACATTTATAAGCAGTTAAAAGAATCTTAAATTGAATACGATATGGAATGGGAATCCAGTGAAGTTTTTTAAATATGGGAGTAATATGATCATGTCTTTTCGTAAGGGTAATAAGTCGTGCAGCGGTGTTTTGAACTTTTTGCAATTTGTATATTAATTTATTGGGTAAGCCGGATAAAATGAGTTAAAGGTATCAAGTCTTTAAGTAATAAAAGAACGAACAAGCCTTTTAGTTGATTCCGGGGAAAGAAATTTACGAATTTTGCCAATATTACAGATATGAAAGTAGCAGGATTTACAAATATTGTTCATGTGATTAGACATGGTCATTGTACTATCAAAATAAGATCCAATATTGCGAACAGAGTTACTAGGAGTAATTTCATTTCCATCAATCTTAGTCGAAGTGGAATCAGTTATGATGTTGAGGTTATGATTAGATCCAAGCAAAATAAATTCAGTTTTATCACTATTTAAGCATAGAAAATTTACAGACATCCATAATTTAATTTCATTGATACACTTCTCAATATTAGATTTGCTCAAAGCATGCTCAAAGGATTAAAACTTAAATACAGCTGGTTATCAACAGCATAAAAATGATAGTCAAGACCATGTCTTTTAACAATTTAACCAACTGGAGCTGTGTAAAGAGTAAATAAAATGGGTCCAAGGACCGACCCTTGTGGTACTCCATATAAATTCTTATGATAGTCTGACGTCACATTACCGATAACAACCCTCTGCTTTCTATCAGTAGGATAACTTTCAAGTAGCTGAAGTGCAGAGCTTTTGATACCAAAGTCTGTCTGAAGTCTTTGTAGCAGGACAGTAGAATCTATGGTGTCAAAGGCTGCGGACAAATCTAAAAGTACTAAAAGAACACAGTTTCTATTGTGTATTGACCTTAATATATCATCTTGCACTTTGATAAGCGCTGTCTCAACACTGTGAAACTTACGATATGCACTATGTAGACTATCATGAAGGTTGTGTGTGTCAATATGTCCAATCAGTTGTTTGGCTATACATTTTTCAAAAATTTTGGAGATAAAACTTAAGTTTGATACAGGACGGTTATTTTTTAGCACATTTCTATCTAAAGTTGATTTTTTAATAACTGGAACGACATGAGCAACTTTAAAACAATCGGGTACTTTTCGTTCTTGGATACAAGAATTTATGATATCAGTAATCACAGGTAAGAATAAATTAAGGTTTTCTTTTAGTAAAGATGTGGGGAGGGGGTCAAGAGGGCAGGTCTGACACAACAGATTCGCTAACTAAATCGAAATTGTCAATGCACACTTCCGTTGGCGTCTCATATTTTGGTACAAAATCACAGGAATTGTTACATTTATCAAGTTCTGTTCGTATAAGTGTTATTTTATCGGAGAAGAAGTTTGCAAACTCTTCTGCTAGCAGAAATTTATCAGTGCAATCAGGGAAGACAACAGTCGAGGAGGAATGATCAATCAGTTTATTAACAACACAGAATAGTTCTTTCTGTTTGTTGGCACTATTTTGAATTTTTTCATTGTAGAAGGAAACTCTTGATTGTTCAATGATATATTTGACTTTGTTTTTTTCTCTTCTCGGTAAAGATCTTTATGGATATGAAGGGAGGTCTCACGCCACTTTTTCTCAGCTTTTCTGCGTTTTTGTTTTGCTTCAGCTATTTGATGGTTACTCTACTCATTTCCTGGTCTAACAGTAAATATTTAAGTGGTTAGCGGAACTAGATCGTCAATGATCTTTCTCAGTGTTGTATCATACAAATCAGCTTTTACATTCACATCACATAATTCACGGATGTCGGAAAAGTTTAATGTACCAATTGTTTCACAAAAGGTATCGTTGCTTGGAGATTTGAATTTACGAAACGATGTTGTTTTCTTGTCTAAAGGCGGCTTCTTCGTTAGAATTTTAAAGGTGACAGGAAAATGGTCTGATAGTAAGGTATCTTCCACCAGTACATCATGTATATGTATCTCATCTTGGCGTGTAATGACAAAATCAAGAAGATGACCTTTATTATGTGTCTTTTTTTTTACATGCTGTTGAAGATTGTGGTAAGCAATATTTTCCGAAAGCAATTACTCAGTGGGTCAGAACTGTTTTCAAAGTGAATATTAAATCATACAAATCAGCTTTTACATTCACATCACATAATTCACGGATGTCGGAAAAGTTTAATGTACCAATTGTTTCACAAAAGGTATCGTTGCTTGGAGATTTGAATTTACGAAACGATGTTGTTTTCTTGTCTAAAGGCGGCTTCTTCGTTAGAATTTTAAAGGTGACAGGAAAATGGTCTGATAGTAAGGTATCTTCCACCAGTACATCATGTATATGTATCTCATCTTGGCGTGTAATGACAAAATCAAGAAGATGACCTTTATTATGTGTCTTTTTTATACGCCCACATTTTCATGTGGACGTATTATGTCGTCGCCCCCGTCCGTCCGTCCGTCCGTCCGTCCGTCCGTCCGTCCGTCCACAATTGTTTGTGGACTCTCTATACAGGTCACAATTCTTGTCCGATATTAACGAAACTTAAAATATAGGTTTATCTCCAAAAGTTCTCGGCTGCTTTCGATATTGGCATGTATCGGATCAAAACTTTATGGATTATGGCCCCTGATTGTACGAAAAATCACGTTTTTAGCTTGTGGACCCAATAGAGGTCACAATTTGGAACTGATTTTGATGAAACTTAAAATGCATGTTTATAACCCAAAGATCTTGGTTCCTTTCGATATTTGCGTATATCGGAACGTAATTTCCTGAATTATGGCCCCTGATTGTCCGAAAAATCACCTATTTTAGCTCCTCGTACCTCTGGAGGTCACAATTATTATCCGATTTTAAAAACCGTTCGATTATATCACCGTTACACCCTAAGGAAAGCTGAGTTCGAATTTCGGAAAAATCGGACCAAAATTACCATACAAAATGGCCGCCGTTTGTACGCGAATACTGTTACAAAATGGTATATCAAGGTTGTGGACTCTGTAGAGATCACAATTTTAATTTGATTTTGATGAAACTTGAAATGCATGGTTATAACCCAAAGATCTTGGTTCCTTTCGATATTTGCGTATATCGGATCGTAACTTCCTGAATTATGGCCCCTGATTATACGCAAAATCGCCATGGTTTTTCTTGTGGTCCCTCTGGAGGTTACAATAATTATCCGATTTAAAAAATCGTTTTAATATATCACCGTTACACCCTAAGGAAGATCGAGTTCGAATTTCGGAAAAATTGGACCAAAATTGCCATAAAAAATGGCCGCCATTCGTACGCGAATACTGTTAAAAAATGGTATATCAAGGTTGTGGACCCTGTAGAGGTCACAATTTTAATTCGATTTTGATGAAACTTGAAATGCATGGTTATAACCCAAAAATCTTGGGTCCTTTCGATATTTGCGCATATCGGGTCGTAACTTCCTGAATTATGGCCCCTGATTATACGCAAAACTGTCTTCGTTTAGCTTGTGGTCCCTCTGGAGGTCACAATTATTATCTGATTTAAAAAATCGTTTGATTATATCATCGTTACGCGCTAAGGAAGGTTCAGTTCGAATTTCGGAAAAATTGGACCAAAATGGCCGCCATTAGTACGCGAATACTGTTAAAAAATGGTATCTCAAGGTTGTGGACCCTGTAGAGGTCACACTTTAATTCGATTTTGATGAAACTTGAAATGCATGGTTATAACCCAAAGATCTTGGTTCCTCTCGATATTTGGGCATATCGGATCGTAACTTCCTGAATTATGGCCCCTGATTATACGCAAAATCGTCTTTGTTTAGCTTGTGGTCCTTCTGGGGGTCACAATTATTATCTGATTTAAAGAATCGTTTGATTATATCATCGTTACACCCTAAGAAAGGTTGACTTCGAATTTCGGAAAAATTTGGAACAAATTTGCCATACAAAATGGCTGCCGCGTGTATGCGAATACTGTTATAAAAGGTCACAATTTTCATGAAACTTGAAATGCATGGTTATAATCCAAAGATCTTGGTTTCTTGCGTTATTTGCACATATCAGATCATAACTTCCTGAATTATGGCCGCTGATTGTCTGAAAAATCGCCTATGGTCCCTCTGGAGGTCACGATTATTATCTGATTTAAAAAAACGCTTGACTCTATCACCGTTACAGCATACGGAAGGAGTTTGAATTTCAGGGAAATCAGACCATAATTGCCAGACAAAATGGCCGCCGTTTGAACGCTAATAGTGTTAAAATATGGTATGTCAAGGTTGTGGACCCAGTATAGGTCACAATTTTAATTCGATTTTGATGAAACTTGAAATGCATGTTTATATCCTAAAGATCTTGATTCTTTTTTTCGATATTTGCGCATATCAAATTGTAATTTAATGAATTATAGCCTTTGATTGTGTAGGAAAAATCACTTTTCGTTTTGCTTTTTCTCTATCCATCTCTCGAAAATGTGGGCGTATCCTGCCTGGCAGTGCCAGCTTACTATCTTTTTGACATGCTGTTGAAGATTGTAGGTAAGCAATATTTTCCGAAAGCGATTACTCAGTGGGTCAGAACTGTTTTCAAAGTGAATATTAAAATCGCCAAGTATCAACAAGTCGCCTTTTGACATTAACTTTGTTTCAAGAAGTGATGTAAATTCCTCAAAAAAGTCATTATTATTGGAATTTGAGGGCCTATAAACAATTAACAGTTGCAGAGATTTGTTCAGGTTCGATATCAAACAATCAAGGCACTCAAACGATTTGAATACCTCATTTGACTGCAAAGATATTTTTAAAGTTGACTTGTAGACAAGTCCAACGCTACCACCCCTAGACGCACGTGGGATGTGTAGAAAGTTGTAGCCTTCTGAAAGTATAGCCGAAATGGTCACTGAATCTGAGTTCTGGCTAAGACATGTTTCAGTAATCGAGCACAGATCTAATTCTTCATCCACAATAAAATCATTTATGTCACTGGTTTTATTCCTAACAGATCTAGCATTAATTTATCCTGCTTTTAAATATGTGCTAGACTGATATGAAACTGAAGATCTGGATATTGGAACTCTAATTAAGTTGTTCAGTACAAGTTGACATCTTGGCTGACTGCTCTGGGGCCTGTTTCACGAAATTTTAACTAAGATAAAATCCGATTTCAGTAATTCGATTGGATAGTATTAGATTGATTTTAGCGCTTAGCCAATCAGATTTAAGTATGTACTAAAATTTGGATTTTATCTTAAGTTAAAATTTCGTGAAACAGGCCCCTGTCTGTTAGAGATGAGTACAGGAATACCATAGATATTCTTTCGTCTGTTAGGTTTCTGTCTTAAAATTTGGGAAACGGATTGTTTAATTTTACTATTATCTTCTAAAGTTGTATTCCTGAGATTAGTATACAATGAATAGTTATCATCATATTTAACTAGAAACTAAAGTTAATATCCGATTGACTTTAAATTTATACACAGTGTTTAGGGTCATAAGACGAAGAAGCCTATTGATTTTCATAAATTTCCGATAATTACTGCTAGAGTTATGGCCATTGATCACTTAGAAAAATCTTGTGAACGCTCTAGAGGCTAAAGTTGATATCCAATTGACTTCAAATTTATACATAGTGTTAAAGGTCATGAGACAAGCCTATTGATTTTCAGCGATGTCCGATAATTACTGCCAGAGTTATGGCCTGTGATCACATTGAAATATCTTGTGGACGCTCTAGAAGCTAAAGTTAATATCCGATTGACTTTTAATTTATACACAGTTTTAAGCCTATTGATTTTCAACGATATCCTATGATTACTGCAAGAGTTGAACCTTGTGAACGCTCTTACAACAAAAGTTATCATCAGATCTGTATGAAATTTATATCTATCATTTAAATTAGTGAAACTAAGAAGCCAATTGAATTTCAGCAATTTGCATTTAAATACATCTTTGACAACATAATTTATCATTTGATCATGATCTGTGTGATATTTATTATTTAATGACTTCTAGGAATCCAGAGATATGGCTCTTGTGTTTCTTTGTAGAACCAAGTGAACACTCTAACAACTATTTTTAGGAACTGATCTGTTTCATTTTATAGAACCTTTAAAGGTTTATAGATTTGACAATAACTATTAAGGTCAGTGGCAAACACACAAAGCTACCATTGTACTAAAGAATAAATTTTGGCATGGGTAATAAATAATACCAAATGTCCCCAGTGATGTTAATATTTCAGATAACAGACAAGTATCAGTCTTCAAATTAGATATTGTTTAATGTCACTTAAAGATTTGGAACCATGATTTTGTATGTCTGTCAGTAAGGGGATTGTTGATAAGGACCAAATGTACATGTCTAGAAATGGAATTTTAACTTGTCAGTATTAATTATAGAGATGCTTAGTAGTAAAGTGTAAACAAGTAAGTAATTTGATACCATGTTTAATGTATAGGGGTTCTGTTATATAAACAAAGATTTACACACTTTATTATTTATGGTTGAGAATTGCTCTTGTATGGACACATTTGTACTACTGTGAAGGAATTGTATTCTGTTATTGTGGTTGTGTGTAGAATTGTGAATGAGGAAAATGTTTTAAATGGTGTAGCCTACACAGATAAGTAAAGAACTTTCATAAGTATTGGATATTGTCAGATTTAATTGAGGTAAGTTTTAAACAAAAAAAATACTATGTATAACATTTTTTCAGAAATTCATTCAATTAAAGAAACTTTAAATTATTTAGGCTTTATGTCACATTGTAGTCTTCATCAGTTATTTAAATTGCAAATATTTTCTTGCCATTTAAAGATTTTCTTTAAGGATCCTTAAAAGGATTAAAAAGTAATAAACTATTTTTTATGAATAAATACAGGTATTAAATTGTTTTTGTTCTAAGATGAATATACAGTATGTTACTGATAATTATTTTTTAGAAGTAATTATGGTATGACCATTGGAGGAGAACTTTATCAAAGCCAAACAAATTCGAATGATTTTCTGATAATTGCATAATGAGTTGTTACTTTTAATCAGATTTTAGTGTATTATAAATGTGGACGTATATTGCTGTCGCCCCTGTCTGTGTGTGTGTGTGTATGTATGTGTGTCTGTGTGTCGCCTACAGGCCACAATTCTCAAGTGATCTTCTTGAAACTTTACATACTTATTCCTTATACCCTAAGGAAGATCCCTATTGTTTTTGGTGTAAGCCTGACCCCCAGGGGCCAAGCCAAGACCATTTTTTGCATTTATTTGTTTGTTGTCTACAGGCCACATTTCTTAACGTATGAATTTGAAACTTTGCATACTTATTCTTAGTACCCTAAGAATCACCCCTATTGTTTTGGGTGCATGCCCAACCCCTAGGGACAGAGCCAAGCCCATTTTTTTCTTTTTGTATGACTTTGTGTCGCCACCAGGCCAAACTTCCTAATGAATCGTCTTGAAAAAATTTCATATGAACTCCTTATACCCTGAGGAGGACCTCTATTGTTTTTGGTGCATGCCCGACCCCAGGGGCAGAGCCACGCCATCTTCTTCTATTTCTTTGTTTATCATCTATAGACCAAATTTTTTAACGTATCATATTGAACCTTTGCATACTTATTCTTTGTACCCTAAGGAACATCCCTATTGTTTGAGGTGCATGCCCAAACCCCAGGGGCAGAGCCACGCCCATTTTCTTTTTGTATGTCTGTGTGTCGCGAAGATGCTACAATCTTAACTATGATCATTCTGCAATTTTACTTATCCCAAAGATGATCCATATTCTTTTTGGTGCATGCCCAACCCCCAGGGACAGAGCCACACCCATTTCTTGTATTTGATTGTTTGTCGTCTACAGGCCGCACTGCTTAACGTATTAACTTGAAACTTTGCATATGTTTTATTTGTACCCTAAGGAACATACCTATCGTTTGGGATGCAAGCCCAACCCCAGGGACAGTACCCTAAGGAACATCCCTATTGTTTGAGGTGCATGTCCAAACCCCAGGGGCAGATCCACGCCCATTTTCTTTTTGTATGTCTGTGTGTCGCCAAGAGGCTACAATCTTAACTGATCATCCTGCAATTTTACTTACCCAAAAGATGATCCATTTTCTTTTTGGTGCATGCCCAACCCCCAGGGGCAGAGCCACACCCATTTCTTGTATTTGATTGTTTGTCGTCTACAGGCCGCACTGCTTAACGTATTAACTTGAAACTTTGCATATGTTTTATTTGTACCCTGAGGAACATACCTATCGTTTGAGGTGCAAGCCCAATCCCCAGGGACAGTGCCACGCCCATTTTGTTTTTGTGTCTGTGTGTGTCCTACAGCCCACAATTCTTAATCGATCGCCTTGAAAACTTTTTTACACTTATTCCTTATACCCCAAGGCTGACCTCAATTATTTTGGTTCATGCCCGACCCACTGGGACAGAGCCACGCCCATTTTTTGCATTTATTTGTTTGAAGTCTACAGGCCGCATTTCTTAACGTATCATCTTGAAACTTGCATACTTATTCTTGGTACCCCAAGGAACATCCCTATTGTTTAGGGTGCATGCCCAACCCCCAGGGACAGAGCCACGCCCATTTTCTTTTTGTATGTGGCCCACAGGCCATAATTCTTAATGAATCGTCTTGATTTTTTTTCATATTAATTCCTTATACCCTAAGGATGATCTCTATTGTTTTTGGTGCATGCCTGACCCCCAGGGGCAGAGCCAAGCCCATTTTTTTCTATTTCTTTGTTTGTCATCTACAGACCGAAATTTCTTAACATATCATATTGAACCTTTGCATACTAATTCTTTGTACCCTAAGGAACATCCCTATTGTTTGAAGTGTATGCCCAAACCCCAGGGGCAGAGCCACACCCATTTTCTTTTTGTTTGTCTTAAGTCCTGAACTGTTAACTAAGTTATTCATTAGAGATTAACAAAGCTGCTGGTGGATGTATTCCCACGCTTGGCGTGGCTATCTGCTTTTGATTATATCACCATTAAATTACACTGTAATTAAGGTTGAGTTCCAATACCGTGAAAATCTGACCAAAATTGCCAGACAAAATGGCAACCCTGTCCGTCCACAATTGTTTGGTGTGGTTGATACCAAGACGTTAACAGCCGACATAATTTAAATCAGATTAGTGTGAACTTGCCGTAAAGTGGAGATTTAGATTTTTCACCTTACATGGTCTATAATCCTGACATTCTCTCTCTCCCCCCTGCATAGCAACAGCTTGTTAGATATTTGTTAATATACCAATCAAAAAAAAGTAGGGGATATTTGATTTTTGGGCCATAATACTAAAATATGCAAATGACTACGAAAAAAGTCACTATAGAACCTAACTGAAGAAACATAACAAGTTACATGTGACGCCCAAACGCACCAATAGCTACCGCATGGAATGCAGGTGATGCTTGGGATCATCAAGATTTGCACGACTCTGACTTTGAATGTTACAGTCATTGTGGCATTGATTCCAGGGTGGAAACATCAGTTTAATTGTTTTACTGACCAGAAAACAAATTTTGATATGGGGCGGCTTACCCAAAATGAAAGGCTACGTGCCCTTGGCATGCTACAGATCAGCACAACACAGGCGGTTGTGGCGCGGACGATGAATGTTTCTCAGTCTGTCATAAGCAGGCTATGGTACAGATACCGTGATACACAATCTGTACAGGACAGACCACGCTCAGGTCGACCAAGGGCGACAACTCAAGCCCAGGATCGATTTATCCATACCTTGGCCTTGAGAAATCGTGTCATCACAGCAAATCAAATCAGCGCTTGTCTTCAAACAGACACTGGTGTGAGAGTGAGTGGCCAGACCAGGGGCAGAGCCACGCCCATTTTTTTCTATTTCTTTGTTTGTCATCTACAGACCGAAATTTCTTAACATATCATATTGAACCTTTGCATACTAATTCTTTGTACCCTAAGGAACATCCCTATTGTTTGAAGTGTATGCCCAAACCCCAGGGGCAGAGCCACACCCATTTTCTTTTTGTACGTCTTAAGTCCTGAACTGTTAACTAAGTTATTCATTCGAGATTAACAAGGCTGCTGGTGGATGTATTCCCACGCTTGGCGTGGCTATCTTCTTTTGATTATATCACCATTAAATTACACTGTAATTAAGGTTGAGTTCCAATACCGTGAAAATCTGACCAAAATTGCCAGACAAAATGGCAACCCTGTCCGTCCACAATTGTTTGGTGTGGTTGATACCAAGACGTTAACAGCCGACATAATTTAAATCAGATTAGTGTGAACTTGCCGTAAAGTGGATATTTAGATTTTTCACCTTACATGGTCTATAATCCTGACATTCTCTCTCTCCCCCCTGCATAGCAACAGCTTGTTAGATATTTGTTAATATACCAATCAAAAAAAAGTAGGGGATATTTGATTTTTGGGCCATAATACTAAAATATGCAAATGACTACGAAAAAAGTCACTATAGAACCTAACTGAAGAAACATTACAAGTTACATGTGACGCCCAAACGCACCAATAGCTACCGCATGGAATGCAGGTGATGCTTGGGATCATCAAGATTTGCACGACTCTGACTTTGAATGTTACAGTCATTGTGGCATTGATTCCAGGGTGGAAACATCAGTTTAATTGTTTTAGTGACCAGAAAACAAATTTTGATATGGGGCGGTTTACCCAAAATGAAAGGCTACGTGCCCTTGGCATGCTACAGATCAGCACAACACAGGCGGTTGTGGCGCGGACGATGAATGTTTCTCAGTCTGTCATAAGCAGGCTATGGTACAGATACCGTGATACACAATCTGTACAGGACAGACCACGCTCAGGTCGACCAAGGGCGACAACTCAAGCCCAGGATCGATTTATCCATACCTTGGCCTTGAGAAATCGTGTCATCACAGCAAATCAAATCAGCGCTTGTCTTCAAACAGACACTGGTGTGAGAGTGAGTGGCCAGACCATTCGGAATCGACTGCATAGGGGTCACCTTCGCGCCCGACGTCCTCGCGTGATCCCTTGTTTGAGAGGTCATCACTTTAAGGCAAGAAGTCGTTGGTGTAGGGATCGTCAACACTGGGATAATCGACGCTGGAGCAATGTGATGTTTTCAGATGAGTCAAGGTTCACTGTTGATTTTTTGGACAGACGTAGGAGGGTGTGGCGTTGTCAAACAAGCGCTTCCAAGACGTTAACGTCATCAGACATGATCGATTTGGGGGTGGTGCTGTTATGGTGTGGGGAGGCATCAATGTTGCTGGAAGAACAGCTTTACATGTTGTTGTAGGGCGTGTGACAGGCCAGTACTATCGGGACAACATCTTGGCAGTCCATGTTGTGCCGTTCGCAAGACGTCATGGCCGCCGTTTCATCCTCCAGGATGACAACGCAAGATGTCACAGGGCCAGGATCGTTACAGGTTACCTCCAACAACAGAACATCACCACATTACCTTGGCCAGCACTGAGTCTCGACCTCTCCCCCATCGAGCATGTCTGGGACATGCTTGGCCAGAGGTTACGTCAACGTCAACAACGTCATGCAAATGTCCAAGAAATGGGACAATCTGGACCAAAATGACCTTAGACGTCTCATTGGGAGTATGTCACGTCGGATCAATGCTTGTTTGGCAAACAGAGGAGGATTTACCCGTTACTGACTTTGTTGTGATGCTGTGGTAACTTTGCTGTTTGACCCCGGGTATCATATTACCCTTATAATGGTCAGTCTGTGCCTTACTTAGTCTAACAATCATTTGGAATAAATCGATGAATGTGAACTTCATTTCATTTTGTCATTTGTTTCTTCGTCAGTTTCATTAAGTGACTTTAATAACACTTAGAAATCAAATATCCCCTACTTTTTTGGAATAGTATATTAAACTTTTTGACATTGTTGTCAATTATATGTCTTTTTTTGGACAGGTTATTGAAAGGTGTAGCAGCTCAAGATGCTGCATTTAAACGTAGATATGAGTTGATGTTTGTGGCATTAGCTAGTGTAGCTGGTGATGCTTTATATCAAGAGTTTAAAAAACAAGAAATTTTAGTTAAAATATTAACTAGTACAGCAGAACATGTACAGACTGGCAGGGATAAAGACGTAAGTTATTATTTTTATACGCCCAGATTGAAATGTGATATACAATAATAAATAGAATACAATTTTTAAAAAGTACAAACGTCATTTTATCCAGCATTTTGTCAGTAAAAATACTAACTTTTTTCAGGGATAAACAATAAAATAAAACCAAGTACGAACAATCCTAACCAGTAGACAAATTGTGAAGTCCTAAAGATCAGTATAGGCAATATAGTATAATCGGGCAAAAGAGTGTAATCAGCGTATGGACTGTTTACCATGTACAAGATACACGACAAACAGTGGTAACAGGTTTTCGGAAGAGTAAGCTTACCCTGTCTGGCCCCACACCAACGATCTGCATTTAAACTATTAGGTGAAATCTCGGTAAAATAGCGTGATTGGCCAATGGACTATCGGTATGATGCATGTGATGAATAGTGTTAATGATGTAGTAGACAGACATCAGCGGGGAGATAGTATACGCGTCAATTAAATACATCTTGAATAATAGCCGTGAGAGACATGTTATATTTACCAATCAAGTCAATATGACAGCAAGTATCCCTGTAGTTGAAGCTTAGATGCCAATGCCTCAATCTACTTAAAAAATCATAATAAAATTAACAAGCTCTCGCATACCGATTAAGCTGATGGGATTTTGCCCTTATTTTCCAGACTTGTCCGTAACTTTTTCCAAACCCCTAAAATTGTCCGACCGGGAATATGCCCAATCAGACATCAAGGCATGGTGAATAATATTCAAAATTCCGAAATTAATATAGTTAACTGAGTTTATAACTACCGGTAGTTGGGTTTAAGAATGTTAAATACTGTGTGATTCAACATGGCGCCCAAGGGGTTAAATATGACAAGGTATGAAAAAGTACCAAATTGTTTATTTGAGTGAGTGTCAAGGTAGACTTTCATGCCTTGGAAATCAGAAGCGACTAGTGTGTGTCTTATCTATTTTGTGGACCGATGTGAGATTGTTGTTGTGTTAACTGGACGGGTAGACCTATTCGCCTTCGGTTATGTGCCCCCCCCCCCCCATGGCCGTTCCTATCGGAATATTTCTGTCTACGTTGGCAAAAAATTGCTGGTTAGCTATCTCGCATTTTCACCGGGAGGGAGTAATAGTACGACATATCAAATTCGGCCGAGAGATAGTTAATGTCGCCTGGAAACTCCTAATTTTCTGACACATTCGCCACCTGCATGTCATAGAGGCTTAAATTCACTCTCTTAGCTTCTAATTTTCGTGCTCTCCCCTCCTCCTCTCTTCCTCTTTACGGGAGTCGGCGATGACCTTCGTTCATTGATTTTTTGTCGCCGGAAATTTATCTTCCTCGCCCCCCTATGTCGGCTAAATTTTGGTTTCTGGCTTCGGGCCTGACACTCACACGAATAAACCATTTGGAACTGTGTCGTACCTTATCATATCAAACCCCTTGGGCGCCATGTTGAATCATACAGTATTTAACGTTCTAAAACCCAACTACTGGTACTTCATGGAATCAATGACAAATCCAAACTTGGGCACTCCAACCATTTTTATTTTTGTTTCACAATGCTCTACCCCTGAGTGTTCCAACTTTGGATTTATATTTAGCCTTATGCCCCTCTCACGGGTGTTACATCAACACCCTTGTTTATATACTATCCCTTCTTTGTTATGACAAGTAACAATGTTACAAACAAACCAAAGTCATCCTAGTTAGCAAAATTATGGACACTAGCACATTAATCTAAACGATCATTATGTAGTGAACAGACGGACAGGAGCCAACTATAGCTCCTAAATGGTTGAATGGCTCGCTTTCAGCGGAGCGTCAGGTAGCCAGCCAAAAGGTGGCCAAGAACAACGACTTGTACTTTTTCTTTCCTTTATTATATATTCATTATATGTACATAACTCGGCTCTCTATTGAGCGCTAACTCTCTCTATCGGGCTCCCTCTCCCGAGCTCTCTCTATCTCGGGCGCGCTCTCTCTCTCTCTCTAACCGCCGCGCTAATCTCACGAGTCGGTCTACTGGTAAGATGTTATCGCCGTAGACACATCATGATTTCTGTTGAGCTCTCTCTCTTGAGCTCGCTCTCTCGAAGTCTCACGCTAATCCCACGAGGCGGTCTACTGGCAAGATGTTACAGCCGTAGACGCCTCATGACTTCTCTCTGACTTCTGTCTGACTTCTGTTAATATCCTAACCAAATGTATTTTTATATACTAGCGAGTCACATGCGAACTTAACCACGCCTACTACCTGTCAATCATATGCACGCGGTACAAAGTATTCTAGTTCTATGTCAAAGCATATTATGACCGGCAACTCAAATAAATAGTACATACTAGATAATAATTATGAAATGGAACAATAATTAACTTAGATACATATGAAATTAAAATATAACAACAGAATAATCTATAAATCTATAACGGTTCATTACATAACCCACGCCTTCGTATAAATGCGTCCACGCATTATAATACTCGTTTAATATACCCGTCAACGCATAACAGAGAGAACTATTAACAAACAATATAAAACAATATACAAAGATAGACAGATAATTAATGGACATTGTAAGGCATATTATAAAAATAAAATAAAACACAACTTGTCGAATAATCACATATGGAGTCCTATCCTGTTTATACATGTTCATTGTCACTTATTAAAATGTTTTCAAAATAACACATTATTGTCCAAGAATTCTACTAACAAATCATGGTCTCTTAAGATCATCCATCGCCTTAAAACACTGGTCAACACCAGCAGCATACGATGTTTTTTTATCCCCGCTAACTTATCTGTCACCTTTAAGACTTTCTGTAGCGGTACCCCGCTTACTTATCTGTCACCTTTAAGACTTTCTGTAGCGGTACCCCGCTAACTAATCTGTCACCTTTAAGACGTTCTGTAGCGGTAAATGTTTCTAATCGGGCTCTCTATAAGCACGCTCCTCGTCGAGCTCTATTAATCATCCCCCTGTACGCCAGGGTCTCTAAACCGCTCCTTTTCGGGCTCTATAAATCGCTCCCTGTACGTCGGGGTCTCAAGCTTTTCCCGATTGCTGTGATCATCATCATAAATAGGCGTACGATGCTTAGGTATAGCATCAGACACTCGATTGTAAAGCGAGTCTCCATTAAATATATCTGGTCTCCGTAGACCTCTTCCAAAACTCTGATAACTCGCTAACGGAGTTTCTATTTTGTGTTCTTTGTCGTCCGCTGTACCTTGGCTCTGCTCATTTCCAGGAGAACTCTCCATATCGGACATTAAATCTCTCTTCACCGACAGTAATTTCTCTAACTTATTTCTCTTCGTAATAAATACTTCTCCGTCGTCAGTGTCCTGCTTTTCCATCTGTACAAAGTCGCATTCATCCCACTCCAGCCACCAAAACAACGTATACTATGTAGTGAACAGACGGACAGGAGCCAACTATAGCTCCTAAATGGTTGAATGGCTCGCTTTCAGCGGAGCGTCAGGTAGCCAGCCAAAAGGTGGCCAAGAACAACGACTTGTACTTTTTCTTTCCTTTATTATATATTCATTATATGTACATAACTCGGCTCTCTATTGAGCGCTAACTCTCTCTATCGGGCTCCCTCTCCCGAGCTCTCTCTATCTCGGGCGCGCTCTCTCTCTCTCTCTAACCGCCGCGCTAATCTCACGAGTCGGTCTACTGGTAAGATGTTATCGCCGTAGACACATCATGATTTCTGTTGAGCTCTCTCTCTTGAGCTCGCTCTCTCGAAGTCTCACGCTAATCCCACGAGGCGGTCTACTGGCAAGATGTTACAGCCGTAGACGCCTCATGACTTCTCTCTGACTTCTGTCTGACTTCTGTTAATATCCTAACCAAATGTATTTTTATATACTAGCGAGTCACGTGCGAACTTAACCACGCCTACTACCTGTCAATCATATGCACGCGGTACAAAGTATTCTAGTTCTATGTCAAAGCATATTATGACCGGCAACTCAAATAAATAGTACATACTAGATAATAATTATGAAATGGAACAATAATTAACTTAGATACATATGAAATTAAAATATAACAACAGAATAATCTATAAATCTATAATGGTTCATTACATAACCCACGCCTTCGTATAAATGCGTCCACGCATTATAATACTCGTTTAATATACCCGTCAACGCATAACAGAGAGAACTATTAACAAACAATATAAAACAATATACAAAGATAGACAGATAATTAATGGACATTGTAAGGCATATTATAAAAATAAAATAAAACACAACTTGTCGAATAATCACATATGGAGTCCTATCCTGTTTATACATGTTCATTGTCACTTATTAAAATGTTTTCAAAATAACACATTATTGTCCAAGAATTCTACTAACAAATCATGGTCTCTTAAGATCATCCATCGCCTTAAAACACTGGTCAACACCAGCAGCATACGATGTTTTTTTATCCCCGCTAACTTATCTGTCACCTTTAAGACTTTCTGTAGCGGTACCCCGCTTACTTATCTGTCACCTTTAAGACTTTCTGTAGCGGTACCCCGCTAACTAATCTGTCACCTTTAAGACGTTCTGTAGCGGTAAATGTTTCTAATCGGGCTCTCTATAAGCACGCTCCTCGTCGAGCTCTATTAATCATCCCCCTGTACGCCAGGGTCTATAAACCGCTCCTTTTCGGGCTCTATAAATCGCTCCCTGTACGTCGGGGTCTCAAGCTTTTCCCGATTGCTGTGATCATCATCATAAATAGGCGTACGATGCTTAGGTATAGCATCAGACACTCGATTGTAAAGCGAGTCTCCATTAAATATATCTGGTCTCCGTAGACCTCTTCCAAAACTCCGATAACTCGCTAACGGAGTTTCTATTTTGTGTTCTTTGTCGTCCGCTGTACCTTGGCTCTGCTCATTTCCAGGAGAACTCTCCATATCGGACATTAAATCTCTCTTCACCGACAGTAATTTCTCTAACTTATTTCTCTTCGTAATAAATACTTCTCCGTCGTCAGTGTCCTGCTTTTCCATCTGTACAAAGTCGCATTCATCCCACTCCAGCCACCAAAACAACGTATACTATGTAGTGAACAGACGGACAGGAGCCAACTATAGCTCCTAAATGGTTGAATGGCTCGCTTTCAGCGGAGCGTCAGGTAGCCAGCCAAAAGGTGGCGAAGAACAACGACTTGTACTTTTTCTTTCCTTTATTATATATTCATTATATGTACATAACTCGGCTCTCTATTGAGCGCTAACTCTCTCTATCGGGCTCCCTTTCCCGAGCTCTCTCTATCTCGGGCGCTCTCTCTCTCTCTCTCTAACCGCCGCGCTAATCTCACTAAGATGTTATCGCCGTAGACACATCATGACTTCTGTTGAGCTCTCTCGCCTGAGCTCGCTCTCTCGAAGTCTCCGGGCTAATCCCACGAGGCGGTCTACTGGCAAGATGTTACAGCCGTAGACGCCTCATGACTTCTCTCTGACTTCTGTCTGACTTCTGTTAATATCATAACCAAATGTATTTTTATATACTAGCGAGTCATGTGCCAACTTAACCACGCCTACTACCTGTCAATCATATGCACGCGGTACAAAGTATTCTAGTTCTATGTCAAAGCATATTATGACCGGCAACTCAAATAAATAGTACATACTAGATAATAATTATGAAATGGAACAATAATTAACTTAGATACATATGAAATTAAAATATAACAACAGAATAATCTATAAATCTATAACGGTTCATAACAATTACAACCCCAGTAAGCGAGCTAGTGACCCCTGTAACAAATTTGTGACCCCGCCATTTTGTCAAACCTCTGTACAACCCCGTCTAGGGGTTAACCAATTAGGAGTAGTATAAATAAAAACGCACAACAAGTGAGTCCTATCAGTCCTGTCTGAAGAGTTCAATACGAACGAAACTAGTCACTGACATTCGAGAAAACCAGGCCCCGAGTTCACAAAGAGAAAAAAAATCTCAGTTAATATTTCTGCTCAAAGTTGAGAATATTCTCAAGTTGAGAACATTCTCAACTTTGGTGTTCACAAAAGCAGTTGAGCAAATACTCAGCTTGAGTATTCTATTTAACGGCGTCATCGATTACGTCATGTTATTTGTTTTCAATGCTACAAGCGACTGGGGTCAGCTCTACCTATTAGCCAATGAAATCGCTAGGAATAAAATCTATTTTTAGATACCGGTGTTTTACACCGTAGGATTAGCGGGTTCAATAAGAAATGAATGGAATTGTAGTAATAACTATATAAATGTAAACAAACCCATTCCAACGTCGTCTGCTATGCTTGTCACAAACTAAAAATGGAAGGCGATGGCAGGAAGAGGGTGTCTAATTGGTCAAACGCAGAGATGACTCTGGTAGAAGAATGTACGAATATGGAGGCTACTTTATTTGGGAAAATAAAGGGATGTGGTGCCTTGAAAAAAATTTCCAAAATGAAAGAAAATGGGTGTCGTAAGTTTAGCTGATTAGACCTATTTATTAATTTAGACTAGTCCCTAAATCTATAGCCCACAGGTAGGCCTACTATCTTATTCACACAAACCACATCAATATTAAAAGTTCAACAAGTTTAATCTGTATTAAAATAGTGATACTTAGTAATATAAATACTAATAATATAGTGATAGAAATTATTAGATAAATATCTATAGCCTACAGGTAGGCCTACTAGTACTATCTTATTCACACAAATCACATCAATATTAAAAGTTCAACAAGTTTAATCTTTATTAAAATAGTGATACTTAGTAATATAAATACTAATAATATAGTGATAGAAATTATTAGATAAATATCACATTCACACTAATCACAGTCAAAATAGGCCTATAAGTAGGCCTCTAATTTAAAATACAAATTCTAACTAAATTTACCATTTAAATATTGTTTACTATTTCAGACAATTTATAACAAAAAAGAGGGGCATTGGAAAAGTAAAAAAGAAGTATCATAACTGTAACATAAAACAAAGAAGTAGGCCCTATGTCTAACTAAGTAATAACATTGTGTGTAAGATTTAAATAAGGAACTGACAGTTAAAAAACTAATTTAAATCTATATATAAAAAAACAAAGCTTCAATGTTATGAAATTATTGCAGATTTAAAAATCATAAATACTTTATTTATAAATAATTGTACTATTAGTATTAGCATAGGCCTACTATTGATAAAATATCTGTCAATATTTTAGACTTAAGTACGCTTAGCAGCTTTCACAAATATTTGAGAACTTTCTCAACTTTAAGAACAAAAATGTTCTCAAATTGTTTTGTGTGATCGTGTGATCGATCTCCGTAGGTGACATAAGTGGGGCATTTCCACAATGTTTATTACTCGTGCTGAATTATCCCTATGTTCATTGCAAAAGGGGATGGTAAATCATTGGGATTAACTACAACTTTAATTATTTAATTAGTAATTAGCGACTTGCTTACCCTCTCTCCAGACTGACAGTGATCCTGCAACGAAAAATGTATTCAGCGGGTCTCATTCCATATATAACCGTCGCGAAAAAAAGTTGTCTGGAAAATTTGGGTCCCCCTGTTATTTCGTAAACGTCCGCCGGATTATTTGAAATACAATCTGGATGATAGTGAACTAGTATCTAGAATAGACTCAGGGGTCCTATTCTATTTAAAAACATGACAAACGGCGGCGTATTTCGACAGGTATGTGTCATTTTAAACAAATGGTATTTTAATTAGTTATTTAATTAGTTATTAGCTAATTACTCAAAACCCTGACAGGTATCCTGTAGCGAAAAATGGATTTAGCGGGTCAGATTCCATATAAAACCGTCGAGAAACAAACTTAATTCGAAAAATGTGGGTTTCCCTGTTATTTCGTAAACGGCCGCAGGATTATTTGAAATTCAATCTGGCTGATAGTGAACTAGTATGTAAAACAGACTCGGGGGTCCTTTTCTATAAATAACATTACAAACAGCGGGGTATTTCGACTTGTATGTGTCATTTTAAACGAATGGGGATTTTAATTAGTTATTTAATTAGTAATTCGCTTATCACTCAAAACCCTCCAGGCTGACAGTGATCCAGTAGCGAAAAATGGATTCAGCGGGTCCGATTCCATATAAAACCGTCTCGAAAAAAACAGGCTCGGGGGTCCTATTCTATAAATAACATTACAAACAGCGGCGTATTTCGACTTGTATGTGTCATTTTGAAGGAATGGGGATTTTAATTAGTTTTTTAATTAGTAATTCGCTAATTACTCAAAACCCTCCGGGCTGACAGTGATCCAGTAGCGAAAAATGGATTCAGCGGGTCCGACCGATTCCATATAAAACCGTCGAGAAAAAAACTTATCTCGAAAAATTTGGGTCCCCCTGCTATTTCGTAAACGGCCGCCGGACTACAAGGTTTTGGAGTTTTAAGGTGCCTGTGGCGGCCATATTGTATTTATGCTAATTGTTGGAGTGATTGATACCTGTATGTCTATAATAGATGTCTGAATGGTTCATGCGGTAAAGAATGATAGATACATCAAAGCGATAGCTTCCTGAACTATCTGTCAACAGTGGAAATCAGGTGACATTCTCCCGCCATTTCTAGAAATATAGTTAAACATGCATTATTCAAGAGCTAAATCTGTCTAGTGCAGGTCTTTATTTGGGCATGAAATGTTTTCTAAAGTATTAATTAGACATTAATTAACTGATCCAGGCCTTAATCAACTTTGGATGGCACCAGATTGCTCCGATATTAAACAGATTAAAACGTTTCAGTGATAAATCAAATATGGCGCCCCAAGACGCTTCGAGTCTTAGCTTTGATCAACCAGGACCGTGGTTGAAATTATTGCACAGGTCGGCCAAATCTTAAAATGTCAATATCTTCGCTTGCAATAGAGTAATTTGAATGAAATTTTCAAATTATTCATTTTACATCATCTACTTTCGAACTAGTATAGCAAGAATGGCTAGTTCTTATCTATATCTTGAATAATGTAACTTTAAATATAAAACCGTCTAATAATGTGAACTTCTTTGTTGGTAATATTATTATTGATAAAGTATGATCTATATTATTATGAATTATTATTTGTTGATTCAATTAATTATGTCTAATTTGTTAAAGTAGTCTAGCATAACAATAACAAATCACTAATTTTTTTCTAAATTTTATCGGCATCTAGAAGCCCGTAATCATGCGACATCAAAGGGGTGTACCCCCCTTTTCCTTTTCGTTCTTCATTCCAATCATGTGTAAACCATATGATATTTTCCCGTCTTTTCCATAACTTCTACTCTTTATGATAGTGTGTAGACAATACTAGCAGCGAACTAGATAAAAAACGAACGAAACAAATGTTGGTATGCAATGGTGAGTCATTGTTGACATCTTATTTAGTTAGATTTATCGTGAATTGTGATAGACAAATAATGGTCATCAGTTACAAAAGGTTTGACCCCCAAAATTTGTAGCAGGTGTCCGTATGAGTAAAAATCAATTGGTCAGATCGGGCACCACTGTGGCATATAGCTGCAGCAGCACCTTAAAGTAAACCCCAGGGGGATGAGAATTGGGTAATAAGTTACATGGCTGAAACTTCTACGGACAATGGTATTCATAGTCGAAGTAAATATTACACAAATCTAACCAAAATTTCCAGGGCTTTTCCCAAGTCAGACCACACCCAATATCGCCTCACATCGCCTATGGTCATTAGTTAGATGACTGAAACTTACCAGAAACAAAGATCTTCACTTGGTAAATACAATTTTCAAAAATCTAACCAAAAATTTGGTATCAATATATTAACTTGCATTACTATTTGGGGAGCTCAAACAATATCGTTCTAGTATTTTCACTGATAACATGTTAAGATAATTGCAGATGTATCAAAATGGCGGCGAACGTAAAAGGTCCATTGTGTCAAGTAAAGTAACGTCAATCAGTTGTTACATAAAAGAAAACAAAAGGGTTAAAAACACATCTGACAATACATCTTTGTGTAGGAATATCATATCTTACGCGAATGCTTGTGGCGTAATTTTAAGACAGACTTTGTTTTTCGGAAAGAAACTGTCTACCCCGTGGGCCGATGTTGAAGGAAGGTAAGATTCATTGACAATGTTATAATCTGGCTTTCTTTTGTTATTTTTAGAGGTTTGTAAATCAATATTTTGAAATGATGTAAAGCATGCTAACATTTATTCTATATATATATATATATATATATCATTCACATAATTAACTCTAGTTATCAAGTGGGTCGATGTTGAAGGAAGGTCAGATTCATTGACAATGTTATAATCTCGCTTTCTATTGTTATTTTTAGAGGTTTGCAATTTCAATATTTTGAAATGATGTAAAGCATGCTAACATTTATTCTATTTATATATCATTCACATATCAAGTGAAAATATCAGAGTAAAGTTTTTGATTTTTTTGATGTTGACATAGTAAATATGGCTGCACGAGCGATTCGGCAAACATGCTGTAACAACAACTGGTTTATTCCCATAAAGCCGACTCACCGAGTTTTAGGGGGAAAAATTTGGTCGGTGTTAAGGGGTCGACTGGCCAAGAACAATAGACCCAAGCTGGGGGATAAAACTAATTAAGCCGATAATTTTGGGAGCATCTATTTTTTGAAAAAATCATAACAAAACACAACACAAGGTATATATGGATATACCTACTTCTCTATTATTTAATAACGACTTTCATAACACATACAGGTCACGTTTTCAAGTTAATGATACATATTCATTTAGTCAGCCTATTTATACATCTTACACCAGCTTAATTAATAACATTTAACTTTTAGCACATAACACTACAAATAATTTTAACTTTTTGCACGGATAAAATGTCCAACATAGTCCAAAAATTCTAATAAATTCAACCCTCCTTCTTCAAATCTATGTTTTGCATCTTCGATCTTTCTGTTTATATCTGTGTATTTTTTCCTTTTAGGTGGTAGTCGCTGGCCACTCGAATACTGCAACAGCTGAATCTCGATTGTCTTTTGCTCTTCTTTCAAAAATGCCATAACTTCAAAAATATTCGGATGAGCTTTTCCAATTAATTTTTTTAGACGCCCGTGCCACCCCTCTAAAGAATTGTTGGTTCGTCGCGTTGTTTGGTTGTGGTTCCATTGAACTTGAGTAAATTGACCGTCTAACCATTTGGTAACCATATAGTCGGCCAGTTGTTCAAATTTCTCATTAGCTGGTAGCTCGGCCATTATTTGGATCCATGCGTCATCAATCTGCAAATAAAAGAAAGATACATATAAATTATGTATACTTACAATATATCTATATTAACTATAAATAAAATAAATAAATATTAACTATATATTTATATTAATTATATATTTATATTAACTTTATACTAAATATAATGAATACTTACATCAGTCACGGGCAGTAATGGTATCCCGATACACCGTCTAACAAATTTGCATGTTTCTTCTTCTCGATACGACGTTTGTAGACCCAGTTGTTGAACTTTTCTCCAAATGCATTGACCATAGTGAAAATAACACCCTTTCCATTGTACCTCGGGAAAAACTGTGTCACTAGCATTCTTTGCGGCCAACTCAAAATCCATCTAAAAAATAAGAAACACATTTAGGTCATACTACTATGTTATGGTTATACATGTGGATTACAATGTAGAATATGATATTAATCGGTGTATTGTGTACATAGATTAAAAATATTCTTACCTGAAAAATAGAAGGTTGAAGGTTGAATCCGTTTTCACTTGCCACTTGCTTCAAGAGACCAAAAGCTCTCCGGTATGTCGACTCTCTCTTGTCAGGTAAAAAGAAAAATACCAATGGAACAGGACGATCTTGGATCAGTGCGTGGATGGTGTATAATTGATAAAAAATTCGTGGGCATATATAAAATGTTCCATCGCCAAAAAGTACATCCGAGTCACACAAAGATTCAAGATTCTGTCTTGTGATAAATCCTAAAATTTTCTCATTGTCACCATCATTGATGAATAAAAACTGTTCTCCGCTATCTGTCTGTTGAAAAAGGTCTGGAACAACAATGTCATGTCGATGTTTGGGTAATTTGGGAAATTTCTTATTCCTGGCTCTATATAGGGTGCTCTTCTTGGAGTGAAAAGTTGGCATGTTGGCGATTGTGGTTCTATTGTCGTCTGTCCATTCATCATTCCGTTTACCGTTAATTTCTTCTTGGTAAAGCTGTGTTATCGGATTTGTCGTAGATTGGACCTTTTCCTTTAAACACTCCATCATTTCTGTGATCTATAAAAAATAAGATTTATTTTATAATAACAATGAATAAATAGTAGAATATACAATTAGAAGCTTACGACAGAAATAAAAACAAAATGAGAATTCAAGTGTAATTTTAAAGATGCTTTTTCTAACACAGTAACTTACTTGTATATCGGAAAAGGTTGGTGGGTGGTTGTGGTCGACGTCTATTCTGCTAACTATATCGTTAATGGTAGATGCTGTAGCCCCACATCCCTTGTTCTTTTCGCAGCACTGCCATATCACTAAGTCGTTATTCTTTCTCTTATTCAGTCTAAACTTAAAACCACCAACACATAGGTAACTGCCACCTCTTGCTGTAGGAATAAACTTAGATTGTAACTGTGCATTAGCCATCGTACAAATAAATGTATATGAAATGTCTTGGGATTATTTACGTATTTATACTTATTTTGAGAAATAATCACAATGAACTGAATTTCGATCACTTGCCAGCTTCATGTTGAACTGTCGTATATTATTTTATTAATTAATGAGTGAGTTAAATTTAAGTGAACTATATTAATAATCTGAACAAAGTAAAGTAAACTATAGATTAAGAAATCTATAGTGAGTTGAATTTAAGTGAACTATATTAATAATGACTGGTCCCTACCTCATTAACGCCTTTAATCCGTTCTTAACCCATCAAAGAGTGCCGCGGTCGACTTTCCAAACTCTGGTGAGTCGGCTTTATGGGAATACACCCAACAACTCAGTTTTATGAATGGTCACACAGTACTAATTAAAAAACAAAACTTGGTTAATTAAAGTGATTAAAAATCCCCAAATCACCCAATGATCAGAAAATACTAGATTTTCAGTGTGCCATATTTTGCTGCCTGGTCATAATATCCGTAATGTTGGGTATCATGCGACAGTAATATTCTAGTGTTGCCCAATGATACCGTAATTTGTCTACTCCGTTAATATCAGACTGGGAAGTTGAGTTTTTCCCTAAAGTATCCATTTTTTGCATTTTTTGCAAAATTACAGGCATTATGTCAAATTTTGAAAAATGACAAAAATTGTCTCTTTAATTTTTTTTTTTTCATTTTTCGAACGCTAGAAGTCAGCAACGAAGTTTCGAAATTTCAACTGCTACCATCCGAGAAAAGACATAGGGTTTCCGAAAATGTCATTTATCAACTGACGTTGGGTGAAACCCATTCCCCCCAAGCGCTCGACAAGAAAATAATAAGTCAAGGTATGATATGAAAATGGTCATTTAATTAATCATAAATGACGAATAAAAAATACAATATGTACAAAAGATAAACAACATAAACAATTGATGAATAAACAATCAAACATGCATAATATACCAGATTTTCAATCACATCATATGAGGATTGAAAAACCGCAAAAGAAATTATTTTCAAAACATTTTAATTAAGTAACATTGCAACTATATACAGCAATTGAATGAGACATAAATGTGCGTAAATTATGAGGTGATCGGTAGAACAATAGAAAGCTGGCACGTCCAAAGCGACTTACTAATGACTAATGAGCTTTGGTATACCAGCGAGGGTCGAAGAAACTTAAGCCCCGCCCACGAGTGATCACGGGTGATCATGTGTTTACTTATCATTGTTTTAACTGATGAGTTATACACTTGCCGATAAAATGTTTTATGTACATAAATGATTTTTATCGACTGACGTTGGGTGAAACCCATTCCCCCCAAGCGCTCGACAAGAAAATAATAAGTCAAGGTATGATATGAAAATGGTCATTCAATTAATCATAAATGACGAATAAAAAATACAATATGTACAAAAGATAAACAACATAAACAATTAATGAATAAACAATCAAACATGCATAATATACCAGATTTTCAATCACATCATATGAGGATTGAAAAACCGCAAAAGAAATTATTTTCAAAACATTTTAATTAAGTAACATTGCAACTATATACAACAATTGAATGAGACATAGATGGGGGTCATCGAAGATGAAACCGGCCAAGGTATGGCAGGCCGAATCTTCAGTCAAGGTCTGTTATACCCCCCATCCCATGTCCTTAATTATTACTATGGCTGATGTAGGAAGAGCACCCATGTGTCTACCTAACTTATAACTGAAGGACTGGTATGCGGATGTATTTTTTGTAAGCGTCTGAATTCCATCTTCCCATTCTCTGGATGGCTTCCATGGAATAGCCTCCAGGGCCCGATTCCTAGAAAATTCTTAAGCACGTTCTTGTGCTTATATTTTAGTTGACTTTGCATTTAAGTAAACTTACCTTATTTTGTGTTCCCAGAAAATTCTTAAGAACGGCCTTGTGCTTAGATTTTAAGTAGACTTCATTGTAAGCACAAGAACGTTATTATGCGTTCCAAGAAAAAACTTAAGCACAACTTCGTTCTTAAACATAGCCAATCTAAGCACAAGTCCCAAGCAATATATAGGGCTTGCTTACCAACCATAAGTCTGTTTCTGCTTCAAAAAGATGGCTGACCGTAGACTTATTCGACGGCATTTCCGACACCTTTTAATACCAAAGAGACAATTACAAGACAGAGAAAATCCTTCTCTAAAAGAAATTAAGAATGCTATACAAACTTTCGCATCCAGGGCCTTATAGGCCTACCCTGAAACCAATTCATTTATTTGCCAATAAGTAAACAATAGGCTACAAACACACAGGCTACTTTAAGATCAGGCGCTCTCACAATTATTCAGTTAGTTTGTATGTGTCTGCGTTTTTTTTTTATATCTTTTGGCACATTTTATAATTATGTGTAGGCCCTATAGGGGACATGTCAAACGCATCCAAATCAACCACAATGAAGCAGACGACAAATTTATGACGTAATTCGCATACCAAAGTTTGTTTTATGACGTTAAAGAGCATCGTAGTCTCAGTGTATGGCAAGCTTTACCAGTCACAATGTGCTTAGACTTGAACTTGACCTGTGCTTACGTAAGAATGGTCTTGAAAATTTTCTAGGAACAGTATTTTTATAAGATTCTTACGTAAGTAAAAGTGAAGTATGACTTTGTGCTTACTTTAAGAATTTTCTAGGAACCGGGCCCAGAACAGGCTGCAGATGCTGTGCCGATTCGGAAACTATGTGCCTTGTATAAGTGTGTGTTAAGGCCTGCTGCCTTAAGTGACAGTTTGAGGTAATTGGTAAATTGATGTCAAGATACCCCAGAGTGCAGGGGCCGCGGAGCCGGGGGGGCTAGGGGGGCTTTAGCCCCGGCAATAATTTTTAATAGTGAAAATAAAATGTCGCCAAAAGCTCGAAAAAGGGTAAGGGGGGGGGGGTATGGTCAGTAGCCCCCCCCCCCTGAAATCGGACCCGCTCCGCGGCCCCTGCCAGAGTGGTCTAGCAAAGCAAACAATGGACCCTTAAATGATCCTCTGAGTTGCAGAAAAGTCCACAACGCAGTCACTGGACAGAGCTGAGGCACCGTGCCTTTAGTGAGATGTAATGTTGGGATGAATTTGCCTGCACTATGTTTAAAGTTCTGTAGCGAAATGTCTACTGAGCCAGGTAAGTTATCCGGTAGCAATCGAAATTGAACATTTTGAAATTGTAGGACGTTTTTTCTGTTGTCCGCCGATGATATTTCTCCAATGCGCAGAAACGCGTGAAATGCCAATAGATACATGGCTCTCAGCAGACTTTTCTTAAAGTAACTAAAACCGAGTAGGTCCAAGGATTCTATGAGTTTTTATACGCCCACATTGAAATGTGGTCGTATATTGCCGTCGCCCCCGTCTGTCCGTCCGTCCGTCGGTCCGTCCGTCGGTCCGGCCGTCCGTCGGTCCGGCGTCCACAATTGCTTGTGGACGCTCTAGAGGCCAAAGTTAAAATTCGATTGACTTTAAATTTATACACAGTGTTTAAGGTCATGAGACGAAGAAGCCTATTGATTATCAGCGATTTCCGATAATAACTGTCAGAGTTATGGCCCTTGATCACTTAAAAAAATCTTGTGGACGCTCTAGAGGCCAAAATTAATATCCGATTGACTTTAGATTTATACATAGTGTTAAAGGCCATGAGACGAAGAAGCCTATTGATTTTCAGCGATTTCCGATAATAACTGTCAGAGTTATGGCCCTTGAACACTTCAAAAAATCTTGTGGATGCTGTAGAGGCTAAAGTTAATATCCGATTGACTTTAGATTTATACATAGTGTTTAAGGTCATGAGACGAAGAAGCCTATTGATTTTCAGCAATTCCCGATAATAACTGTCAGAGTTATGGCCCTTGATCACTTCAAAAAATCTTGTGGACGCTCTAGAGGCTAAAGTTAATATTCGATTGACTTTAAATTTATACACAGTGTTTAAGGTCATGAGACGAAGAAGCCTATTGATTTTCAGCGATTTCCGATAATAACTGTCAGAGTTATGGCCCTTGATCACTTAAAAAAATCTTGTGGACGCTCTAGAGGCTAAAGTTAATATTCGATTGACTTTAAATTTATACACAGTGTTTAAGGTCATGAGACGAAGAAGCCTATTGATTTTCAGCGATTTCCGATAATAACTGTCAGAGTTATGGCCCTTGATCACTTAAAAAAATCTTGTGGACGCTCTAGAGGCCAAAATTAATTTCGATTGACTTTAGATTTATACATAGTGTTAAAGGCCATGAGACGAAGAAGCCTATTGATTTTCAGCGATTTCCGATAATAACTGTCAGAGTTATGGCCCTTGACCCCTTAAAAAAATCTTGTTGACGCTCTAGAGGCCAAAATTAATATCCGATTGACTTTAGATTTATACATAGTGTTAAAGGCCATGAGACGAAGAAGCCTATTGATTTTCAGCGATTTCCGATAATAACTGTTAGAGTTATGGCCCTTGAACACTTCAAAAAATCTTGTGGACGCTCTAGAGGCTAAAGTTAATATCCGATTGACTTTAGATTTATACATAGTGTTTAAGGTCATGAGACGAAGAAGCCTATTGATTTTCAGCAATTTTCGATAATAACTGTCAGAGTTATGGCCCTTGATCACTTCAAAAAATCTTGTGGACGCTCTCTAGAGGCTGAAGTTAATAACCGATTGACTTTACATTTATACACAGTGTTTAAGGTCATAAAATGAAGAAGCCTATTGATTTTCAGCAATTTCCGATAATAACTGTCAGAGTTATGGCCCTTGATCACTTCAAAAAATCTTGTGGACGCTCTAGAGGCTAAAGTTAATAACCGATTGACTTTAAATTTATACACAGTGTTTAAGGTCATGAGGCGAAGGAGCCTCTTGATTTTCATCGATTTCCGATAATAACTGTCAGGGTTATGGCCCTTGATCACTTCAAAAAATCTTGTGGACGCTCTAGAGGCCAAAGTTAAAATTCGATTGACTTTAAATTTATACACAGTGTTTAAGGTCATTAAATGAAGAAGCCTATTGATTTTCTGCAATTTCTGATAATTACTGTCAGAGTTATGGCCCTTTATCGCTTATAAAAATCTTGTGGACGCTCTAGAGGCTAAAGTTAATAACCGATTGACTTTAAATTTATATAAATTGTTGAAGGTCATGAGACGAACAAGTATTGAGTTTCAATGAATTTAGATAACTTGAACAGCATGAAGGAGAACTTTATCAAAGCCAAACAAATTCCAATGATTTTCTGATAATTACATAATGAGTAGTTACTTTTAATCAGATTTTAGTGTATTATAAATGTTTCATTACCGAAAAAAGTAAAATATGCGACAACTCTTGTTTCAAGATGCATGGTGTTATTGGCAATCTGGCGTCTGTGGATGGTTTATTTTTTAGAAAGCCTTGCTTAATTTTTTGCACGAGGAAGTGGTTGGCAAAACTTGGAAAACCTTTTATTTGGTTGAAGTAGTTGAGTACTGATATTTACATAGATACAGTGGAATATGCCCGTTTGGTACTGTAGCAATGGGCAATGAAGGTTAAGATGTGGTCAATTCTGACCGGAAAGGATGACGCACCCGGAAAGTGGCCATTGAAGAAGGCCAGATACATTTTCTTGACCTGTCCATACTGTCTCTGTGAAGAGTTGGAAAGAGATGACTTCACCAACGAGTCAGCTAGATCTTTTAATGAGGGAACATTTGGTGATATCCTTTCTTTCGACCGGAAGGGTGTGGCATCTAAAAAGTAAGATATTTGTAACTACTTAACCAATATATATGTTACAGTAACAGCAAGTGGGAATGCACGGATGTAGGACTGCGGTCCATTTCTGGGAATTGCGCGTGAAAGGAAACGAATTTTAGCCTAGATAACAGATCTGCTGCTGTGTTTTCTATGCCTAGGATATGCTGTGCCTTGAAAAGTATGTTAAATTTCAGTGTTTGCATTATGAATCTACGCAACAGTTTCATGATTTTTGTGTCTTTTGACGTTTGCTTATTCAATAAATGCACGACAGCTATGTTGTCACAGTGAAACAAAATGCATCTGTTGGTGAGTTGCGGTGCCCATATTTCTACTGCTAGTACGATTGGGAAGAGTTCACGGATTGTAATGTGTGTAGAATTGAAACTATCGTCCCATGATGTTGCAAACCATTGATTTTGGAATATACAGGCAAAGCCTATGAAACTAGCGTCCGAATACAGCTCTAATTTGTCAGAAGACAACCAAATGTCGGGCAGAAGGATCGCTTTACCATTAAATTCATTGGCAAATCGAGCCCATGCATAAATGTCAGCAAGTGCCTCTTTGTTAAGGCGTCTACGATGAAAGGATTTCCTGAGCCCCATGGTCAGGTTGATAATCCTACGTAGGAATACACGTCCCGGCATAATAACTTGGCAGGTAAAGTTAAGGAACCCAATCAAAGATTGTAATTCTTTAAGTGTGGCCCGTCTTTTATTTTGAAAATGTAATAACAGCTGCCTTAATTTGTTAAGTTTATCTGTTGGGAGACGGATTTCCATGGCTAGTGTATCAATTTCAATGCCCAGAAATTGAATGGTCGTGCATGGGCTTACTGTTTTGTCTGGGTGAAGTGGCACGCCCAAGTCCCTACAGATATTAACAAAACTATTAAGGCTCATTTCACATGAGTTAGAGGCAGGTGGGCCGAGGAAAAGAAAGTCATCAATGATATGTACGCATTTAGTAGGTTTAAATTTATTCTCCATGATCCAATGAAGGGCGTGACTAAATTTTTCAAATAAGTTACATGAATAACTGAGGCCAAATGGTAAGGTTTTGTCATAATAGTATTTGTTTTCAAACGTAAATCCCAGTAAGTAGAAATATGCTGGATGTATGGGAATTATTTTAAACGCGTTTTGTATGTCTGTTTTTGCCATTAAGGTGCCCCTACCAATGGATCGTATGATTCGTAAAGCATTATTGATAGTTTGATATGTGACACTTGAGTCATCTCTCGAAATTGAGTCATTAACCGATGTGCCACCGGGAAATGATAAGTGATGGATCATCCTAAACTCGCCAGCTGTGTGTTTAGGCACGAGCCCTAAAGGCGAACTGCAGAAATTAGGAAAGGGTTTTTGATTAAATGGGCCTGCGACTCGTCCGGCCAAGATTTCGTTCGTAATTTTTTGTTTCGCAAAATGCTGATCTAAAGATAAGGACTTTAAGTTTTTACAAGTTTGTGTTGGTGTGATCTTATGTGATGGAATGGTAAAGCCAAAACGGAAGCCATCGATCAAGAATTTTTTGTCATCACAATTATAGCCGTCTAACCACAAATCTAGGGATGAAGCATTCACCGGAGTGCAAATGTCTAAGTGCAGTCATTTATTGGAAGGTTTTGTAAACGGCCTGCTATCTCTAGAATACTGCAGCTGGTTCTTTCTCGTATAAGCGTTATTAGGTTTAGTACATGCGTATTTGTGATGTTGGCCTCTGCAGTTTTGGCATATGTGTGGAAAAGAGCAAGATGCACCCCTGGCACATGCTCCTTTGTTGTTATTAAAAGCAAAGCAGAATTTAAATTTGGGTGTATCTGAACTTAAATGATTGTTGTTAAACCCTGACTGTGTTTTAAATTTGAGACCAGTGGCCAGGGCTTCCTGGTAAAGTTCCATGTTAATCATATCCCATGGTTTAAGTGAGGGGTTTAATTCTCTCCATAAGCGAAACGATCTATCATAATTGATGGCTGCAGCCTCACACGATTGTTTAGCCAGCCTCTGTATGTCTAAGACATATTTCATTAGTTGTACGGCCTTGTGTGGGAATTGTTGACAAAAAATCCCTACAAACATGTGGAAGGCAGTCAGCCATTGGCTTAATGAAGAAACCTTCTTCGTGATATTGCGCTTGACGAAAGTCATTTCTCCCTGCTGGTATAGTACGAATTCATCTGGGGATGAGACCGATGTGTTTAATAAATCTCCTAGTTCGATAAATTCGTTTGCCCAAATCTTTGCGCAGACTTTTTCATCAATACCTAATGTAATTGGCTTAGATGACAATTGGTCAGCAATAGATGAACTATTACCTGCTTGAGATGTCTCGGCAGGATGTCTGTCCATGGTACCTGACATCTGTAGAGATTGTGTGACCGCATCAGTGATAGCAGGGATGGCATTCGAAATAGCTTTTGCTATTTTGGTGTCCAATGAGTCTCTCGGTTTTCGGATTTTACTCCCCTGAGCAAGCCCTTTAGTTGTTTTTAACTTTGTGGTGGACTGGAGTTTCCTCTTAGGTACTTTCATGTTTGTTAATCTGAAGAAAATATATCCAACATTTGATGAATTAAATATAAAAAAGATACCAGTCAGAAACCGTGCCATCATGCATGGGCCAAAGCCTTAATCATTTACAACAGGCCAGAGCCCTAATCCTTTACACGTGGGCCAGTGCCCTAAACAGTTACACACCTAGGCCAGAGCCCTCTATACACACCTGGGCCAGAGCCCTCTATACACACCTGGGCCAGAGCCCTCTTTACACCCCTGGGCCAGAGCCCTCTATACACACCTAGGCCAGAGCCCTCTATACACACCTGGGCCAGAGCCCTCTATACACACCTGGGCCACAGCCCTCTATGCACACCTGGGCCAGAGCCCTCTATACACACCTGGGCCAGAGCCCTCTACACACCTGGGCCAGTGCCCGAATATATATACACAGGCCAGTGCCCTAATACTTATTACATGGGCATGTGCCCTAAAAAATAATTTAAAAAGGGGGGCCAATGCCCTACTATTTGGTTTTAAATGGGCCAGTGCCCTAAAATTATCACGAGATCCAAAGCCAAAGCGCTATTTCTTTCATTGCTCCTGAGCGATAATATGCCTACAATTGTGATATGGCCAGTGCCTTTATGCGTTCTTGATAAAGAATAAAAAATTTTGTTTTTTTTTACATACCTTTGCCGTGATATTAAAATGAGTAGGCTATTGCCAGACAGGGAAGCTATCCCTGATAAAAAGCAAAAATTATCTAATTAACTACTAGAAATGGTACCTGAAAGAAAAAGTATGTCTTATTAAAATAACAAGGACAAACGAAATAACAAATCATGCAGCACCACACTCTAGTGTCCTAATTGTTTACATTTCTGCCTTGTCAGTAATACCGCACCGCGTAAACTTCTAATATAAGGTTGAAAGCCGTATGCCTTGGATAAATGGACGCCGTCGGAAAGCACCGGTTTAGGGGAGTTATTAATCCCAGTAAAAAACCAAAAATTAATCGTGTCTTTGTTCTTTAAATGTTCTTTTAGTGCACTGTTGGCTTCTTTTACTCGTGTATTATAATCCACAACCGTGCAGCTCCTTGTCTTGGTTCTGTTAAACAATGATCCTATTGTCACACTCTTTATATTATAACGTTTTCTAAGAGTCTCTGCATACGCGATTAATTTAAACACTATTAATTCGGTGTTATCCTCGGCACTATCAAGGTCGTGTCCTCCTAAATGAAGTATCAGATGACTTGGTTTTTCGGCACGCACTTTCAACTCAAATTTGTGTACATGTCTAGAGTTGAGAATAGAACCATCAGACACACCAAATAAACATAACTTGAAACAGTTTTTCTTTAAATTTAAATTGGTCCATTGTGTGTTCTTTTGAATAAAGCTGTCCAAATTTGCGATGTGCGAAGATCCAAGAATAAGAGTTTTTTCTTGCATTTCACACTGGCGGTCTAAGTAGGTCACCGACAGCGTGGGTACCATGTAGGAGGACTTGGAACTGTGCTATTAAGAATTCACACTAATTAAGTCATTTACTGGAGCTTCTATACTAAATTTAAAACTTACTCAGGTTAACAATCCAAGAATTTCTCCAAAATTTTAAACAAATTTCCAAATGTGCGTAAATTATGAGGTGATCGGTAGAACAATAGAAAGCTGGCACGTCCAAAGCGACTTACTAATGACTAATGAGCTTTGGTATACCAGCGAGGGTCGAAGAAACTTAAGCCCCGCCCACGAGTGATCACGGGTGATCACGTGTTTACTTATCATTGTTTTAACTGATGAGTTATACACTTGCCGATAAAATGTTTTATGTACATAAATGATTTTTGTGTGAAAATAGGTACAGAATTGAATATTCTACGACCGTTTTTATACGCCCACATTGAAATGTGGTCGTATATTGGCGTCGCCAGGTCCGTACGTACGTACGTACGTCTGTCCGTCCGTACGTACGTCCGTCGTCCACAATTTCTTGTGAACGCTCTAGAGGCTAAAGTTAATATCTGATTGACTTTAAATTAATACACACTATTTAAGGTCATGAGACGAGGAAGCCTATTGATTTTTAGCGATATCCGATAATTACCGCCAGAGTTATGGCCCTTGATCACAATGAAATATCTTGTGAACGCTCTAGAGACTAAAGTTAATATCTGATTGACTTAAAATTGATACACCGTGTTTAAGGTCATGAGACAAGGAAGCCTTTTGATTTTCAGCAATATCCGGTAATTACCGCCGGAGTTATGGCCCTTGAACACTTCAAAAAATCTTGAGGATGCACTAGAGGCCAAAGTTAATATCAGATTGACTTTAAATTTATACACAGTGTTTAAGGTCACAAGCAGAAGAACCCTATAGATTTTTAGTGATATCCGATAATTACTGCCAGAGTTTTGGCCCTTAATCACTTCAAAAAATCTGGCGGATGCTATAGAGGCCAAAGTTAATATCCGATTGACTTTAAATTTATACACAGTGTTTAAGGTCATGAGAAGAAGAATCCTAATGATTTTCAGCAATTTCTGATAATTACTGCCAAAGTTATGGCCCTTGATCACTTAAAAAAATCTTGTGGATGCTCTTGAGGCCAAAGTTAATATCCGGTTGACTTTAAATTTATACACAGTGTTTAAAGTCATGAGAAGAAGAGCCCCATTGATTTTCAGCGATTTCCAATAATTACTGTCAGAGTTATGGCCCTTGATCACTTAAAAAATTCTTGTGGACACTATAGAAGCTAAAGTTTACATCCGATTCACTTTAGATTGAAACACAGAGTTTAAGGTCTTGGAAGAACAATGAATTTTGATAACTTGAACAGATACATCCATGATATTAAATGTTTCGTATACTAAAGGTTAGCATGGAGGAGAACTTTATCAAAGCCAAACAAATTCTAATGATTTTCTGATAATTACTTTTTAAGTATTAAAATGAGTTGTTACTCTTAATCAGATTTTAGTGTATCATAAATGTTTCATTATCAAAAAAATATAAAATATGCGACAACTCTTGTTGACTGCCCGGACGATTTAGCTGCTGTGGGCGTATGTTTCATTGCCTGGCAACCTATCTTTTTGATATTTTGACATCGTACGAAATTCGTCCACTTCCGGTCCGCACAGAAGTTTCAAATATAGCCCATATGTTGCAACCACGTGGTTTACTGATAGAAAATGAGGTCCCAGATCAGTATCTGTTACAGGCACTGAGAAATAGGCTCCCCCGAAAAAAAAAATAATAATAAATAATAATTTTAGTAAAAACAATAGTCTTTCAGACGAAAGTCTGAAAGCCTAATAAGAATAATAATTTTAACAAAAACAATATTGTTTCACACAAGCTTCGCTGTGTGAAACCCTAATTAGCCATGTAGTTATATACATGTCGTATGAACCCACAGTGAACGAAATTCAATATCAAAACATGTAACTCTTTTTGAGAAAAGTTGTCGGGTAACGATCGGCCATTTTGATTACTTCCCTTTGTTTTAATCACGCTACATCAATAGTCTAGTGGTCTAGAGTGCCGCGCTTCGACCTCTAGCTTGCCGGTCACCTCTGGCTTGCGGCTTTGGTTCGAACCCTAGTGTGAGCGTAGGTTTTCTCCGGGCACTCCGGTTTCCTCCCACTGCTAAAGACCCATACGCGCAATCAAATTATTGAAATAAAAATTGAAAACCATACGTTTTCCCAAAATGACCTAGTTTGTGTCAAGTGGACATTAAACCCCATTTCTCTCTCTCGAAATCACAAAATCTGAGATTGCTATTATCTCAGAAAAGACTTGGGGATTTAAAAAGTGCCATTTGTTTGGAAATTGACGAAACTATTTCCAATTCCTTGACAAAGTACGGTCACTTGCGTAATGCACAAAAGTTTCAAAAATAGTTTGATCAATTAGCCCCCACATGATTTACCGATAGAAAATTTGGTTTCATATCGATATCTGTGTAAAAATATGGTATATCACGGTTGTGGACCCTGTAGATGTCACAATTGTAATATCGGACTGCAACTTCTGGCCCCTGATAGTACGAAAAATCGCGTTTTTAGCTTGTCGCTTGTCTAGAGGTCATAATTATTATCTGATTTTAAAAGAGCCTTGAATATATCACCGTTACACTGTATTGTTGGTCGAGTTCGAATTTCATAAAAATCGAACCAAAACTGCCAGACAAAATCTATGAACAGTTCACAAATAGTATAAACATCTGGAATATCAAGATTGTGGACCCCTCTAGATGTTGAGTTCGAATTTCGGGAAAATTGAAATGACACTACTGCCTAACAAAATGGACAAATTTCTACGCAAATTGATTAACTTTGAAACCTATGTTCATTACCCAAAGATCTCGGTTTCTTTCGATGATCACGATTATCGAACCTTATCTTTCTTGATTTTTTTACAATACAATACAATATAATACAATTACAACACATAAACAAAAGCAAAAACAAAAGATACAACATAAAAACATACAACATTACATATTGATATCATAAATTTATTTCCAATATACGTGTCCAATTACTTCTAATCTCGTTATGAATGTTATTTTCTATATTAGCTATGTGTTTTATCAACGTGATAGGTATTTATTCTTTTGGGCAGCACTATTTTTAATTTTTTCGCAATAGATATAATATTAAGTTAAGAATAATAGATGGTTTGTTATGGTCCGGTCTGACCTATTAAGAAAATGTGCTTTGGTCAAAAAATCCAAAGTGAATATTTTGCTTTTTCAAAACGATTTCCATTAGTTTATGAAATTTGGACCAGATTTTACTAGAGCAATAACAGTAGTAGAAAAGATGTTCTATGTTGTCAATAGCGGCACTGCAGAAATCACACAAGTTCAGAGACTTTAATTTCCATTTGAGTAATGTATCGTTTGTATATATTATATTGTGTAGATACTTATACTGAAATGTTCTAAGTTTTGTGTCCGGTAGAATTTCATAAATTAATTTAAAATATTTATAAATATCATCGATAGTGATGACGTCGTTTAAAGACGTCTGCCATTTTGAAATCGATGTTGGATTAGTGAGTTTTTCTAGGATTAATTTATTGTGCACATCTTTAGATCTAATTTTACAGATTGAATTATTGTATATTATGTTTAATATTTTATTAAGATAGTCACAGGTTGATGTCGGGCTAGGATTATAGATACAAGTGGAAAGGTTTAACAGCTTTCCTATTTTCGACTTGATACCTTGAAAAGTTAATTTATTTTGTTCACTGTTATAATTAGCAGTATTTAAGTCTTTTACATATACAATATTATCATTTAATAGATTTGAATTATATATTAGCTTGTTGTTTATTATTATATTTCTATTATTCCAAATAAGTTGATCTTCAAGATTATCAATAGTATCAATGTGTCTTGTAAATACATCTTCCCAATTTTGATAGAGATTTTTATAGAATGTTGGTAGTTGTATTAATGTCGATTTATAGTTACACATTGGCAATATATGTCCACCGTACTCTTTTAGCATAAAGTTGTATAGAACTTTCCAAGGTTGTTCTGTATGGAAGACCAAATGGGACAATATTCAGGATTCTTGTTTCTACATTCCAGTTTGAACATTTTAGACACGAACGCAACATTCTAAACTAAAAATTCTTTTTTCTGCATTCTTATGTCAACATTTCATCCACAAAATCAACATTTCAAACCAAAAAAATGACTTTATGTTTCATTTTCGGCGTTTTATCAGTAACTTTTATTATCATTAAATATTAAAACTAAAAAATAATTTCTTAATTCTACACGACAAAGAAATCAATTCATTGGTTTCTGAAAGTATCTAAAACCAAAATCTGGAATTTGAACTCTTATGAAAATATTTTCTACGTTTTAAAAAGTCTTGAAGTTAAAATGTTTAAACTGGAATGTAGAAACAAGAATCATGAATATTGTCCCATTTGGTCTTCATCAACATTATTACACCAGAGGGCGTTAAACCGAACACAATTTGGCGACCTATTCAGCTAGCGACCCATTCGACCGAACCAGCTGCATGGTACCTGGATCGTTTGCCCTGGCTCTTATATTAATTAAGTTGGGGCTATGGGGCACCGCCACAGGCACGGATGGGGGGGGGGAATGCCCCTCCTACAAAATCTGCCGCCCTATAAGTATGGCGCCCGTGAAAAAATCGACCAGATAAAATAAATATAAAGCCACTGGGCGCTCAGTGACTTGGTAACCCAATACTCCAACCTGCACTTTTAAAATGCTACACATGGCCCTGCGTGAGTGTGGTGACAGCAGACCGACACGCATCACAATAGTTATATACAAAGCACGTATGGTATCAAGACAAGAGGATCAGGAGTTGATGCTGCTGGGCAGGCCTCGGTGGGCCATGCTACGAGCCTACTGGTCGTCTACCAATTTGAGCACTCCTAACAAATCCGATGTAGCGCGATAGGGAGTGTGTAAACACTGTTTTGACATATTTTACATGGTTAAACTAACAACATCAGTTACCAAGTCACTGAGCGCCCAGTGGCTTTATTTTTTTTATCTGGTCGATTTTTTCACGGGCGCCATACTTATGGGGCGGCAGATTTTGTAGGAGGGGCACCCCCCCCCCCCATCCGTGCTATAATGATATATAGAAGTTATCGATAAAACGCCGAAAATGAAACATAAAGTCATTTTTCTTGATATTTATCGTTGAAGTTTAATTCAAATGATATATTATTATCACAGGAAAAGTATATTCCTAATATTTTGATGTGATTTGTACATATTTTAATTCCGAGAGATTTGATTTCTTCATCATTATTAAAGTTTTTATAATTTAGATTATATATTTCAGTTTTTGATAAGTTGATTTCTAAACCTGAAATTTTATAAAGTAGTTTTAAGACCTCAAGTAGATGTCTTGCAGATTGATAATCTCTTAAAAATACTGTAACATCATCAGCAAAGGCTGTAACCCTAATATTTTGTTTTCCAAATTGTATTCCAAATATATTTATGTTATGTCATATCTGATTTAATAGTATTTCAATGCAAAGATTAAAGATACTTGAACTAAGTGGATCCCCTTGTCTAACACCCCGCTTAACATCAAAATAGTTAGTAGTAAATCCTTTGTTTAAAACTGCACATGTAATATTTTTGTAAAGAGTGCTTATCCATCTGACAAAGTTTGATTTAAAAATAAAGTCGTGAGAAATGCTATCAAAAGCTTTACGGAAGTCCAATGCCATCAGAAAACCTGTAATTTGTTTCTTTTTTATACGCCCACATATATTGCCGTCGCCCCCGTCCGGCCGGCCGGCGTCCACAATTGCTTGTGGACGCTCTAGAGGCCAAAGTTAATATTCGATTGACTTTAAATTTATACACAGTGTTTAAGGTCATGAGACGAAGAAGCCTATCGATTTTCAGCAATTTCCGATAATTACTGTCAGAGTTATGGCCCTTGATCACTTTCAAAATTTTGTGGACGCTCTAGAGGCTAAAGTTAATATCCGATTGACTTTAAATTTACACAAATTGTTGAAGGTCATGACACCCAATTATATATTTCTTTTTCACCTAAAAATCTAGATTCTTATGTCAGTTCAAAAGTTGTTATTGAAGAAGGTATATCTGAAATTAAATTGTGGATGTCAAAAAACTTTCTAAAATTAAATGACGATAAAACTGAATATTTATTAATTGGCTCAAATAAACAATTGTCAAAAATTGGCTGCAAATCTCCCATCCTTATTGGTAATAGTGAAATTAATCCCTCGTCATCTGCACGTAATATTGGTGTAATATTTGATATGAATATGAGTATGGAAGCTCAAGTAAATTATATATGTAAATTGTGTTTTTGTAATTATAAGAAATATTGGTAGAATACGTAAATTTATCTCCTTAGACTCCACAAAAACACTTGTTAATGCTTTGATCACTTCGAGACTGGACAATTTTAATTCATTGTTAGCTGGTCTTCCAGCCAAACTTCAGATAAACTTCAACGAGTCCAAAATACAGCTGCACGCCTTATTACACACATTAAAAAATATGATCATATTACCTCAATTTTAAAAAATTTACACTGGTTACCTATTTCTTATAGAATTGATTTTAAAATTTTATTGTTGACTTTTAAATGTTTGAACAAATTAGCACCTGTTTATTTATCTGGGGCCAGTTGCTCAAAGCTCTGTTATCTTTAACGATCCGTTAACTTTAACGGACATATCTTGGTAATGTGTTGTTTGATAACTTTCCGTTAAATTAACTATAGAAAACACTATAAAATACTTTATTTTTTATATTAGCATAAATCTGTAGTAAAAATTTGCACCACAGAATGTTCGGGGCCTTTATTTCCAGCAACAATCTTTCTCTCCGTTAAAGTTAACGGATCATTAAAGATAACAGAGCTTTGAGCAACTGGCCCCTGATCTTTTAAATATGTATATACCAGGACGATGTTTACGCTCTTCAGATGATAATCTTCTTTTAAAGCCCAAATATTCAAAACTGTTAACTTTTGGCCAAAGATCTTTTAGTGTTCAAGCTTCAGCTTTATGGAATAAGCTACCATATGATATTAGGTCATGTAATAATGTTAATACTTTTAAGAAAAAACTAAAAACCCATTTATTTCTTCAAGCGTTTTAAATGTACATATCTTGTTTTGTCTTAGTATTGTATTGTTAATTTTATGAGTTTAAAATTATAATTATTTATATCTGTGCCATTGTAAAGCACCTCTGAACACGTGTATGTGAAAAGAGGGGCTATAACAAATGTTTGTAATAATAATAATAATAATAATAATAATAATAATATTGAGTTTCAATGAATTTAGATAACTTGAACAGCATGAAGGAGAACTTTATCAAAGCCAAACAAATTCCAATGATTTTCTGTTAATTACATAATGAGTTGTTACTTTTGATCAGATTTTAGTGTATTAAAAATGTTTCATTACCGAAAAAAGTAAAATACATGTATGCGACAACTCTTGTTGACTGCCTGGACGATTTAGCTGCTGTGGGCGTATGTTTCGTTGCCTGGTAACCTATGTTAGAGATATGTAGTAGGTCATGTATTACCCTAGTATTTCTTGAATATATCGACGTTGTATAAAACCACTTTGACATGGATGAATTACTAGCGGTAAATGTTCCCTCAGTCGATTATTTAACACTTTACTAATTATTTTTACATCAACGTTAATTTATGTGATTGGTCTCCAGTTATTCAACAGTGCTCTATCCTTATCTGTTTTTGGTATAAGTTTTTGATTGTTTTTGTGATGAGGACAATGATTCGTTTTCGAAACATAATTTAAAACATATTTTGCTATGGACGGCCAGAATGATCTGTTAAATTTGATGGTAATTCCATCATTTCCAGGCGATTTGTTGTCTTTGAATGATTTGATCATATTGCTTATTTTTTCTTCTAACTCTTGACTTTGGTAGTCACATAGTTCGGAAGATCATGTGTAACAACATTTATTTCTCGTTTTTCTGAGTAGGAAGTTAAACATCCATCGGAGTATAAATTTTGATAGAAGTTATATATTTCTGTTGTAATTTCATTTTTACAGAATGTGATTTCGCTTTTGGCTTTTTGGATGCTAGATATGGATGTTAATTTTTTTGTTACGCGTCTCTAAATTTAGAAAAAATTTTGTATTTTTTTCACCCTTTTCGTACCAAGCTGTCTTGGACCTCAAAATAGCTCCTTTGGTTTCCTCAACATATATTTGATCTAATTATTTTTGTAAATACAAAAGTTGTGTATAATTATTCTCCGATAAATTATTTTCTAGTTTTTTTAATTTCATTCGTTAACTGGTTTTTTAAATTTTGTTTTACTTTTTACTTTATTTTTGAGTAGTTTATTGTATAGGCTTTTATTTGGTACTTGATATAATCCCATAGCCCCCTACTATCATTCGGTTCATGATATTTTATTGCCCATTTATCTATAGTTCCTATGATGTGTCTTTTATAACTGTTATCGTGACATAAAGTGGCATTAAAAATCCAGAGACCTGGCCCTTTGCTTCCATTGTTTATAGTTAGTGTAATTGCAGAGTGATCACTAAAAAAGGTTGGTACAATTTCTGTATTGGCACAAAGATTTGAAAGGAAATCTGATAAAAGCCAGAAGTGTATGCGACTCCGAATAAAAGGTGATTTTTGTCTCCAGGTGTATTTCATAAAATCTGGATTTCTATGCCTGTATATATCCAAAAGATCATATTCATTGATTATTTCGAAAATTTTTAACTGAACTTTTTTTTAATTTTATAATTACCGCCGTAGCGGTCTTTTGATACATTGTTAATATTATTAAAATCCCCTCATATTATTACACAATATGATTCATAATTACTTGTTATACTGTTTATTTGATTGACGAGTGTATTAAAGTAAACACTTTGATCGTTATCAGCAATAGGACTATAAGTATAACACATGACACAATTATATGGAATACAAGTTTACTTAAAGAGTTTATTTCAGCGACGTTTCGACGGGGTTTCTCTCGTCTTTATCAAGCAAAGAATGACAACCATAGTACAATAAAGATATATATACAAAATATGGAACAAAGACAAAGTTAGACTGTTACACACCTCGGTATATTTACCCTCAGATTTACTAATCTGGTTGATGAGATTGACTGCCGCATCTCCATGTTGATGACGAATAAATTGTTTAAGTGGCATTTAGTAACTGAATGAGAATAACACATGACACAATTATATGGAATACAAGTTACTTAAAGAGTTTATTTCAGCCACGTTTCGACGGGGGTTCTCTCGTCTTTATCAAGCAAAGTGGCAGTCAATCTCATCAACCAGATTAGTAAATCTGAGGGTAAATATATCAAGGTGTGTAACAGTCTAACTTTGTCTTTGTTCCATATTTTGTATATATATCTTTATTGTACTATGGTTGTCATTCTTGTATTCCATATAATTGTGTCATGTGTTATTCTCATTCAGTTACTAAATGCCACTTAAACAATTTATAGGACTATAAGTATTTACAATAATATATATGTGTATATAACTTTTAATGACTATTATATTATAGTAGCCATTGCTGTCAGACAAAGTTTGAATAATGTCATAATTATTATTATTATTATTATTAATCAAAACATGGGTTCCTGCGCTATTGGGATTTACCATGAGCAAAAAATATATCGCCTTTCCATTCATTTCTCCATGACCTTTCATCTAAAATGGTAGAATGGCTTTCTTGAATAAATGTTATGTCATTATTTTGTTTCCTTAGCCATGAGAATATTTTTAAACTTTTGTTCTTGCACCTTATACCTAGAACGTTAATTGATAGTACATTTAAATACTCATTTACAAAGGTAAGATTTAGATGTATTATACAGATCTGGTGTAGGTAGTGAAAACCGATTATCATCAGGAAAATAAATGACGTTTACCCTTCTTGATCTTGCGCTAACCGTTTGAAAACCTGTGTTTGATAGAATGTCGTAGTTTCTATTTGTAGGGGTAGATGGTAGCGGACCCCAAGACTTCAATTCTTGGATGGTGATTGGAGCTGCATCGATGTGACTCGGATCCACTGATTTTAATTCCGTTGTTCTTTAATAGGCAAGACAATTATCGGTGGTAGTTGCTGCATTGGCAAAGGTACCCTGTGGCCTCATGAACTGACTAAGTTCGGTATCACAATTGACTGTAGATATTGTACCGTCTAGAGATTTCACCATAATTCTACCGTCGTTTGTCCAACAACCATCTATAAGTTTATTTTTGTAGAGGTCTCTGGTTTTCTGATACAATAGCGACCTGCTTTTAGTTAGGGCTTCGTCTGCCGTTATTGTTAGTTTTTAGGCGTTTTTTTGTTTCCAAAAATTAGAGCTCTGCATCGATAGCTTATAAAATGAACTATAATGTCCTGACAATGTCCTGGACGCACCGGACCAACGCGATGCGTTCTGCCAATATCATTTAATGAAAGTTGGATATTCAAATGATTAGTAATTTCATAATTTATAATGTCAAGAACTATGTAATCGGTGTTTCCCTTTCACCTTGTCAGACTTCAGGTATACCGCTAAACTTGAGACATGTTCGTCTAGAATATTGTTTTAGATCATCACTTTTTTTCTAAGTGAGTTATACGTTCATTCAAGTTATTTATAATATCGGACTGAAGTTGAAATAGTAATACGGAGGTTGGGGACCGTCTATTAGTTAGTGCAGGGGGACTGCGACACATATGATTTACATAAAGGACAAATATAACGACAAGACATCATACTCCGAAACAACAAACAAACAAATAAACAATTCAAAAAAGAGTGAATGGCCTAGCCGTAAGAGAAGTTATAATTTTTAACCGATATTGATGAAACATGAAATTATGTATGTTCATAACCGAAAGATTTCGGTTCCTTTCGATATTCGCGCATACCGATTATCGAACCATATCATCCTGGAGTATGGCCACAGATTGTACAAAACATCACATTCTCTGGTCCATCTCTTGCAAAATTTGGTGAGAGAACAAAGCCTATCGATATTCTGAAGTTATTCCCTATACGTTTTACTCTATAATGTTGTATTTTATTTTAGGATATATTGCGACGAGATCTGGAAGTTTTGTATGAAATGTTTGAAGAAAGAGGGAGATTACTTATGCCATATAATCCTAGTATTGAAGTTTGTGGTATTAACATCAGGGTATTTATATATCTTTATTCTTACAACATGATCTATGATTATCACAGTAGATTCAAAATTTGTTTAGAATGTTTAGATACTATATATCAAAAATAAGTCTCTGTATTCTTAACTGGATTTTATATTTCAGTCCTGTTCGTATTTTTCATCTAACGCCGTTCCTCTAAAACTTATATTCAAAAATTCTAATTCTAAAGCTGATCCAGTGTATGCCATGTATAAGGTAATTAATCTCTGATCTACATTATACCTTATAACTTTTTTACGAAAAACTATAAATTAAATCCATTTAACACTACACTGCTCCTTAAAAAAACTAATTTATAAAAGAACTTTTTATACGCCCACATTTTCAATTGGAAGAATATTGTCGACGCCCCTGTCCGTCCGTCCAAAATTGTTTTTGAACACACTACAGGTCACAACTTTTATTCAATTTCAATGAAACTTGAAATGTAGGTTTATCACCATAAGATCTCAATTCCTATCGATATTGGCATATATCGAACTGTAACTTCATGGATCTTGCCCCTGATTGTACGAAAAATCACGTTTTATGCATATTAACACTGTAGAGATCCCAATTTTAAACCGATTCTGACGAAACAGAAAATGTATGTTTATAACCCATTTTAGCTTGTGGTCTCTCTGGAAGACACAATTATTACCCGATTTAAAAAAAAGGTTTGATTATGTCACCTTTACACTGTAATTAAGGTTCAGTTCGAATTTTGTGAACATTGGACCAAAATCGCTGAACGAAATGGCCGCCGCTTGTATGAAATCAAATCAAAACTGCGGGACAAAATGGCCGTCATTTGTACGCAAATAGTGTAAAAATATGGTATATCAAGGTTTCGGACCCTGTAGAGGTCACAATTTTAATCGGATTTTGATGTTACTAGAAATGCATTTTTATAACCCAAAGATTTTGGTTCCTTTAGTTATTTGCGCATTATCGAATTGTAACTTCATGAATTATGGCTTGTTCTCTACCCACCTCTCGTATGTGGGCGGATCCTGCCTGGCAGCAGGTGGTGGTTTTATACGCCCATATTTTCATGTGAAGCTTGCAATCAATAGAAACAGGAAACACAAACCAAATACAGACGGTTTGATAAGATCAATTTCAAATATAGCCCATATGTTGCAAACACATGGTTTAATGAAAGAAAATGAGGTTCTAGATCGGTATCTGTTACAGGCACTGAGAAATAGGCTCCCCCGAAAAAAAAAAAAATAATAAATAATAATAATAATAATAATTTTTAGTAAAAACAATAGTCTTTCAGACGAAAGTCTGAAAGCCTAATAATAATAATTTTAGTAAAAACAATAGTCTTTCAGACGAAAGTCTAATAATAATTTTAACAAAAACAATAGTGTTTCACACAAGCTTCGCAGTGTGAAACCCTAACTAGACCTGCAAGCAGCACTGAATCGGCTTTCAGGAATCAGACAGGAAGTAAGTCATAAATAGCCCATTCATCGAGCTAGAAAACTATACTTTAATTGTTTTGATTCAGTGACACCTGGCTGAGAAATGTCGATTTTTGCAAGAGTACCAATTTTTTACTGTATTTTTTTTATTTTTATATTTTTTGTGTGTTTTTTTCCATAATATCTGATATTTTTACGAATACTTCTAGATTTTCGATCATTGTCGGGTTAGTTTTAACAAGTTGTTTGAATAGATATCTTTCTGTACCAGAAGTGTCAGAAACATCTATTCAGTAGCTGTTTGTAAAAAAGGTAATTAAAAGAACATTTTCAATAATTTAATGATTTTTCAACTTTTTTCAAAGATTTGGGCAATTTTATGACAGCTTAAATTATTTCAAACCTTTTCCTTTTGGATTCACGCCACAGACAACAGATAGGAGTCTGAGTAAAAAAGGTTTTAAAAAAATCGCAGGAGTCGTTTTTGAGAAAAAGGCGTCTCAAAGGGCTCCAAAAACGGAAAATACTAGATTTTCGGCTTAACATAATTTATATACTAACCATCGAAATCGTACCATTGAGATGCCATATGATAGTCCATTTATGGGGCCATCCATAGACACTTTTTTTCTTTTGGGCCGGTAATATCTGACGGAGAGATCAAGCTTTTTGCAAGAACGCCATTTTTTATCCTTTTTTTTTCATTTTTTGAATACTTCCGGTATGGTGATTATTATCAAGATAGTTTTAATAACCGGTTTATGCAATTAAATGGCGACAGAGTTCTGTAATGATATATTACAATATATGATCAGATAAAATGCCCCTGAGAAATCCTATGTTTAAAAGTGCCAAAAATGCAAAAATGTCAAAATATCAAAAATTAAATTTCAATAACTGAATACATATTTTACATTTTTGGATTCGACATTAGATCAGATATCTAAATATCATAAAGTGTTTTTAAAGTCAGTAAAAATAAAAAAAATAATAGAGTATTTTCCAAAATTTCACGATATTTCGACTTTATCGATTTTCAGTTCGTTATATGACCTATTACGGATATTTCAAAGTCTAAACGGACTGTTTCATACACAAGACTACCGAAAGGTCTCTTGATAGGGAAAGTTGAAGAAAAATCGCAGGGGCAGTTTTCGAGATATAGGCGTTCAAAAACGCTCCAAATCAGAAAATACTTGATTTTCAGCGTGCCATATTTTACTTGCTGTTTATGTTATCTGTACTAATTGGATATCATATGATACTGCAGTTTTTGAGCAACAAAACTATATCTTAATCGTTTTAATCCGTTGAGATCGGACTGAGAAATCAAGTTTTTCCCAAAAGCATTCATTTTCTGCGTTTTTTTCAAAATATCGGCTATTAATTCGACTACTTCCGGTTTATAGATGATTGTCGAAATAGCTTTATACGTTAGTTTTGAACTATAACTTCATGTTCCAGAAGTTTCAGAAACGTCGATTCGGTCGTAAAGCCAAACTTGAGCTCACAAAATTCGAAAAAAATCGAAAAATAAACGGTGATAACTCGGAATGAAACTTATATTTCTGGAATCGGATGGTCTTCAGGTATCCAAAAATGTAGGTCAAATTTGAAAATTTTGAAAAATGACAAAAATTGTCTCTTTTAATTTTGTTTTTTCAATTTTCGAACGACAATAGTCCCATAGGTTTTTTCGAAATTGAAAAATGTGAGATAGCCATTTCCTTGGGAAAGATTCGGGGTTTACAAAAATGTCATTTGTATGAAAATAGGTACAGAATTAACGAATCTACGGCTGTTTTTTTATTTTTTGACACCGTACGAAATTCGTCCACTTCCGGTCCGCGGAGAAGTTTCAAATATAGCCCATATGTTGCGAACACATGGTTTAATGATAGTAAATGAGGTTCTAGATCAGTATCTGTTACAGGTACTGAGAAATGCCCCCCCCCCCCCCCGAAAAAAAAAATAATAATAAATAACTAGACCTGCAAGCAGCACTGAATCGGCTTTCAGGAATCAGACAGGAAGTATGTCATAAAATAGCCCATTCATCGAGCTACAAAACAATACTTTAATTGTTTTGATTCAGTGACACCTGGCTGAGAAATGGCGATTTTTGCATGAGTACTAATTTTTTACTGTATTTTCTTTTTTTATAAATTTTTTTGGTGTTTTTTTCCATAATATCTGATATTTTTCCGAATACTTCTAGATTTTGGATCATTGTCGGGGTAGTTTTAACAAGTTGTTTGAATAGATATCTTTTTGTACCAGAAGTGTCAGAAACATCCATTGAGTAGTTTTGGAAAAAAAGATAAATTAAAGAGCGTTTCCAAAAATTTAACGATTTTTCAATTTTTTTCAAAGTCTGAGGCCATTTTTCGACCACTTATATTATTTCAATGCTTTTCATTTTTGATTCCCTATATAGACAAGCGATAGGACTTTGAGTAAGAAAAGTTTAAGAAAAATCGTAGGCGTCGTTTTCGAGAAAAGGGCGTCTCAGAATGTTAAAAAATTGGAAAATACTAGAATTTTGGCATACAATAATTTTTTTCCTTACCATCGAAATCGTATTACTTAGATACCATATGATGGTCCATTAATTGGGCTATCCAGTGACACTTTAGTTCTTTTGGTCCGCTATTACCTAAGAGAGAAATCAAGTTTTTCCCAAGTGCAACAATGTTTTTACTTTTTTTTTTGATTTTTTGAATACTTCCGGTATGGTTATTATTGTCGAAATAGTTTTAATAGCCGGTTTGGGCACTAAAATAGCCACAGGGCTCTGTAATGATATATTACATTATCTGATCAGATATAATGCCCCTGAGAAATCCTATGTTTAAAAGTGCCAAAAATGCCAAAAATTTAAAATATCTTAAATTAAATTTTAATAATTACATACATATTATACATTGTTAGAATCGTAGTTAGGTCAGCTATCTGAATATACAACCTGTTTTTAATAATCTCTTAAAATAAAAAAATAGTAGAGCATTTTCCAAAATTCCCGATTTTTCGACTTTTCAATCCCTTTTTTATCCTATTCCAGACATTTCAAAGTCTTATTGGATGACTTCATATGCAAAATACCTCCAAAAGGACTCTCGAAAGAAAAAATTAAAAAAAAATTGCAGGTTAAGTTTTCGAGATACAGGCGTCCAAAAACGCTCCAAATCAGAAAATACTTGATTTTCAGCGTGCCATATTTTGCTGTCTGTTCATAGTATCCGTATGAATGGGGTATCATATGATAGTCCAGCAATCGTGCTATCAAACGATACCTTCATTCGTTTATTCCATTGATATCGGACGGAGAAATAGCGTTTTCCCCAAAAATATCAATTTTTTGCATTTTTTTCAAAATATTGCACATTATTTCGACCACTTCCGGTTTAAGGATTCGTGTCGAAATATATTTCAAAAATATTTTATCAAGTAGCCACCACATGGTTTCCCGATAGAAAAGCTAATTCCAGATCGATAAGCGTCGTTTTCGAGAAAAGGGCGTCTCAGAATGTTAAAAAATTGGAAAATACTAGATTTTTGGCATGCAATAATTTATTTCCTTACCATCGAAATCGTATTATTTAGATACCATATGATGGTCCATTAATAGGGCTATCCAGCGACACTTTATTTCTTTTGGTCCGCTATTACCTAAGAGAGAAATCAAGTTTTTCCTAAGTGCGACAATGTTTTTACTCTTTTTTTTCATTTTTTGAATACTTCCGGTATGGTTATTATTGTCGAAATAGTTTTAATAGCCGGTTTGGGCACTAAAATAGCCACAGGGCTCTGTAATGATATATTACATTATCTGATCAGATATAATGCCCCTGAGAAATCCTATGTTCAAAAGTGCCAAAAATGCAAACCGGCTATTAAAACTATTTCGATTAAAAATAGTCGTATTTTATCAATTTTTATAACTTTTTATATCTGAGCAATGGAACTAAGTACTCATACCTATCAAACATGGAAGCATGTTCCTGAAGCAACAGACGCAAGTTTAACTGTTGCTTCAACACTTGGCTATTCCTAAACTTTTACACTGGTTGTGTTTACACTTGACTAATTAGCATTCAAAGCATTGTCCAATCAGAGGTCGTGGCACGTAACACACTCACAATGTAGCACGTGACTGTAGTAAACAAATATGGCAGCCCCCACAGAAAAAGGACTAGACAAGTTTACAGCCGTTGAATGTAGTGTCGTAGCTAGTAAAAAAAATAATTTCAAGGCAATCTGACCTATATTTCGTCGATTTTTATGAAAAATTTGATCCTTAATTTCACCAAGGGGAGATAATTTAGAAAATTTCTAATGACATTTTTAAAGTCGCATGGGTATGATCTACATACATACTAAATTTCATAAAAAATCGTGCAACTATTAAAGAAGTTGTCATTTTGATTTTAACTTCCGGTTTGAAATCGTCCATCATTTTCCAAAAATCAAAATTCTATTCCCGACAGTTTTTTGGCTTTTCTAAAAGGATTCGGAAAATATAATTGCCTTGTCTGTAAGTAAAGTATCAACAAAGGAATATCGATTTTGACGTTTCAAGATGGTTGCACTTCCGGTTTTGGCTACAAACTCACTTTTTTGTGTACGAATCAGTAGCTAGTTAAAAAAAATAATTTCAAGGCAATTTGACCTACATTTCGTCTATTTTTATGAAAACTTTGATCCTTAATATCACCAAGGGGAGATAATTTAGAAAATTTCTAATGACATTTTTAAAGTCCCATGAGCGAGACCTACTTACATACCAAATTTCATGAAAATCCTGCAACTATTTAAGAAGTCATTTTGATTTAACTTCCGGTTCGAAATCATAGCGACGAATTTTCGAAATTCGAAAATCCGAAATTGCAGATTTGAAGTAAATGTTACAAGGTATTCTAAGAAAAAGGAATAAGTAAAATAGGTCAAATAGTCACAAAGTTACAGCAAAGTAGGTCAAATGCATTTGTTCGTAAAATTCGGTGATTTCGGATCAGAAAACGTTTTAAAAAAATATTTACCCAACAGCCACCACCCATTTTTTTTTGGGGGGGGGGGGGTAGGTAAAAATTTCAGAAAGATCCTATGGGTAGATTCTGAGAAAACCGAATTGTGAAAAAAACACACAAAAAAAAAATAATAATAAGAACTAGATCTGCTACTGTCCCATGCAGATATGAAAGCTTTCATATTCATCGTCATGTGTCATGAAATATGTCAAGTATCTTAAAGAAGATAACAAGAAAAAAGTATTAAAATTGGTCAAAAACTCGCAAAGTTACAGGTTTAAATATAGTTAGAAACATTGCACCCGGGCAAAAACGAAATGATCTGAAAACATTGGTTACATCGTGGGGCATGCGCGAAATTAAAAGAAACTATGGTCGATTTGAGAATTTGGGGTATATTTTGGAGTTGTTTGGTAAATGACGGCGGATCTAAGGTGGCGGCCATAATACAATATAAAACGCGTTGAAGAATGAACAAATTTTCGTTACGGGTTTCATTCGCACCGCCCGAGCAACGTTTTGAAGGTCCGATTACCTTCAAATTTGCACCGGTTGTACCTCACATATTAAAAATAGAAGAGTGTGAGATTCAAAGAACGTTGAAAATAAATTCAAAACCCACCCCATCCATCAAAGTTGTTTTGATTAAAAATAGTCGTATTTTATCAATTTTTATATCTGAGCAATGGATCTAAGTACTCATACCTATCAAACATGGAAGCATGTTCCTGAAGCAACGGGCGCAAGCTTCAACACTTGGCTATTCCTAAACTTTTACACTGGTTGTGTTTACACATGACTAATTAGCATTCAAAGCATTGTCCAATCAGAGGTCGTGGCACGTAACACACTCACAATGTAACACGTGACTGTAGTAAACAAATATGGCAGCCCCCATAGAAAAAGAACTAAACAAGTTTACAGCCGTTGAATGTTTTTTTCCGCTAACTCACTGACAACTAAAAACGCCGGTGTAAATGTTAAACGTCGATGAATCGAACCTTGACCTTTGCATCTCGATTGTCACATAGACATTTTAGCTAGAAGAGCGAGACTTGATAATCGTGACGATTTTTTTAACGAAGGATAAATAGAATGAATTGAAAGTAGTCTATTTTAAGTAACCCATTTAACGAAGGAATCTGATTGGATCACGGTTGGGGGCCTATATCTGATCAATGGATCTAAGTACTCATACCTATCAAACATTGAAGCATGTTCCTGAAGCAACGGACGCAACATTTAACTGTTGCTTCAATACTTGACTTTTCCTAAACTTTTACACTGGTTGTGTTTACACGTGATTAATTAGCATTCAAAGCATTGCCCAATTAGAGGTCGTGGCACGTAACACACTAACAATGTAGCACGTGACTGTAGTAAACAAATATGGCAGCCCCCATAGAAAAAGAACTAGACAAGTTTACAGCCGTTGAATGTTTTTATCCCGCTAACTCACTGATAACTAAAAACGCTGGTGTAAATGTTAAACGTCGATGAATCGAACCTTGACCTTTGCATCTTGATTGTCACATATACATTTTAGCTAGAAGTGCAAGACTTGATAATCGTGACGATTTTTTTAACGAAAGATAAATAAAATGAATTGAAAGTAGTCTATTTTTAGTAACGCATTTAACGAAGGAATCTGATTGGATCAAGGTTGGGGGCCTATACCCAATCAAATTTAGTGCCAAAAAATGCAGAGTGTTGAGTGAAGGGCTTGATAACCTGTATGTAGTTAAGTCGAGATCAAGCCTTCTAATGAAGATGACATGGAAGAGGCGATAAAATCACTTTGCATTTGCAATTTCACAATTAATTAAAACCAATTTTAAATTCCGAAAATCGATATTTTTCCGTAAATTGACTTATATAGAAAAAAAATGACCAACGGCAGGTGCCAAGAACAAACGACTTGAACAAATGCAGGTATCACATGCGACTGGTTTTGTGATGGGGAGTCACATATTCTTTCCTTTTTACAGCCTCTATCTGAAAGTCAAATCTTTTAAATAGAATGAATTGAAAGTAGTCTATTTTTAGTAACGCATTTAACGAAGGAATCTGATTGGATCGAGGTTGGGGGCCTATACCCAATCAAATTTAGTGCCAAAAAATGCAGAGTGTTGAGTGAAGGGCTTGATAACCTGTATGTAGTTACGTCGAGATCAAGCCTTCTAATGAAGATGACATGGAAGAGCTATAAAATCACTTTGCATTTGCAATTTCACAATTAATTAAAACCAATTTTAAATTCCGAAAATCGATATTTTTCCGTAAATTGACTTATATAGAAAAAAAATGACCAACGGCAGGTGCCAAGAACAAACGACTTGAACAAATGCAGGTATCACATGCGACTGGTTTTGTGATGGGGAGTCACATATTCTTTCCTTTTTACAGCCTCTATCTGAAAGTCAAATCTTTTATTTGTCTAACACATATATGCAAGGCCACTAAAATTAAAGGACCAAGTGTAAAGCAAGAGCGAATGATTTGTTCGCAACTTAAATGATATTTTAACATCACTATTTATTATATTTTTGATTTACAGGTTGGAGATGATTTAAGACAAGATATGTTAGCACTACAGATGATTAATATCATGGATCAACTGTGGTTAAAAAACAGACTAGATTTAAAAATGATTACTTTCTCTTGCCTAGCTACTGGACCTAAAAAGGGTAAGTAATTACTCAATTTATACCAGTAGTTACAGTTGTATTGACAAAAAGATGTTTATTAAAAGTTGCTGGTTTCATGGTTGATGATATATGTTTGTTTCTATATTTATGTGTTCCCAAATATTGATGGGTTGTGATTGACTTTTCTTGCCAAAGTTATACCTCTTTTCAAAACAAAAAATTTGTGGGACTTTAGTTTTCAACAGATTCTTTTCAAACTTTCTGTTCTGGAGTTATACAGCCTCGGGGTACAGTTTTCAATTTGGTATGAATGGTTGTGGTTATGAGGGGACAACCCCTATTGATATTAAGTGTACTGTACACTTTCCGTTCTAGAGTTATCCCCCCTTTCATTTGTCTGTCTGCATTTTTTGGTTGATACTTCACGAGTCACAATTTTTATCCGCTTTTGATGACACTTGAAATAAAGGTTTATCTCCCACAGACCTTGTGTGAACGTATGTGGCATGGAGATAGGGGAGCCTTCTCAGCTTCGTGGGTTTCCTCCGGGCACTCCGGTTTCTTCCCACTGCTAAAGACTCCTACGCGCTAGCGAATTATTGAAATAAAATTAAAAAGAAAACCATATGTTAGTCATGAAATGACCTAGTTGTGTTGAGTGGACGTTAAACCCCATTTCTCTCTCTCTCTCTCTCTCTCTCTCTCTCTCTCTGATTGTACAAAAAATCAAGTTTTCTGCTGTAATCTAGAACTATTATCATATTTTATGGGCATAGAAAGATGATATAAAATACCCGACAGCATAACAAAATTTTCTGTTCCTTATTTTTTACGCCTTGCTTTATTAGTTTTCGTAACACTTTAAGATTCGCTTCTTTTTATTGCAAGTCAGTGATAAATATATCCTCAGACCGTAATTCTAATGGCAGAACTGGCTGCTTATCTTCCATATCGGTATCATTAGGCGCTAAGGGTAGCTGTTGTTCTGAATTTATAACAGCTAATTCTCTATCAATTTCTTCCTTTATATAAGACAAAAAATCGGCTTTTACATTGTTACTCCCAGGAGTATATTTAATATCGCAATTCATTTCATTTAAAAGCAATTGCCAGCGTTGTATTTTGGCATTTGCAATATTTGCGGTAAAGAATCTCGATAACGGTTTTTAATCCATACATACTGTGAACTTTGAACCAACCAAGTAGTGTCGAAGTTTCAAGACACAATATACGATTTATGAGAAATATATTGGATAACCTTTTCGCCGTCAGAAAACATTTGCACCTACTACATGATTGCTTGCATCTCTAGGGAGGGTTGGGATGACCTAGTGGTCTAGAGTGTCGCGCTTCGACCTCTAGCTGGCCGGTCACCTATGGCTTGCGGCTATGGTTTCAAGCCCTGGTGTGAGCGTATGTGGCATGGAGATAGGGGCGCCTTCTCAATCTCGTGGGTTTCCTCCGAGCACTCAGGTTTCCTCACACTGCTAAAGACCCCTACGCGCAAGCGAATTATTGAAATAAAATTAATAAACCATATGTTAGTCCCAAAATGACCTAGTTGTGTTGAGTGGACGTTAAACTCCATTTCTTTTTCTCTCTCTGGCTTGCATCACTGTAGAGCTTGCATGCCCCGCTTGGTATCTTCATAGGCCAAGATTGGTGCAGATATCAATTTTTCTTTTAGTGTTATAAAAGCCTGCTCCACCTCTGGGCTCCATTTGAAACGCACATTTTTTTTTGTCAAAGCCGTCAGTGGCTCTGTGGTTTTTGCAAACTGCAGAATAAATTTTAGGTAAAATGATACAACCTAAGAAAAATCAAACGTCTTTTACCTTGCGCAGGGCTTGGAGATTAGTGATAGTTTGTTCTATGGTCTTCCAACGGCTTCCAACCTACAAAATCAAAAGAAAAACAGCATATTCAGAATTCTGCAGCTAGGCTGGTCATCAGATGGAAGCTAGATCGTCATGCTGATATGACACCTATTTTAAAAGAGCTACACTGGCTTCCAGTCGAGCAGAAAATTATTTTTAAAATTGTCTGCATTATTTTCAAAATTATACACCATAGAGAATAAGCGCCTTACTACCTCACCGATATTATAAACGTTTGGCAACCGGCATATGGTAGCACTGAGGTGAAGCTATTGCCCTTCTCTTTCAAAGATCATGGGAAGAAAACGTCCAAACAATACGGTGACCGTGCCCTAAGTGTGGCAGCGCCTAAACTGTGGAATAGTGAATAGTCTTCCACTAGATCTGAGAGCTATCACAAAACTCTCTCTGTTCTAATCATACCTGAAAACCCATATCTTTCGACAATATTTTTGCCCCTGAAAACTATTTTATATTTATATTTATATTTTAATGTTATTATATTCAGCTTACTTTTCCTAGGACACCTGTTACCACTGTTCGTCGTGTATTTTGTACACGGTGAACAGTCCATATGCTGATTACACTATTTTGCGTTTTTACACATTTTTGCCTATACCGTTTTTAGGACTTCGAATTTTGTCTAATGGTTTGGATTGTTCGTACTTGGTTTTATTTTATTCATGTTTTTCATGATTTTATGTTTTATTTAGTTACCATTAAAATGCTTGTTCTTATAACTTTGTACAGACTGTTGAGACATTTGTGTAACGGTCTATAAACAATAAATATTATTATTATTAGAAGGGTTTGTACAAATTCCGTCCTTAGAGATTATGTGTCCCAAATATTTAACCTCGTTTTTTTTTTAAAAAAACTCGCATTTCGGTTTTAGTTTAAGTTCAGCATCCTTTAGCCTTTTAAACATGTCTTCTATGTGCTTTACATGTTCGGAAAACGTCCCGGAGTGAATCAAAATATCACCCACATACATACATATTTATCCAAACATCCAACCATGAATCGATCGACCAAACGCAGAAATTCAAAGGGGCTGTCTTCAAGACAAAAGGAAGTACGTTGAATTCGAAATGTGCATTTTGACTAACAAAAACATTTTTATGTCTAGACGATTCATCCAATTCAATTTGCCAATATCCGCTCTTTAAATCAAGACATGTGAAGTATGTGAAACCACCAAGAACTGCAGTAAGATCGCACGTTTTAGGTAACTGATAAACACATTCTCTTAATTATAGATTTAATTTTTGATAATCTACACAAAAAGGCAAAGTCCTAATAATTGATATTTTTGTCCTGGCGGAATATGGTTAAGTCTTGACGTTTTTATCAGCTGCTTACTTTCGATAGGCATTGGGGTTCAATCGATCAAATGTTAGTCTCATTTATTATTTCCGCCACAGTTATGATTTGATTTTTCTTTATTCTGTATTTACAAGAGGTCTCATTTATAATTTCAATCAGTATTCCCTAACCTTTGTTGTGTATAACAACACTAGCCATATTTTATCCGGCCTGATCCTTAAAAAGTTTACTATTATCAAGCGGGTGGACTTCTAAACAGAAATTCCTAACTGAAGATTTAACCTTTCATATTAAAGTAACTTGTTATTGTAGGCAACGCCTTGGCATCCAAACTTTTATATAAAATATAGCCCTTTTGAATTTTATCCAAAACTTCAAGATCAATCACTGAAATTTTGCAACCAGAGTCCAATAATACCTTTTTTCTGGAGGTAACCGGTTTCAACATAACAATATGATCTACAATAATCTCAATTAATTTCATTTAAAATCTTTTCCTTAAGCTTACAGTCGTTTTTAGTCTTCAATTCAATTTTAGCTTTTTAAAATGGGTCTGTCGTTAATACTGATTTTCGTTTATGTCCCAGGTCACCAGTTATCGTCTTTCTTCTCGTGCCCGGGGATTCGCGTTTCCCAACAGTCCCGTTGGATATGCCCAGGTAATTGGCATTTAAAGCATACTTGCCTCCCATCCGGTGTATAGGCTCTTCAGATGGGTCGATTTTGCCATTGGGATCTACGCTGTGCAGGAACAAGTACAGGGATCTTGGTCCCAAGGGACATCTTGAGGTCCTTAAGCCCCTCTGCCAATGATGTACACCTTTCTTCCCAATTTATCTCTTGGCAGGTTTTCGGCTTCATAGCATCAATTTCCATTGGCGTCTCATCCTGTTTCGATCGACGCAATGTAAAATTTTGTGTTGTTTGTAGTTGGCCCTCTGATGATTAGTTTTCGAGCCACAGAGTCATCGCTTACTCCCCCAATAAACAGATTGCGAACTAATATCTAATATCTGTATTCCTGCATTTTGTAGCAGTCCGGACCATAAGCCTATTCAGCCAGGCTACTTAGCTTGACGACATATAGGTCCGAATACTTTCGCCAACAGCCAAGGTTGTGTCGGCCAAATCACTGAAATTTTCCTTTAATGCAGCCTTCGGGTCCTGCCACGTGCATTCACGATACCCCTGTATAAATCAGTGTGCAACCTCTGCAGCGTTTCCTGCAAGGGTCTGAAGTGTCAAGTTTCTCATACGACATCGCGAATCCATTCTTGAAACCCGTATAACCTTCCTCAGAAGCTAGGCCAAATTGTGTGCCGTAAGCACAAGCTCCAACCGGTTAAACCCATCATGCAACGCTTCTCTTAATTCAGCGATCTTGATATCAACCAAGTACAATTCTTTTTTATAACTTAATGTAACTATTCAACCACTACACACTTCTTTTTAAACCACACCTACACAGTGGTCTACCTTCAGGGAGTCCGTTTTTACACCTCCGAGTGTGTTTAGCCAATTTGGTTGGGTCTAACTGTATTTTAACAACACACCAACTACACTTAGTATACAAAAACTTCAACTCTGCCTATTTGGTTGCAGTCCCAGCACTTTTCTAATTTTGCCCAGGCCTCGCCCTCCATATATGACCTAATTATATTTCTAATGGTAACCTATATTTGGGATTATGTTGAGTTTAAACTTTGGCCAAACGTAACAATTACAAGTCATAAAATACAAGGTATGAGAGAAAAGGAAAGGAAAGAAAAGAAATGGACCAACGTTTTTATACACAGCAATATTTCTTACTTGGAACGGTGATAGACGTTGACTTGGAACGCTGGGGGCGGCTCAGTATTAAAGGTGATGGATCGTTGTAACAGTTAGGGTTGCAAAATTCCCGGGAATTTTCAAACAGGTAAAGTTTCCCCGGAAATTTTCAAACAGGTAAAGTTTCCCCGGAATTTTCAAACAGGTAAAGTTTCCCCGGAATTTTCAAACAGGTAAAGTTTCCCCGGAATTTTGGAATTTTCGGGAATTTTCAATTTGTTGTCATCAATTGAAACCGGCGTCGCTATTAATATGTTGCAAATGACAGTAATAGTTTAATAACTAAAAGATACAAAATATATTTTTGTAGCTTTATAGTTTCATGTTAAGTACAAATAACCAAAATACGGTTTGGATTGTTCGTACTTGGTTTTTATTTTATTATACTAAAATCTAATAACTAATAATGAGATAGTTCTGCTCAATTGTTCATACACAGGTTACACATTCTATAATTAATGCTCAAAGTTAGGTAACTCTGCCATTTCATCATTATCTTCAAAATCATTATCTACATCGTCATCGGTGGATAAAAGGAAGATTTCAGGTTCAGATGAATCCTCACAAATATCTGATATTTCTGTGCTGGAAGGATGTTGTCAGATTCAAAGAGTTTCAAATTAGATCTTATACAGATAATAAAATAAAAACCAAGTACGAACAATCCAAACCATAAGACAGAATTGGAAGTCTTAAAAACGTTATAGGCAAAATAGTGTATTCAAGTGTGGTAGTGTATGTTTGTATATATTTGTATTTATTGTATATTGTTGTATTATTGTCTCTTTAATACAATTGTTATTTATAGTATATTTGGTGTTTGTTGTATTGTCCCATTAAAGATGTACTTTAAAGGGACAATACAACAAACACCAAATATACTAGCCTTCTTTTCCAAATTCACAATAGCTGATTTAAAAGATCCATTATCATTTATGAAAATGCCTAGGTAAAGGTAAGATTTCACAATATCTAAATTGAAGTGGCCAAAGACAAATTTTTTTTGTTATTGTTTTTAAAGATCATAACTTTGCTTTTATCTTTATTGAGGTCGAGTTTCCAGTCATTACAGAAATGTTTTAAATTATCGAGATTGTTCTATAATCCTATTTCGGTAGCTGACATCAGCACAAGATCGTCAGCAAAGAGCAGATGGGATAGACCAGTATTATTTAATATAGGATAATTATCGCTATCTGTAGAATTGTCTAAGTATTGGTTTAAATCATTAATATAAATATTAAAAAATGTAGGACTTAAAACACAGCCCTGCTTAACTCCCATGGTAGAATCTATATTATTTGAAATGGAGTTGTTGTGTTTCACCACATAGGATGTATTGTTATACATAGATTTAATCAATTCAAATATTTTTCCATTAATATCATGTTTCAGTAATTTAAGAACGAGACCTTGGCGTCAAACGGAATCAAATGTTTTTGAGAAATCGACAAAGCATTTAAATAGAGGTTTCTTTAGTTTCTTGTATTTGTTGATTAGAGTCTTTAGAATGAAAACATTATCCACCGTATTACAGCCCGCCCGGAATCCGCTTTGCGCTTGGTCAAAAAGGTTATTATGTTCAATATATTTAGATATACGTTTTTTTATAATAGATAAAAAGCATTTGCTCAAGCAGCTAGCTAGCACAATTCCGCGATAGTTACACGCGTCCTCTATGCTCCCCTTCTTATGTATCGGGACTATGAATGATTTGCGCCACTGCTCGGGAAAGCTTCCAGATATAAGAATTAGATTGAAGAATTTTATATACACATCAATCATGTACTCACATGATGCAAGAAGCATCTCATTCAATATTAGATCGGGTCCACTAGACTTATTCCTCTTTAGTCCTGCAAAGGCTTTTCGAACTTCAGTTGCAGTTATCTTTGAGTTTATTTCCTTATTAGTTTCGTTTGATTCTAGGAGTAGATTGATAGCACCATATGTTTCTTCACATTGTTTGTTGGACATGTTTTTATCTTCGAATAGAGTTTTAAAGTGTCTTTCCCAACTATCAATGGATATGCCCTCATTCTTATCGTTCCTGGGGTTTTCTTTAATTCTCTTGTACAGTTTTTTCCTACTAAAGTAAATCGTTCTTAATATATTGTCAGCTGGGTTATCATTTAGTTTAATTTGTGCGGTCATCATATCCTGTCTTAATCTTTCGCAATCACGGTCAAACCATTTATTTTTTTTCCGCCGTTTCTTTATGGTTACTAATTTAACACAGGCCCTACTGGCATTAATGAAAATATCACTGATATTGGAGGTTGCCATCTGTACATCACCTTGATTTGGTTTTAGATCATTTACCATGAATTGGTTTATGTAGCTCAATCAAGTAGGCTTGATCCGAGTTTTCCTGCCAGATAAACTTTTTAACCACCTATATTTTTTTTCTATTGTATAATCTTGATTTTTGGGAGAAATAGGTTTTTTCATTTTCGATTTAACCTCGGTTGGGCGGATATTATTAGTTTTAATTTTGCACAAAACAAAACAGTGGTCAGACAAATATGTCAGTGGCGATACCTGTATACGTGAAATTTGGTCGAAGTTTGATACGCCAGTTAGAATGTAGTCAACCGCACTACACCCGTTATAGTTTACGCAAGTGTATGCACCAAGTAGATCCCCGACGCACCTGCCATTTAAAATACACGTGTTAGTACTATTGCGCAAATTGATCATATGTCTTCAAGATTATATGTACGGGCATTGAAATCTCCCCCAAGAAGGGTATCACCAAGAGCTCGATATTTTGAGATATCTTGCTCGAGAATGTCAAATGGGGTGTAGTTTTTACACAGCCATATTTTGGAATTTTGGGGAGGAATGTACACAGTTGCTATGTAAAGATCCTTTGGTAAATTTGCAATAACTTTTGGTACTTTAATCCAGATAATGTCTCCATCTTTTTGGTCTAATAATTGGATTTTGTTTTTAAGATAGGTTTTAACAAAAATAGCACAGCCCCCCCTTGAGACTGCCGACCCTTTTCCTGTCGTTTTCCTACTGAAGGTTAGACCTAAATATCCATTGAAAGCACTATCGAAAACTCCAGCGTCAGTTTGTTCAAAGTTGGTCCATGTTTCTACAAAACATACTATGTCTAAATTTTTTATCATTTGAAATAGATCATTATGCGTTTTGTCATTATTTATCTTGGACAAGAGGCCATTAATGTTCCAGAACCCCACACTTAACACCATGACTAGTTCATTCAACAATAATAAAGACAAATAATAATGATAAACTGGCATGCACTTAGAATTAGATATAATATATACATGTAAATCTAAAGCTCACTATATCTAATATCAATAGAGACTATGCCATGTGACGAGACAATCGACAAATGAGCTATAATAACACAAGCAATACCCAGTATAGATTAGACCAATAACTCGGCAACACTTCAAAAAGGATAAGAAAAGTGAAAATCAAACAAAACAAAAATTCACATATAGACAAGGGCGTGTATATATAACTTCTGGCGAATGATAAGGTGCGAAAACAAGTCTAAATCTGTTTGGACACACAAAGTGCTAACAAGGCTATGTATAATAAACACTGGGAGCTATAATACCTATAGATAACTAAATGGAAGGTAAATGGGGGGGGGGGACAAAGACTAAGCATATGAGTAAGGGAAGGGGTTTGTTTGCAATAAATCTAGATCTCTACAAGCTTATGTGGTAATATAAGTAGAAGTGCTCAATTTTTGTGTTTGTACAATACATGGGAGATAACTCCATTCCTAGGCAATTCCAATTCATAATACTAATACAATGGGGATTAATTTTGACCTATAGGCTACTTGGAGTTTAATCTAGTATTTCTTAATCTAGTATAGTTCATGCTGATTAAAGCCTAAAGGCCAAGTAAGATCTTTGGAGTAATGTTCATGTAGGGACTAATGATGTACTGATACTGTACATATAATTTACTATATAAGCTTACTACATTTACTTTCAATAAATAATAATGCAATGATTAAGAAAAGTATTTAGTTGAGCGATGGGTTTTCCAACACTTTTGAGCTTTGTTTCTTCTTCCTGTAGTGTCTATATGGCACCCAAGATGTGAGCAAGGATTATTAGCACTATAACATGAATTTACTCAAGCACTGCTGACTGAATCACAGAAACAAAGCACAATAAACTAGACACTCTTTGAGGTGTAGACACTGTTTGAGATGTATTCACATTTATTAACACATATCACTTTTATTGTTGTACCAGTTCGGTAAATTTACATATCTTCCACTGGCTAATTTCTGCTTGGGTTCTGACGGAATAAATTTCTATAAGGCTGTGGTGAATAGTACCCAGCATTTCATGGGTTTGGAGGACATACAGTATATATATGTGAAAGCCAATTATCATCCGTTCTTGTGTGTCTTAGTCTGGAGGGACTGGGTCTTGGTAAGTTTAAGGCCTTTTTTAGCAGAATTGCTAGGTTTGATGTACCTTTAAAATTAAGGTGTGTTCCATCTTTCTTAGAAAAAAGATAACTTTTAATTTCCCCCTTTGAATCACCAAAGAATGTCTGAGAATTAATTACACTAATATTGTTATCTTTGCACACTTTATGTAGTATCTTATTAATCATTTTAATGCCAGTGTTTTCAGTTGGATCTTTTCTTGGCAGCAGTTCTATGAATCTGATGTAGGCATTTGGGTATTTTTCTGTAATAAGTTGGATAAGCTTTACATACCAGTCATATATTGTCTGCTCACAGCTAGTATCTGATGTATTATTAGATCCTATTAATACGATTAGGTTTTTGACACCGTGAGACACTCGACATCGGTTTATATAGCACCACAGATCCTGTATACTGGCTCCTCTTAGTGTCCGTATCTCTGTATTATTTTTGTAGTCTAGTCTCTTTCCATTCAGATGTTTTAAAAGTGATGAGCCAATAACAAGACTTGGTAGACCGTCCGGTAACAGTTTGGATTCAAACTTGGTTGGTGTGGCGGCTGTCATTTCAGTGGGCATACAGCTAGGCGCAGTTGTGCTTGTGTCCCCGCTTATTCTGTTGGTCTCAGTTGGAGTAGTTGCATTGTCTGACTGATTATCATTTGACAGAACCGGATTCGTCTGCGTGTCCATTATCTTTGACACTGCCTTTGTTTGAGTAGTAGAGTGTTTAATTAGCTGTATTTTCTATTTGGGTAGATGAAACTTTATGCGTTAAATTTTCAGTCTGGGTTGCCTTATTACAGTTGTTTTCATTTGATAAGGCATCACACTTTTCTTGTTCTTCCGTGAATTTTTCTGTCATATCAAGCAGACAGGATTCTAGGTTTTTTATTGTCATGTTCAGGTTCATAGCCTCATCTGCAGTTGGTCTAGTACTGACTGCCCTAGATGGCTTGTTTCTTATTTTTATTTTATTTGCTAGTAATCTGGGGTTAATTTGTGTTTGACCAGGTTCAGTCTATGTGGCAGCTGTTTGGAGGTACCACTGGTAACTGGGGTATCAGTTTCATCTAAATCTGTGAATGTACATGTATCTTCGTCCGTAGATATACTGGTACTTACTTCTAAATGTAGATAGGAATCATTTACGTAGCTGGTGTCTGGGGTTTGATAATTTAATAAGCTGGTAGACCCGTCTTCATTTTTGGGAGAATGTTCCTTCTTATTACAGGAGTCTGAATTATGACTCTTATGTTCTTCTATCTGGCTTTTATCGTTTAGTTTGTTCAAAATTATAGGTGTAGACTCAATGGGTGAGGGTACATGATGTGCAATATTAATATTGGTCATCGATTGAGAGTGCGTGAGTGGGGATGTTTGTTTAGAGCTGATAAAGTCTTCTTCAGTGTGTACTGCACTGCATTATTCAGGATATTTGCTCTGTTTTCATCTGTTAGTTCAAGAATATCTGGCAAGTGCTCATTTAGAAATTTACTTAAACCATTACCATTGATCAATGCACTTGCTTTAGTGTGGTAGAGATTGACTGTATACCCCCAACTGGCGTGTCTCTTCGTTGCCCAGACTCTAATGGTAGCAGATTCTCTTGCGTTTGATGATTTGGTAAAATTCTCAGTTATTTCAAAGCCCACCTCTTCACTCTTCTTCAGAGTTCTATAGTATGATTCTGATACTCCACGAAATTCTGCATAATGACCTGCTTTCCAATATATTCACAGACCACCACCTGTCTGATTCATTTCCATCTCTACCCTACCTCAGGCCTAATTTGCTACCCTTGTAAAATGACGTGATTATTATTATTATTATTATTATTATATGTAGCAGCTAACTGCTTTGCCAAACACTTGCTAATATTTAGGTCATGTTTGAGGTGCCCCAAACTCTGTCTTCAGGTGGGTTTCGTTTTCATTTTCTATATGCATTTCTTCATTTGTCTTCGATTTTGGGCATTTTATAAGACTTCGCGCTTCGGTGTCAGCCATCTTGAGAAAAGTTAGAGCTGCGTTGGTTTTAGCACAATCAAGAGAGCATTCTTTTCTTCTTACCTTACTTTCAATAAGAGTTATTTTGCGTAGAGCTAGTTCCTGGAATCCTCAGCTAATGTTACGTATTTATAAAATGAACATTTTGTTACCTTTAGGTATTTAAAACAGTATTATTTACCGCTCCTACGAATCATGACTTGACACTTCGCGCATGCGCATTTCTAGTCATTGACATACCTAAGCTTACTGGTGAAAGTCACTACATTATATACACAATATCATAACAAGCTTAATAAGTCAGTACATACAAAAAAAATTATCTAAAGGTTGAGATACAACAAAATTATTATCTTATCCGCCCAATAATTGAGCTTAAAACTAAAACTAAACACCAATAACAAGACTAGCGGGCAACTAAGAGTATGGTCAGCCAAGCCTTTCCTATAAAGCCTTTACTGGATGGGCTTAATAAGTCAGTATGAGGTATGAAACATACAAACTACAGTATCTAAATAGCTAAAGGTAAAACAGATCAAGACATACACACTAATCAATCCAAAAAAAAAAAAATTTTTGCACACTAGCTAAGAATTTAGGTGTCACAGCTCCATTGCTCACGTTGGAAGAAAGTCGTTTTTTCCGGATTTGTAACTCCTTTTAAACTTAACTTTATACACTGGCTATTTAATCTTTTGTAATAATTTTTAAATATTTTGGAAGCAGATATCCTGTGCTTTTGTTTGATATAATTTTTATGTATGTGTACATTTTATCAATTTCATAAACGTAAGTTGAAAAATGTCAATTTCCTTTGTTTTGACGTTACGCTGAAATTTTTTGTCACGTTTTTAAATGAGGGTACCCCACTTCAAGTGCTTGACGCAGGAACTTAATATTAATATTATTTTTTAATTCTAATAAAAAGTGACTTGTAGCAAATCGGCTATTTCTCGGCAACGGTACAAGTTAGAAACAATTTTGTGGCATCTGTATGATCGTATGGGTCCATTCTATTTATTGAATGGCATCAAATATCATAATTTTAAAAACGTTACATATCAGACTCATTTGAATAAAATATCTGTTTTGAAGGCTAAAAATACGTTTTTTTCCGAAATGACATTACTTCAGGTGATACTGAAAACTTTAAATTAGTTTTATAACATCGTGCATGACATTAGGCCTCAAAGGGTGACAAATTTATGAAAATCGAATAATCATTGGCCCTTAAATGGGCCAAAAGCCTTCAAAAGTGACATTTAGAAAACCGCCTATATCTTAGCAACCGAACAAGTTAGAAACAATTTTATGAAATCTAAATGACCGTAACATTTTTGTTTATATGTGAATTTAAACCAAAAGTTAATTTTAGTATTACATATTAAATAATTCTTGGTTGAAAAAAATATCGATTTTAAAAGCTAAAAATGCAGTTTTTGACCAAATGGCGTCACTTCCGGTCTCAATTTTAAATTATAATCAATTTGATATGACGCATACCGTATTTCCTCGAATACAACCCTGGCCTCGATTACAACCCGGGCCTCGAATAGAACCCGGGGGTAAGGGGGTGTTGAGATAAATACAACCCGGGTCTCGAATAGAACCCGGGTCTCTAATATAACCCGTGTTAACGTAAAAACTGAATACTCCCTGTCAAAATATAAACTAATTGATGATCCCTGCACAGGAAGTAGAATTGTCTCATGTCACACACAGCAAGTTTAGCCTTCGTATTTACAAGATCGACCCTGTCTGCTTGTTTTACTTGTCCAAAATGTTACTCCTATAGAAGATTTTGAAGCATTAATTTGGGTCTGAAAAAATACAACCCGGCCTCGATTAGAACCCGGGCCTCGAATAGAACCCAGGGGTCGGGAGGTGCTTAACAAAATAGAATCCCGGGGTTGTATTCGAGGAAATACGGTACTTGCTTTTTGAATCAAATGATGTCGCTATTGTATTATGAATATCCATTAATAATTGACTATTTTACAGGCATAATTAAGAAAACAGTGACTTATGCAAAACTGCCTATTTCTGGGCAACTGCTTATATTACAAACTAATTTTCACATACATTCTCGTCTTATGGATTATAGCTACAAGTTTATAAAAGTTACGTAGAAATATTTTAAAATCTGAAAAGCCTGAATGGGTTGTAAATAGGTCAATTTTACGCCTTTTTTCACCTCTTAATCCAGTTTGCTAGAAAATGAAATCAAAATTAAAAAAACGGCTTCCGACATTTTTTGCGCTTTATAAGGACACACTTTTTGAGTCATATAATTTTCCAAAAAAATAATATTTGTTTTTAAAAAATGGTACCTAACTGTCAAAATTGTAGTTTTTGGTAAAATTATGCCACTCCCGGTGCCGACAGATAACACTTTTGTAAATAAAAAAAATGACAATGGAGACAACGGAGCATGTGAACTTTGTTTTATACAAATCGAACAACAAATAATTAATCTAGGGCTGAAAAACTGAATTTGCCAATGGCGGTCAAGCAAAATTACTGAGACAAAAAAAACCAACTTTTTGCGCAAGTCAGATGACTCTTTAATTTTGTGTACAACACGACTACAAAATATTCATAAATAAAAAAGTTTTTTGTAAAACTTTAAATTTTCGAAATTTGGCGCCTAATATCTTGGAAGATTTGCTGAAAATCAAAAATCGAAAGTTAAAATCCAACGATTACCGGTATTGTTAAAATTACTGCAATATTTTTAAAAATGATAACTTTTTTGCGATTTTCAGCCCTTTTTATATCCTACTTCAGACATTTCAAAGTCTTATTGGATGAATTCATGCACATAACCCTCGAAGGGACTCTCGATAGAAAAAGTTAGAAAAAAATTGTAGGCTAAGTTTTCGAGATACAGGCGTCCCAAAAACGCTCGAAATCAGAAAACACTTGATTTTCAGCGTGCCATATTTTGCTCCCTGTTCATGGTATCTGTAAGAATTTGGAATCACACGATTAAAACATTCACGTGCTTCCAAACGATACCTTAATCGATTTAATCCGTTGATATCGGACGGAGAATTAAAGCACCCATTTTTTACGTTTTTTTTCGAAAAAGCAGTCATTATTTAGACTACTTCCGGTTCACAGATCGTAGTTTGATTTGTTTTATGCAACAGTTTGACCATATGGCTTTATGTTCCAGGAATTTCAGAAACGTCGATTTGGTTGTAAATCACAACTTACAAAATGTGCTGAAAATTCGAAAAATTTCGAAAAATAAAGGGCAATAACTCCGAATGAAACTTATATTTCTGGAACCGGATTGTTTTCAGGTATCCAAAAATGTAGGTCAAGTTTTAAAATTTTAAAAAATAACAAAAACTGTCTCTTAAATTTTTTTTTCATTTTTCAAACGCTAGAAGTCAGCGACGAAATTTCGAAATTCCGAAATTTTTAACTGCTATCATCCGAGAAAAGATTAGGTGTTTCAGAAAATGTCATTTGTATGAAAATAGGTAGAGAATTGACTAATCTACGGCCGATGTTTTATTTTTTTGCACCGCACGAAATTCGTCCACTTCCGGTCTGCGCAGAAATTTTAAATATAATTTTTCAAGTAGCCACCACATGGTTTACCGATAGAAAATTAGGTCCAAGATCGGTATCTGTTACAGGCACTGAGATATAGGCTCCCGCGGTAAATAATAATAATAAATAATAATTTTAGTTAAAACAATAGTATTTCAGACAAAGTCTGAAAGCCTAACTAGATTTCCGATGTACCATAATTTATTTTCTAACTATGAAAATCGTACCCTTGAGATGCCATATAATAGTCCATTAATAGGGCTATCTAAAAACATCTTACTTCTTTTGGTCTAGTAATATCTGACCGAGAAATTCAGCTTTTCACAAACGCGGAATTGTTTTAACCATTTTTTGAATACTTCCTGTATGGTGATTATTGTCGAGATAGTTTTAATAACCGAATTGGGTATCATACAATACTGCAATTCTAAAGGAACCCAAAGACACCCTAATCGTTTTAATCCGTTGATATGGGACTGAGAAATTATGTTTTCCCCAAAAGCTTTCATTTTTTGCGTTTTTTTCAAAATATCAGCCATTATTTCGACTTCTTCCGGTTTACAGATTGTTGTTGAAATTGCTTTATCCGTTGGTCTGACCATATGGCTTTATGTTCCAGTAGTTTCAGAAACATCGATTGAGGCTTTCAAAAAATTATCAGGGTTACAAAATTGGCAGAAAATTCGAAAAATAAAGGGCGATAACCTGGAATGCAACTTATATTTCTGGAATCAGATTGTCGTCAGGTATCCAAAAATGTAGGTCAAATTTGAAAATTTTGAAAAATAACCAAAATTGTCTCTTAAGTTTTTATACGCCCACATTTTCATGTGAAACTTTCAATTGATAGAAACAGGAAACACAAACCAAAAAATACAGACGATTTGATGGGATCACTTTTGACTAAGTCAAAATGATGCATTTGATATTGAGATAGGTTGATATGAAATAATTAATAAAATACAATATCAAAAAACCATCGTTTTATCCAACGTTTCGTTAGCAAAAATACCAACTTTGTCAAGGAAGAAAGAATCAAATTTTAAATCATGTGGACGTATTATGTCGTCGCCCCTGTCCGTATGTCCGTCCGTCCACAATTGTTTGTGGACTCTCTACAGGTCACAATTCTTGTCCGATTTTGACGAAACTTGAAATATAGGTTTATCCCCAAAAAATCTCGACTGCTTTCAATATTGGCATGTATCGGATCAATTATGGCCCCTGATTGTACAAAAAATCACGTTTTTAGCTTGTAGACCCTATAGAGGTCACAATTTTGAACTGATTTTGATGAAACTTGACATGCATGTTTATAACCCAAAGATCTTGGTTCCTTTTGATATTTGCGCCTATCGGAATGTAATTTCCTGAATTATGGCCCCTGATTGTCCGAAAAATCACCTATTTTAGCTCGTGGTACCTCTGGAGGTCACAACCGTTTCATTATATCACCGTTACACCCTAAGGAAGGCTGAGTTCAAATTTCGGAAAAATCGGACCAAAATTACCGTACAAAATGGCCGCCGTTTGTACGCGAATACTGTTAAAAAATGGTATATCAAGGTTGTGGACCCTGTAGAGATCACAATTTTAATTTCGATTTTGATGAAACTTGAGATGCATGGTTATAATCCAAAGATCTTGTTTCCTTTCAATATTTGGGCATATCGGACCGTAACTTCCTGAATTATGGCCCCTAATTATACGCAAAATCGCCTTGGTTTAGCTTGTGGTCCCTCTGGAGGTTACAATAATTATCCGATTTAAAAAATCGTTTGATTATATCACCGTTACACCCTAAGAAAGGTTCAGTTCGAATTTTCGGTAAAATTGGCCCCAAATTGCCATATAAAATGGCTGCCATTCGTACGCGAATACTGTTAAAAAATGGTATATCAAGGTTGTGGACCCTGTAGAGGTCACAATTTCAATTCGATTTTGATGAAACTTGAAATGCATGGTTAAAACCCAAAGATCTTGGTTCCTTTCGAAATTTGCGCATATCGGATCATGTCTAAGGAGTGGTAACCACATGGTTACATGATAGAAAATACGTCCCAGGTGGGTATCTGGTACAGGCACTGAGAAATAGGCTCCCCCCAAAAATAATAATAATAATAATAAGAAGAATAATTTTAACAAAAACAATAGTGTTTCACACAAGCTACGCAGTGTGAAACCCTAATAATTGTTACTACAACTGATGCCGCAGTAAAATTCACTACTGCACATGTACATCAAGACATCCAAAATGGATCACTATCAGCAACTTAAGACATACATGTAAGTGTACAACACAACCAAAGAGTTCTAAAACAATTATGTTTTTAAAATTGAAAAATTACAAATTGTAAAAATTCCTAACCACAAAATAACAGCGGTTATGCCCGCACAAAGATCAGAGAATAAAGGCCAGACCAAGCTGCGAAAAAATTCAGTCAGATCTAAGGAAACTCCCAAGATGTGAAAAATAATACATGCACACATACTAAAGACCATTGTCACAGAGCTGCCTAGACCGCAACAGAAAGTGTTTGTTTGAATCCCGTCCTCAACTTGAACATGCAGATGAACCGCGACTTTATGGCCACTTAATTAAACTGCTCTATCTTTTGTACGATGGTCCGAATTTTGACTTTAAAAAATTGCAGGGTTTTTCTTTACATTTAGAATATTGAAAAATTGGCAATGTTTAGGATGAGAGCGCACCCCTTTAATATGATTGTGCCGACATTTACTAATAATATTTGGAAAGCTTATCTTATCACCTTTTAGAATATATACAGCAAGGTGCTCTGAATTTTGTACGATGGTCCGAATTTTGACTCAGGACATTATCGTTCTTTACCTTTAGAATATTGAAAAATTGGCTATCTTTAGGATGAGTGCGCACCCCTTTAATATGATTGTGCCAACTTTTACTAATAATATTTGGAAAGCTTATTCAATTACCTTTCAGAATAATATATAGCTAGATGCTCAGAATTTTACTAATAATATTTGGAAAGCTTATTCAATTACCTTTCAGAATATATATAGCTAGATGCTCAGAATTTTGTACGATGGTCCTAATTTTGACTTTGAGAAAAGTACAGGTTTATCTTTACATTTAGAATTTTGAAAAATTGTCAATGTTTAGGATGAGAGCGCACCCCTTTAATATGATTGTGCCTGATTGTGCCAACTTTTTCTAAAAATATTTGGAAAGCTTATTTAATCACCTTTTCGAATATATACAGCCAGGTGCTCTAAATTTTTGTACGATGGTCCGAATTTTGATTGGGAACACTGCCGTTCTTTGCATTTAGAATATTGAAAAATTGGCTATGTTTAGGATAAGCGCGCACCCCTTTAATATGATTGTGCCAACTTTTACTAATAGCATCTGGAAAGCTTTTCTTATCATCTTTTAGAATATATTTAGCCGGTTGCTCTGAATTTTGTACGATGGTTCGAATTTTGATTGGGAACATTGCGGTTCTTTACATTTAGAATATTGAAAAATTGGCAATGTTTAGGATGAGAGCGCACCCCTTTAATATGATTGTGCCAACTTTTACTAATAATATTTGTAAAGCTTATCTTATCACCTTTTAAAGTAATAGCCGGATGCTCCGAATTTTGTACGATGAACCGAATTTTGACTCCGGACATTACCGTTCTTTACATTTCGAATATTGAAAAATTGGCTATGTTTAGGATGAGAATGAGAGCGCACCCCTTTAATATGATTGTGCCAACTTTTACTAACAATATTTGGAAAGCTTTTTCAATAACCTTTTAGAATATATATAACTGGGTGCTCTGAATTTTGTACGGTGGTCAGGATTCTGACTCCGGACATTACCGTTCTTTACCTTTAGAATATTGAAAAATTGGCTATCTTTAGGATGAGTGCGCACCCCTTTAATATGATTGTGCAAACTTTTACTAATAATATTTAAAAAGCTTATTCAATTACCTTTCAGAATATATATAGCTGGGTGCTCTGAATTTTGTACGATGGTCCAGATTCTGACTTTGAAAAAAGTGCAGGGTTTTTCTTTACATTTAGAATATTGAAAAATTGGCAATGTTTAGGATGACAGCCCACCCTTTTAATATGATTGTGCCAACTTTTACTTATAATATTTAGAAAGCTTATCTTATCACCTTTTAGAATATATGTAGCCGGATGCTCTGAATTTTGTACGATGGTCCGATTTTCGACTGCATACATTACCTTTCTTTACCTTTAGAATATTGAAAAATTGGCTATGTTTCGGATAAGCGCGCACCCCTTTAATATGATTTGGCCAACTTTTACTTATAAGATTTGGAAAACTTATTCAATTACCTTTCAGAATATTTATAGCTAAATGCTCATAATTTTGTATGATGGTCCGAATTTGGACTTTGTAAAAATTACCGGCCTATCGTTAGTTACAATTAGAATAATGAACAAAATGGCTATGTTTAGGAAGAGTGCGCACCCCTTTCATATGATTTTGCCAACTTTTACTAATAATATTTGGAAAGCTTATTCAATTACCTTTCAGAATATATATAGCTGGGTTCTCTGATTTTTGTAAGATGGTCCGAATGTCAACTTCGAAAAACATTACCGGCCTATCTTTATATTTAAAATATTGAAAAGTCTGCGTAGTTTAGGATGAGAGCGCACCCCTTTAATATGATTGTGCCAACTTTTACTTATACTATGCAGAAAGCTGATTCAATTACCTTACAGAATATATATAGCTGGATGCTCAGAATTTTATACGATGACCCGAATTTTGACTCGGAATATTAACGTTCTTCCACTTTAAAATAACAATATATTCTACTTTCGTTTGATAGACGTTACGATGGATTTTATTGGTTGATAAAAATAGATGAGTTTGGGCGACCTTTGAATTTATTCCGAATAGGTTGCCAACGAATAGGTTGCCAGCTGGATTGATCGAATAGCTCGCTAGCCGTATAGCTCGCCAAATTGTGTTCGGTATATAAACGTAAGGCTAGCCGCCTGGCACACACGCCATGTTTCCTACCCGGAACCCTCGTCTTCTCTACTCTCCTCTGTGACGTCTCTTCGCGCCAAAATATGTCACGTGACTCATTATTATTCATAATTGCATCATCTAACAAGTTGCAGCTAAAATTAGATTAGTTACTGGACAGAGGGGTCTCACAACCGTATATAGTACCAAGAGCATGCACACATACTAATAACCATAGTCAAGTTAAGGTATAAACAATTGTTACTATACAACTGATGTCACAGTAAAATTCACTACCACACATGATAGATCAAACAGAAACAAATTATCTCTCTAATTGGTCACGATCAGCACCTTATTTCTTAATCAGGTCATTAAATCATGGGAATGGCTCAATCTCGGTAACAGTTGGCTAACAATGACACATTTGGGTCTATGCCGAGTTAAAAGTAAAGACGCAAAGTTCACAACTGCGATAGGCACTTCGTGCGGCAAAAACTCACCAGATGCAACATCGGTCGAACCCAAGTGTAACATGATAATGTCAGTCTGTTGAAAAAAGCTGCTACGTGCCGCACGCCCAACCGTCCATGCCGATCAAGTCGAACTCGTAAGCCGCCATGTTCCCAGCAATCACATAAATTCAAATCTATATCTAAATTCGAATGGCCGTAATTCTTTAAAAATGTATTTAAATGTTTAACATATGACGAGCCATACAACACGATCCTAAGCGGGCTAGATGGCACTAACTGTAAGCTACGAAACGGCTTTCTCACTGTAAACAAATGACCCATCTTCTTAGCGGAAGTTGATGTATCACACGCCATGATGAAAGTTAAAACAATTATTGTGAATTCACAAATACAACTTAAAGGGACAATAACACTCTTGCTGGCTTTACAGGTCCAGAAAAAAAAATAGCCTTATTCTAACTACAAGATGTGTAAGTGTCCTACCTGTTGTGTAAATTATCTATTACAACCTATCTTACTTTTCCAGAGGGTTCGAAAATATGTTTAAATCCAAGTTGCAATTGAAAGTGCTTACGTAAGGCTTTTCAAACCATGTTACGGCATGTAGTTGAATTTTTCCAATTTTTAAAATTAGGCGTGTGTTAAGATGATATTTGTATCATTTTTTAAATGAAATATGGTAAAATAGTACAAATTATTGACCAGAATAAAGATTGGAACATATTATTCAGTTACAACAAGAGTGGTATTGGGGCTTTAAGAATTACCTCGTAAATAATCCAACGAAAGTACACTAAAATTGTACCTTACGACAGCCACAGACACATCACTTTAAATTGCAACAAAAGGTTTTTCAACTGATTCTGGCAGGGTTTAGTGTACTTTATATAACATACTTAAAGTTTACCAAAGTAGGATAGTAGCATGTCTGGGCACTACTGCACTTTCGTACCTCTACCAGTTCCCGTGGTCGTAGGAACTTTAAATTTTCAGGGGACGTTAAGGGTGATTTACAGTGCCCACACTTTCAGCCGAATCGATCAATAACTTTTAATTTTACCGAACTTTTAATTTCTGCAGACAATTACGCTTCCTACTTGGATCTGCGTCTCGAATATGACAATTGCCATAAACTGAGTGTTAAATTGTACGATAAACGGGATGACTTTGACTTTCCGATTGTTAACTTTCCATTTATTAGTAGTAACATTCCAATATCACCAGCTTATGGAGTGTTTGTGTCTCAGCTAATTCGTTACACGAGAGCTTGTTCCTTTTATTCTGATTTTTTAAGTAGATCGAGGCATTTGTCATCTAAGCTTCAACTACAAGGATACTTGCGCACTAAACTTATTAAGGCCTTTAAAAAGTTTTATGGCCGTCATATTGATTTGATTGGTAAATATAACGTGTCTCTCTCGGCTATTATTCTAGATATTTTTAATTGACACGTATACTGTTACTATCACCCTGATAATGTCTACAACATCGTTAAGACAGTTCATCACGTGCATTTTGGATACTATAGTTCATTGGCCAATCACGCTATTTGACTGACATTTCGCCTAATAGATTGGATGCAGCTATGGCGGGTGTGGCGCCAGGCAGGGTAAGCTTACTCTTCCGGACACCTGTTACCACTGCTTGTCGTGTATTTTTGTACACGAGGAGCAGTCCATTTGCTGATTACACTATTTTGCTTGAATACACTATTTTGCCTATAACGTTTTTAGGACTTCGAATTCTGTCTTTTGATTTGGATTGTTCGTACTTGGTTTTTATTTTATTTCTACCACTGGGTGGGTTGCTCTGCCGGTGGATATTTTGTGTCCCCGAGGTAACCTGAAACCCAGTAGCTTTATAGTTCCATGTTGAGTACAAATAACCAAAATATACGGCTGGGAGGCAGTTTCAGGGTAAAAAACTGCCACGATACCCCCAAGGGCACGGGGGATATCGGTGATATATCCCAAGATACTAGTAATGGTATGGGAGATATTTTTCGTTCAGGTGCCTGTAATGTTTTTAAGTCCTCGAATGATTCATCAATCTCAACTCAACAGTGTTCTGTCAAACTATTTGATATTTTGCATTTTTCACCACATCATTCTAACTGTTATATTTCTAAATGTATGTCTAATAATTGTAAAACCTGTCCTATTTTGAATAACAATACTAATTTTACTAGTTCTTTAACTAATAAAACTTATTTTACACGTGGGTTTGAGAAACTAAATTGCAATACCTCCAATGTTATCTACGGTATAGAGTGTACACTCTGTGGACTTATTTATGTTGGCGAAAAACTAAAGGCCCTTTACACTTACGTGTTAATGGTCATCGTCACAACATTAATAAGGGTAGTAACCAGATTCTCTATAGACATTTTAACCAACCGGACCACTCTATACTATCAATGAGAGTGTCGATATTAGAGAAAATTTACCACCATACTAACAGCCCTACTTCGAGTACTCCCTTTCGCAGAGACCGAGAGGAATATTATTAGGTACTGCCACCCCTTATGGATGCAATGACAATGTAGCTAGTATAGGGAATTTATCTAGCCCTGTGTGTAGCGATGTTAATGTCATGACGTTATTTCCCAAGTTTCGTCGTCGTAAACGCAGTCACGGACATCGTCGCTACACATCACCTAAGCTCAGCACTATATCATTGGATGCCCTTTTAGAAATTATCCAGGAACCACTAGGGCCACATCATATCCGTACTAAATTCTATTCTATTCCACTTACGATTTTGAAATTACTAAAAGCTGAATGTTTGGATTCAAATTGTACTGACCCTGCATCCACTGAATACAGGGTTGTATCAATTGTTCTTGACATTGCCCACTGTCGTCTGGACATTGCAACTGAGTCTGATGTGTCACACACCACAAATAGTTCATTTCTAAAATTGAAATTTGCTAATAAAGGCATTGATGCTATCGGATTAAGCCAAATACTACACCATAAGCAAGTCACAGCACACATCCCTCCTTACTTCAAAACTGTTACTGTTCCTAGGATTTCTTATACTTATACTAAACCCATTGCATCCAAAATATTTAATTACAGGAACGCATTATCTGACATCAATGCACAAGACTTATACAATAACCCTCTACCATGTTCTTGTTCTACGTCGTCCTTCCTTTACCCGCCAGCTGGACATGTGGTCACTGGTGATTTGAACATAGTCCAGAATAATAAGCTACGTGAAATTTTGTCCAAAGGACCCAAATACCGGGAACCGCAACCATTTTCATGGGATCAAAATTTCAAACTTATTATGGATGCCGTAGAGGACTACACTAGATCATGGGCTAAGAGGGAAGATGTTATCTCGGATACTCTCTCTGATTGGACTAAGTATATCAGTCGTTTACTTAAACGAAGAATATACATGCAACGTTTGTCAGTTGACACTAGGCCTAAGTCCATTTTCAATGATGTTAGCATTGTTAAAAATCTGAATGCCTTGCATGACAATTATGTCATTGTGCCAGCTGACAAAGCGTCCAATAACATAGTGTTTATTTGTAAACGACATTATTTTGACTGTCTGTTCAAAGAACTTAATTTCGGGAAACCAATCGACAGTGCTACATATAAACGATCTAATTTAAGTAAGGATGAAATTATATCCAATCACAAATCTGTACTCACTTCATTTGGTACTCCATGTGGAAATACCTATACAGATTTGCCCTTGTTGTATTGGATACCTAAATTACATAAAAATCCTTACAAGCAACGTTTTATAGCAGGTTCATCCCGTTGTTCCACAAAACCACTTTCAAAGGTATTGACATCTATACTAACAGCTGTTAACCCTTCCTTAGCGCATAAATATTCCCTGAGGTAGCGCAATATTTTTAGGCAAAAGGTGCCAAATACTGTATGCATTATTAAAATTAGTCCAGCTAAGTAACTAATAAATATAGAACTTTCAAATTTTCAAGGACTACTTATTACTATCTCAGGTTGTACTTGGCAAGTTTTGACCTACTACTACCAAGTTGCCATGGTAACCAGGTAATCCAAGATGGCCGCCACTTTTTGAAAAAAATCATATTTTCAAGATAATCAAGTGCTGTAGGCTATAAAATATATATAAAAATAGTGCCAATTGTATAGAATATGGGGCCTAACATGTTTCCAACATTTTACCACCAAAAAAGGGGGATAACATCTTAAATTTCAAAAATAATTGTGTGATAACTAATTAAAGACAGATTTTTCGAGAATTTTTTTTTTCGCACAAAGACTTACAAAAAACATTTATTTTGTCATCAATAAACTTCTAAATTGTTTTTTGAACAAAATATATAACTATCTCATTGTGAACAAAGAGAAATATAAAATATGTTATGGGACATGTTGGATCATCGCCAAAACTAACCTCATCGTGGGGGGGGGGGCAGCGAAGGTAGGCGGGGAAGCGACAGGCCGGCTGATCAACTTGCATCGGTCCAGGAACATTTTGTCAGCTATGTCATCAAACGCCTCATTTTCTGAGCTTTCAGGAGATATGTCGTTTGTCGGTATATCGTATTCACTGCCAAAGCTATCGGGCCCTCCATCTTCGTCATCTGAGCCGTTGAAAATGAAATCTAGGGCGTGTTGAAATACGTAGTATTTGTTGATATTTTAGTCGGATGTTTTGGCTGTGTAGGACCCGGATGTTGGCTATATTCGGTCGCTAGTAATACTAACACAAGTTACACACTCCCGAGTTAAATTTCACGTGATACAAGGTCACTGAACCATGCATTCTAATTTCCCGACATTTGTCGGCAGACGCTACCAGCGGTCAAAAACGTTGCCGACAAATGTCGGCAGACGCTAAGGAAGGGTTAAAGAGGGTATTCAAAAATACTGTGACAAAGTATACTCTCGAAGTGGTATAAATCAAATGTGGATATTAAAAAATTCCAAAGAATTACTTGATGGTTTGCAATCTAGATCCCTTGCTTCAGTCTCATCTATTCAAACGTTTGACTTTTCTACTTTGTACACTAAAATTCCCCATTGTAAATTAAAAGCCCGATTGAAAGACATTATTCACAGTGTCTTTTCGTCTAAATCGGGTACTGCTCGATATATTTAGTTGTAAATTATAATTCTACATATTTTGTTAAGTATCACAGTGATTCTAAAAACAAATACACAGCCATCAAGATAATTCAGATGTTGGATTTGTTAATTGATAACATCTTTGTTGAATTTGGAGGGGAAATATATCAGCAAGTGGTTGGCATCCCAATGGGCACCAACTGTGCACCTTTGCTTGCTGATCTGTTTCTCTATTCGTACGAAGCCGAGTACATACAGATGCTCGTAAAAACAAACAAACGATCAGTCAGACTTTTTATACGCCCACATTGAAATGTGGTCGTATATTGCCGTCGCCCCCGTCCGTCCGTCCGTCCGTCCGTCCGTCCGTCGGTCCGTCCGTCCGTCGGTCCGGCGTCCACAATTGCTTGTGGACGCTCTAGAGGCCAAAGTTAAAATTCGATTGACTTTAAATTTATACACAGTGTTTAAGGTCATGAGACGAAGAAGCCTATTGATTTTCAGCGATTTCCGATAATAACTGTCAGAGTTATGGCCCTTGATCACTTAAAAAAATCTTGTGGACGCTCTAGAGGCCAAAATTAATATCCGATTGACTTTAGATTTATACATAGTGTTAAAGGCCATGAGACGAAGAAGCCTATTGATTTTCAGCGATTTCCGATAATAACTGTTAGAGTTATGGCCCTTGAACACTTCAAAAAATCTTGTGGACGCTCTAGAGGCTAAAGTTAATATCCGATTGACTTTAGATTTATACATAGTGTTTAAGGTCATGAGACGAAGAAGCCTATTGATTTTCAGCAATTCCCGATAATAACTGTCAGAGTTATGGCCCTTGATCACTTCAAAAAATCTTGTGGACGCTCTAGAGGCTAAAGTTAATATTCGATTGACTTTAAATTTATACACAGTGTTTAAGGTCATGAGACGAAGAAGCCTATTGATTTTCAGCGATTTCCGATAATAACTGTCAGAGTTATGGCCCTTGATCACTTAAAAAAATCTTGTGGACGCTCTAGAGGCCAAAATTAATATCCGATTGACTTTAGATTTATACATAGTGTTAAAGGCCATGAGACGAAGAAGCCTATTGATTTTTAGCGATTTCCGATAATAACTGTCAGAGTTATGGCCCTTGAACACTTCAAAAAATCTTGTCGACGCTCTAGAGGCTAAAGTTAATATCCGATTGACTTTAGATTTATACATAGTGTTTAAGGTCATGAGACGAAGAAGCCTATTGATTTTCAGCAATTCCCGATAATAACTGTCAGAGTTATGGCCCTTGATCACTTCAAAAAATCTTGTGGACGCTCTAGAGGCTAAAGTTAATATTCGATTGACTTTAAATTTATACACAGTGTTTAAGGTCATGAGACGAAGAAGCCTATTAATTTTAGCGATTTCCGATAATAACTGTCAGAGTTATGGCCCTTGATCACTTAAAAAAATCTTGTGGACGCTCTAGAGGCCAAAGTTAAAATTCGGTTGACTTTAGATTTATACACAGTGTTTAAGGTCATGAGACGAAGAAGCCTATTGATTTTCAGCGATTTCCGATAATAACTGTCAGAGTTATGGCCCTTGATCACTTAAAAAAATCTTGTGGACGCTCTAGAGGCCAAAATTAATATCCGATTGACTTTAGATTTATACATAGTGTTAAAGGCCATGAGACGAAGTCTATTGATTTTCAGCGATTTCCGATAATAACTGTCAGAGTTATGGCCCTTGAACACTTCAAAAAATCTTGTGGACGCTCTAGAGGCTAAAGTTAATATCCGATTGACTTTAGATTTATACATAGTGTTTAAGGTCATGAGACGAAGAAGCCTATTGATTTTCAGCAATTCCCGATAATAACTGTCAGAGTTATGGCCCTTGATCACTTCAAAAAATCTTGTGGACGCTCTAGAGGCTAAAGTTAATATTCGATTGACTTTAAATTTATACACAGTGTTTAAGGTCATGAGACGAAGAAGCCTATTGATTTTCAGCGATTTCCGATAATAACTGTCAGAGTTATGGCCCTTGATCACTTAAAAAAATCTTGTGGACGCTCTAGAGGCCAAAATTAATATCCGATTGACTTTAGATTTATACATAGTGTTAAAGGCCATGAGACGAAGAAGCCTATTGATTTTTAGCGATTTCCGATAATAACTGTCAGAGTTATGGCCCTTGAACACTTCAAAAAATCTTGTCGACGCTCTAGAGGCTAAAGTTAATATCCGATTGACTTTAGATTTATACATAGTGTTTAAGGTCATGAGACGAAGAAGCCTATTGATTTTCAGCAATTCCCGATAATAACTGTCAGAGTTATGGCCCTTGATCACTTCAAAAAATCTTGTGGACGCTCTAGAGGCTAAAGTTAATATTCGATTGACTTTAAATTTATACACAGTGTTTAAGGTCATGAGACGAAGAAGCCTATTAATTTTAGCGATTTCCGATAATAACTGTCAGAGTTATGGCCCTTGATCACTTAAAAAAATCTTGTGGACGCTCTAGAGGCCAAAGTTAAAATTCGGTTGACTTTAGATTTATACACAGTGTTTAAGGTCATGAGACGAAGAAGCCTATTGATTTTCAGCGATTTCCGATAATAACTGTCAGAGTTATGGCCCTTGATCACTTAAAAAAATCTTGTGGACGCTCTAGAGGCCAAAATTAATATCCGATTGACTTTAGATTTATACATAGTGTTAAAGGCCATGAGACGAAGTCTATTGATTTTCAGCGATTTCCGATAATAACTGTCAGAGTTATGGCCCTTGAACACTTCAAAAAATCTTGTGGACGCTCTAGAGGCTAAAGTTAATATCCGATTGACTTTAGATTTATACATAGTGTTTAAGGTCATGAGACGAAGAAGCCTATTGATTTTCAGCAATTTCCGATAATAAATGTCAGAGTTATGGCCCTTGATCACTTCAAAAAATCTTGTGGACGCTCTAGAGGCTAAAGTTAATAACCGATTGACTTTAAATTTATACACAGTGTTTAAGGTCATAAAATGAAGAAGCCTATTGATTTTCAGCAATTTCCGATAATAACTGTCAGAGTTATGGCCCTTGATCACTTCAAAAAATCTTGTAGACGCTCTAGAGGCTAAAGTTAATAACCGATTGACTTTAAATTTATACACAGTGTTTAAGGTCATGAGGCGAAGGAGCCTCTTGATTTTCATCGATTTCCGATAATAACTGTCAGAGTTATGGCCCTTGATCACTTCAAAAAATCTTGTGGACGCTCTAGAGGCCAAAGTTAAAATTCGATTGACTTTAAATTTATACACAGTGTTTAAGGTCATTAAATGAAGAAGCCTATTGATTTTCTGCAATTTCTGATAATTACTGTCAGAGTTATGGCCCTTTATCGCTTATAAAAATCTTGTGGACGCTCTAGAGGCTAAAGTTAATAACCGATTGACTTTAAATTTATACACAGTGTTTAAGGTCATGAGACGAAGAAGCCTATTGATTTTCAGCAATTTCAGATAATTACTGACTGAGTTATGGCCCTTGATCACTTTCAAAATTTTGTGGACGCTCTAGAGGCTAAAGTTAATAACCGATTGACTTTAAATTTATATAAATTGTTGAAGGTCATGAGACGAACAAGTATATTGAGTTTCAATGAATTTAGATAACTTGAACAGCATGGAGGAGAACTTTATCAAAGCCAAACAAATTCCAATGATTTTCTGATAATTACATAATGAGTAGTTACTTTTAATCAGATTTTAGTGTATTATAAATGTTTCATTACCAAAAAAAGTAAAATATGCGACAACTCTTGTTGACTGCCCGGACGATTTAGCTGCTGTGGGCGTATGTTTCGTTGCCTGGCAACCTATGTTTAATTTCACTTATCGATATATTGATGATGTTTTAGCCCTTAATAATCCTAAATTTAGTGATTATGTAGACTTCATATATCCTGATGAGCTCGAAATTAAAAATACCACTGACAGTGACAATTACGCTTCCTACTTGGATCTGCGTCTCGAATATGACAATTGCCATAAACTGAGTGTTAAATTGTACGATAAACGGGATGACTTTGACTTTCCGATTGTTAACTTTCCATTTATTAGTAGTAACATTCCAATATCACCAGCTTATGGAGTGTTTTTGTCTCAGCTAATTCGTTATACGAGAGCTTGTTTCTTTTATTCTGATTTTTTAAGTAGATCGAGGCATTTGTCATCTAAGCTTCAACTACAAGGATACTTGCGCACTAAACTTATTAAGGCCTTTAAAAAGTTTTATGGCCGTCATATTGATTTGATTGGTAAATATAACGTGTCTCTCTCGGCTATTATTCTAGATATTTTAATTGACACGTATACTGTTACTATCACCCTGATAATGTCTACAACATCGTTAAGACAGTTCATCACGTGCATTTTGCATACTATAGTTCATTGGCCAATCACGCTATTTGACTGACATTTCGCCTAATAGATTGGATGCAGCTATGGCGGGTGTGGCGCCAGGCAGGGTAAGCTTACTCTTCCGGACACCTGTTACCACAGCTTGTCGTGTATTTTTGATTTGGATTGTTCGTACTTGGTTTTTATTTTATTATCCGCCGGACGCCATTTTTTTTGTTTACTATTTAGACTCACATAACAAGACACTATACGGACTCCGACACACTGCACTAGCTGCCGATGACTGCAGTTCAAGAATTTTAATAATGATTTTCGTATATTTTAAATTTTGCTCAAAGCCAACCATTTCCTCAAAATATTATTTAGTGTTGACCAGATGGATTGGCCGTTACGTGTGAATAGTAACGTGACCTTGAAGCTGACCTCGCGTCCAAACTTCCCATCGATCTTTGGTCATTTGCGTTTATGCTTTCCGTGCTCTTAGTTCTTGCCGCATTATCAAAGTTAAGGTTCAACCTGAAAGCCGAGACGACGCCCTTCAGAAAAGATAACCAGGTCAAAGTCGTAGGTCAAGGTCATGTTACAGAAAACTGAACTCAAACTTTTCAAAGTCATTGATTGAAGCGCATAATCATGGCTTGCTCCACCGACGATTATCTTTGCCCTGTCGCACACTGCTGGGTCAGAAAACGGTCAAACGCAAGGGGCCCCGTGTCCGAAAAGAACTCAATGGGCGTGGTCAATGTGAAAGGTCGTGATGACCTTAAATAGTCATCTTTAACCAGCCGTGACCTTGACTTTGACCTTGAGTCCAAACTTCCCACCGATCTCGGGGCCTTTGCGTTTTTTCTTCCTGTGGCCTTATTTCTTGCCGCATTATCAAAGTTAAGGTTCGGCGTGAAAGCAGAGGCGACGCCCTTCAGAAAAGGTAACTGTGTCAAAGTCGTAGGTCAAGGTCATGTGACAGAAAATTGAAATCTAAATTTTTTAAGTCAGTTTTTGGATCCTTGACCTTGACTTAAAAGTCTTCACTCCATACAAAATTTTAAAGGCCACCACCTTGATGCTTCCATACACTGCTTTGACCAAGGTGAAACGCAGAGGGCATAATTGATTCATCTGACCTCATGATATGATTGTAGTGCACCTATATTCTCCAAAACCCCACACCAGTTGCATGGCATTTTGGTTGACATTCTGGTGGGCTTAGAATTACATATCCCGTCAAACGAAGCCACTGCTTTAAGAATGCCCTTGACCAGGCGGACAGGTCACAATATGTTTTTAGATGTCTGTGACATGCCGGGGCCCATTGAGTTCCTTTCAAACACGGGGCCCTTGCGTTTGACTGTTTTCTGACCGAGCAGTGTGCGACAGGGCAGAGTTAATCGTCGGTGGTTCAAGCCAGGATGATGGGCTTTAAAAAAGGTTATGGGGTCAAGGTCAAAGTTAAGTGTCCGAAAAATGACTTTCAAAAGTTTGAGTTCAGTTTTCTGTTACATGATTTTGACCTACGACTTTGACCCGGTTATCTTTTCTAGAGGGCATCGTCTCGGCTTTCACGTCGAACCTTAACTTTCATAATGCGGCAAGAAATAAATCCATGGCAAGCATAAACGCAAAGGCCCCGAGATCGGTGGTAAGTTTGAACTCAAGGTCACGGTTGGTTAAAGATGACTTTTTAAGGTCATCACGACCTTTCACGGGGCCCCTTGCGTTTGACCGTTTTCTGACCCAGCAGTGTGCGACAGGGCAAAGGTAATCGTCGGTGGTTCAAGCCATGATTATGCGCTTCAAACAAGGTTATGGGGTCAAGGTCGTAAGTCAAGGTCAAATGTCCCAAAACTGACTTTGAAAAGTTTGAATTCAGTTTTCTGTAACATGACCTTGACCTACGACTTTGACCCAGTTATCTTTTCTGAAGGGCGTCGTCTTGGCTTTCACGTCGAACCTTTACTTTGATAATGCGGCAAGAAATAAGGCCACGACAAGCATAAACGCAAAGGCCCCGAGATCGGTGGGAAGTTTGGACTCAAGGTCAAAGTCAAGGTCTCGGTTGGTTAAAGATGTCTATTGAAGGTAATCACGACCTTTCACATTGACCACGCCCATTGAGTTCCTTTCGGACACGGGCCCCTTGCGTTTGACCGTTTTCTGACCGAGCAGTGTGCGACAGGGCAAAGTTAAGCGTCGGTGGTTCAAGTCCGGATGATGGGCTTTAAAAAAGGTTATGTGGTCAAGGTCGTAAGTCATGGTTGAATTTCCGAAAAATGACTAAGGGCACGACAATCATAAACGCAAATGACCCGAGATCGATGGGAAGTTTGAACTCGAGGTCAGCTTCAAGGTCACGTTACTATTCACACCTAACGGCCAATCCATCTGGTCAACACTTAATAATATTTTGAGGAAATTGTTGGCTTTGCGCAAAATTTAAAATATACAAAAATCATTATTAAATTTCATGAACTGCAGTCATCGGCAGCTAGCACAGTGTGTCGGAGTCCTATAGTGTCTTGTTATGCGAGTCTAAATAGTAAACAAAAAAAATGGTGACCGGCGGATGAAGCTCTCTCTCTGCAGAAATTAAAAGTTCGGTAAAATTAAAAGTTATTTATCGATTCGGCTGAAATTTAAGTGTGTGGACACTGTAAGTCACCCTTAATATCCCCTGAAAATTTCAAGTTCCTACGACCACGGGAACTGGTAGAGGTACGAAAGTTCAGTAGCGCCGCATGTCTGCGTCTACTTGGTTAATGAAGTAAAAGCAGTAAGTAATAACAAGAATAGATAGACGCATACAGTAAGGCCTGTCATTTAGCGCGGCCTGCATCCTTTGCACACTTTTCATGATCTTTCGGAGATGACTTTAATCATTTACACACCCATGTGTAGGCTTACGGCATAGCGGGAACGAAGATTTAGAAAATATCGGCGGCGCAAATGATCAATAAATACAGAAAAACGCACACAATAGACGATCAACATATACTATGCATCCAATAAACTGCAAATGAGTTGCAGGTTGCGTAAGATGTATTAATTCAGGACGCCTAAATAATAAAATATTAGGAAGAAAGGAATATGGTTCGGACATAAATTGGTCAAGCGTCTAGATATTTTTTTATATTTTATGTGTTCGCCTTCTTGCGTATGGCAGATCAAGGTCCCTATTTAAATGCAACTCACACACGACTATGGAACGCAGGAAAGACCTGCACCATTCTTAATAAATATAAAAGACACACAGAAGGAATGTTGATCATCTAAGACCGACTTTCGCAAAACACACAGTCGAAAGTGAAATCGCATGGTATATAAAGATTTCCTATCCAAGTTGAGATTTAACATCTACGCGTCAGATAAAGCCTGTTTAACTAAGATAAATCACCTTTGTTGCAGTTATAACACAGCTTCGAGAAAACTCATGAAACCTAGAATGTCAGTCATTTTTAACCCGTCTGTTAATTAACACACCCAGAACAGGAAACACACTGTCGCACAGATTTTCACTCCTAGCGATAATTAAATCACCCGAAGTCAATTTCTCACCCTTGTTAATTAACACACTGATCTGCAGTGTTTAACCTCTTTCTATTACATATCTTGCCATAATTAGAAGTTTACCGAGTTTTGTACAAATCACACCAGACTGGTTGTTATATACACCCTATGAGAGACGACCACTGACAAGATCGGTCGCATTTTTGTTTTGTTAATTCTCTTTTTTGTAAATCATTTTATTGAAGCCTGTACCACAACAGGCCTTGGACTGTACAGCGCAGTGGACGCTTACGGCTGGCCCCCGGATCCATTCACTTGATTTGATAATTTTTTTTGCGTGTAGTGCAGTCCTCCTGCATTTACTATTAGAGTAGAGTTTTAGCCCTTCGTACTGCAGAATGTTCTCGTTGTCGGGCTTTGCTCCTGTTAGCTCACTACATTTATTATTTATGCGTTTTCCGAGTTTCTGTCCGGATTATCGCCCTAATTGTTAAAATTACTTGACGTTCTAAGGCCTGACGTCAACTGGCTGACTATCGCCATTGGAGAGACGACTACTGACAATATAGGTCGCATTTTTTTTTTGTTACGTCTCTTTTTTGTAAATCATTTTAGTGAAGCCTGTACCACAACAGGCCCGGGACTGTACAGCGCAGTGGACGCTTACGGCTGGCCCCCGGATCCATTCACTTGATTTGATAATTGTTTAGTGTTTGCAATGTCTATTTTCTGTCTTGTCCGCAGGTTTATATTATAGATTTTTTTGTTTTGTTTTGCGTGTAGTGCAGTCCTCCTGCATTTACTATTAGAGTAGAGTTTTAGCCCTTCGTACTGCAGAATGTTCTCGTCGAGCTTTGCTCCTGTTTGCTCACTACATTTATTATTTTAGCGTTTTCCGAATTTCTGTCCGGATTATCGCCCTGATTATTAAAATTACTTGACGTTCTAACACCTGACGTCAACTGGCTGACTATCGCCATTGGAGAGACGACCACTGACAAGATCGGTCGCATTTTTATTTTGTTACGTCTCTTTTTTGTAAATCATTTTATTGAAGCCTGTACCACAAGAGGCCTTGGACTGTACAGCGCAGCGGACGCTTACGGCTGGCCCCCGGATCCATTCACTTGATTTGATAATTGTTTAGTGTTTGCAATGTCTATTTTCTGTCTTGTCCGCAGGTTTATATTGTAGATTTTTTTGATTTTTTTTGCGTGTAGTGCAGTCCTCCTGCATTTACTATTAGTGTTAGTACTGTTGTAAATTGTTTTTGAATTTTAGTGTGATATATGGTGTTTTAAAAGGGAGTTATATAGTAACTTAAACCAATTCCCCAAGAATGGGAATTGAATCTAATTAATTTCGTAATTCTGTCCCTTTTTTATCCGCATAAAGTGTTTTTTTTTTGTTGTGGTTTCGTTTTGTTTTTACTTTTGTTTTATTTCTTAGATTAAAATATTATGACTTGCTAATCTGGGTGTTTCTTGTTTCTCATATACATGCAGGCTAAATCTCTCCCCCCCCCCCCTGTAACCCTGTTTACATTGATATAGTGATCTGTCATCCTTAAAAATACAAATAAAATATTAAAAAATGGGATGAACATGCTATTATTACGGTCTATATCATGGTTATTTTACAAACAAACAGAATGCTGGATATACAGCGATATCACAATATGAATACTGAAATATCGCAATGTTGAAAATAGCAGATATTGCCCACCCCTTTGTTCAATATTTTCAAAAGATAGGTTTATTTGTATGTATTTATTTGTATTCGAAGGTATTGTTGAACTTGTAACAGAATCAGATACATTACGTAAAATACAGGTATCCTGTGGGGTAACAGGGTCATTTAAAGATCGACCTATCAAAGAATGGTTACAGAGACATAATCCAACTGAGTTAGAATATAGAAAGGTCAGTACAACAATATCTTGAATATGGTGTTTATTACTTGAAATGGTGATAAACCTTTAATTTCAACCCCTGTCAAAACATTGTACTAGCATTATTTATCAATTTAATTGTGTCTAATAGTGTAAACAATAAAGTAGGGACCACCTGGGACTACATCTTATCGTTAATGCCATCCGGTGCAAAAGTTCTTAAAGTATGAATCCATTTGAATTCATTGGCTTTCCTTATGGCATCGTTTTTACCATTATCTGGGTCAGTATTAAAACGCTCTATAATTTTAATCAAGACATTTCTACTCGTATGTCCATCTAAATTGAAGTGTAGTGAGACTGGCTTTGGCCTCTTGTGTCTAATATCTGCATATTGTTCCTTTATTCGTTTTGAAAAGGCACGTTTGCTTTCACCGCAATATTGCTTGAAACATAAACTGCATGTCAGTAAGTAGACTATGTTCCTACTTAGGCAGTTATAGCCTGTGCAGCAAGGGTATCTCTTACCAGTTTTACCACTAAATGTCGGCAGATATCACAATCCTTCTTGATGCATTTTCCGAAAAGATTTTGTACCGTGGCTCCGCTAGTTTGCGGGTCCTGTGGAGGATAGACGAGTCATGCTTTCATCAACGTATCCTTCAAATTAGGATTTCTCCTAAATGCCGTGATTGGTTTAATGTTTTTGATTGTGCGGCACATGTCCGATCCGGTCAGTAAATGCCATTTCTCTTTTATGAGCAAGCTAACTTGCACAGCAGTTGGGTTATAATCCGTAATAAAAACGAGCGACTTTCGTTTTCTCTAAATGGTAGCCGTAGTCGGGCTTAACAGGTCTTTTCTGGCTAGAGATTTTGCCCTGTTTTTATTCTCCGACACTATTTTGCGTGGGTAGCCTCTTTTGAGATAAAAATTAAGAAGATTTTGGCTATGTCTTTCATAGTTTATATCTAAACTACATATACGTTTTAGTCGTAAGAATTGACTAAAAGGACCTTTAGTCTTTATATGGCCAGGATGACATGAGGTAGGCCTTTAAAGAAGATAGGAGTAGGAGTGTGAGTCGGTGGGTTTATTGTATAAGTCAAAATGTAACTTTTTAGTAATTTGATTGAAATTAACCCAAGTATCTAGAAATGATACTCTGTCTCTAGAGTATTCTGCAGTGAACTTGATTGTGTCATGCAAGGAATTAATTTCTTTTATGAATTTTTCTAGTCTGGCTTCGCCGTGAGGCCAGATCATAAAGATATCGTCTATGTATCTCACATATAAATCCTGTCTATCACTCGTTTGTTTGAGTAATAATTCTTCTAATTCCCCTAGGAAAATAATGGCAAAAGAACAAGCTACGGGGGAGCCCATAGCCGTGCCAGAGATTTGATGATAGATTTCATCATTGAATGTAAACACATTGTTATGAAGTACGAGGTCTAAGAGTTTAAGCAAGCAGGTGGGTGAAATACTCCACTCTGGTTTATGCTTTCTTATTGCCCGGGCAACGTGTAGTATACCCTGTCTATTTGGTATGTTAGTATATAGAGACGTAACATCCATAGTTACAAGCAAAGTATTCGAGTTTCTAGGTACGAAGTTTTCTACCTTTCGGATAAAGTCAGTTGTGTCTTTAACATAACTCGGATAATGGGGCACAAGCTCTTTTATGTGCTCATCGACAAAGGCGCTAATGCGTTCCATGGGTGTACCGTTCCCGCTGATTATGGGTCTACCTGGTACTAAGCATTTGTAATTTTTGGGAGTAAATAAAAACGACTGTAAAGGAGTAGCGTAATTTCTCTACATTGTTTGGACGTAGGATCTGCGTCCAATTTTTTGTAAAATTTAGAATCTGATAGCTGTCTCTGAGCTTCCTTGATATAATCCGGAGTATTCTGTATTACTACTGCCGCACCTTTGTCGGCTTTTTTAATAATAATTTCGGGATTATTCTTAAGGTGATGTAGGGCTTCCCTTTCATCATTCAAGAGGTTAGATCTCTTGAAGGGGGTTACCTTCAGATTTAACTGCTCTGATGTAACTCTCTAAAGTCGGGTCAACCCCGAATTTGGGGGTCCAATTGCTCTTATGTCCGAATTTCATTAAAAGTTCCCGATTTTGTTTTTCGGACCGGGCTCAGTTTCAGTGCCGATGAAGTAGGCCAACCAGAGTCGTCTAAAGAAGGCCTTTAGGTCTTGATAAATTAGACCAATATGCGTTTCCCTGGGTGTGGGGCTAAATGTCAGGCCTTTAGACAGTAGGTTTATTTCCGTTTCATTTAGCAGTGTATCAGACAGATTTACAACAAAACTATTTTGATAATGTTGATCATTTTTATTATCATTGGTGTTATTATTTATATTACACTAAATCATTAACTAAATCTAATTTACAATTATTATTAAAATTTTTAGTAATAGCATCCCATCCCGATCTGGAGTCAATTCTCGGCCTAAATTGTCTTGGTATAAGTTGTTTATCTAAACAGGACTGGTGGAAGACGATTTGAACGCCCAGGCGGCTGATTTTGCTGCTTAAGTTATGGAGTATTTTGTACTCCAGTATTACTGCTGAGGGCAGAACTAATGCTTTCTGATTGACAGACTGGGCTCCGGTTTTATTCACGGAGCTGAAGTCTACTTTGAGTCTTTTCGGTAAAGGGTGGACTTCCCCTATGGTGGTGTTAGACTCCACATCCAGGATATCGTTGGAATTCACTGGTGTAATAAAATTCATAGCTTGGAAAAAGGTTGCTCCGCAGTTGGGTTGAAGTTAGAATATCTGTTAATGGGTGAACAGCCTTCCCAGATTTCTCTTACAGTGACTAGTTTCGTTCTTGTTTGAACTCATCAGACTGGTGATAGGAGTGTGAGGTCGCCCTCTATATATACTGTCGGTGGGCACCAGAGCACATGTGACGTCACAGATGGACCGGAGTCGAAAATTTGCACCGGAGTCGATTATTCCGAAAAGTGTGCAAATGTATTCGGCTAAATTTTGCCGTCGTTTTTATGCGACTTTTGCATTGACTCAAGACTCCTGACCCTATTGATCTATGAGTCTAAAATTTTCTAGACTATTGAGGGCTTAAAAATAACTCTATTGGGTTATATATTCTGCCTTGTGTTAGGCTAAGAATAATACTACTTTTACGCATACTTTCAAACGTAGCTCGAGGAAAATCTTTTTTGAATTCGGCAAGGAGCTCACCTAATTGATTTTGCGTTTCTCGGTCGAAACGTTGTAAATAAACCCAGTCTTCTTTACTATGTTAGATTCTGCCAAATCATTGCGGTTCATAGCGCGAAAAACTGGCCATGCCTCTAGTTCAAGACACGGTTTGACTCCGTCGCAAAAAGCCTCCCAGTTGGGAATGGTTGGGAATGGTATCGGACAAGGCGATCTGTCATATTTATCCTCCGTTATTAAGGAGACATTGTCCGCAACAAATTTCCCCGCTTTGAGGAGAAAGATGACCGATGCTTTGCTTCACATCGGCATCCAAGATATCGATTTGGTGTTTTTTCTGGTGACGGGTAAGATCGTCCAACCTTTTATAATTTCGGTTGCACGACTTACACCAGAACTTTAGCTGGGTTTGAAAGCTCCCGTAGTGGCATTTCAAGTTGTATGATCACATGAAAATCTCCTTACAGATCCCACAGATATGCTTCATGTTTGAAGGTAGGTAAAAGTAATGAACGTCCCTATTGTGACGTCATCGGAGAACTCTAAGGCTGGGCCTTGGCATAGCAACAAGGATTTCGAGCGGAGTCGAAAAAGCGAGTTCCTATAAATGGGGGGATTAGTTCCGAAACGGCATGATGTATGTCGAGTGGACGTAAGACCCCATATCCCTTTCTAAAAAGAGAGGGGGTTTGCACACTAGAGAAAAAGCTAACGGAATTAAAAGAAAGTAGTGCAAGGTGGTCAGTGGGGAAATAGAGTAAACAATAAAGTAGGGGACCACCCGGGACTACATCTTATTGTTAATGCCATCCGGTGCGAAAGTTCTTAAAGTATGAATCCATTTGAATTCATTGGCTTTCCTTATGGCATCGTTTTTACCATTATCTGGGTCAGTATTAAAACGCTCTATAATTTTAATCAAGACATTTCTACTCGTGTGTCCATCTAAATTGAAGTGTAATGAGACTGGCTTTGGCCTTTTGTGTCTAATATCTGCATAATGTTCCTTTATTCGTTTGAAAAGGCACGTTTGCTTTCACCGCAATATTGCTTGAAACATAAACTGCATGTCAGTAAGTAGACTATGTTCCTACTTGGGCAGTTATAGCCCATGCGGCTAGGGCTGTACGATATTGCAAAAAGGGACGATATCGATATTGGTATTTTTTTCAACGATATAGTTAAATATCGCGATGTAAATAATGTCACTTTGCTATTAAATAAATTTAATATAAATGCATTTTAAAGCTGACAACAGTGTGAGTAAGAATTGTTTTATTCATACTAATTTAAATACAACGGCGGATGTTTAAAAAGCAGCGGAAGTAAGTAGATGCGGTCTTCAAGTCTTGTATTGTAAGTTCAAACAGTTTAACAAATACTAAATGATCCGGACTATCTTCCATTCAAGCATTCGATTGGCTGTGGTATTCCTGGCCTAACAGTGACAGTAATCTATTTATAGATCATTTTATTCTTGCTTTCAGAAATTGAGTTTCGTAGAGTTTTCTAAAAAAAATATGACAGCCTATTTATAGCCTGGTAATTAGCCGTGGTAGTAGGGAATTTCAGGTGGTTAGTGGGCCGAAGCTTTACATGTTGTAACAGCTGACAATTAATTTTATTGTAGACTAAAAACAAAGTAAAAGTTACGCATACACGATGTACTGTAGTGAGAAACGGCTGCAAACACTGCGCAAGTGATTTCAACATTTAACGATTCTCAAAACATTAGTTTTATTATAGTTTATGGCCGTCGGCTAATTTCCACTGCTGTATATAGTGTAGGCCTATTTATTATCTATTTTTATGATAATTTTTTCCAATATTTGAAGTTTTTGGCGATATTCGATAAACCACTATATCGACGATATTTGGCCACATGATATCGTAGTTGTGTCTGAAAATACCATATCGCAATAAATGACTACCGTATTTCCTCTAATAAGCGCCCGGGCGCTTATTTTTTCAGCCCCCCTTGACCCCCCGGCGCTTATTAGAGGCTCGGCGCTCTTTGGAGGCCCGGCGCTTATTTCTTTAATAGCAAATTGAATTTAGGGTAAAGCCGTCATTTACCATGGACATTGGGCCGGAGAATCTTTTGAATTACGGCATTTGATCAAAAGCAATCTAATGTCTATTAGCGCCCCGGCGCTTATTTGAGGCCCGGCGCTTATTTTCTCAACTACCCTTGACCCCCTGGCGCTTATTAGAGGCCCGGCGCTTATTGGGGACCCGGCGCTTATTAGAGGAAATACAGTATATCGAGAATATCGTACAGCCCTACGTGCGGCAAGGGTATCTCTTACCAGTTTTACCACTAATAATGTAGTTTCTTTGGTCTAAATGTCGGCAGATATCACAATCCTTCTTGATGCATTTTTCGAAAAGATTTTGTACCGTGGCTCCGCTAGTTTGCGAGTCCTGTGGAGGATAGACGAGTCTTGCTTTCATCAACATATCCTTCAAATTAGGATTTCTCCTAAATGCCGTGATTGGTTTGATGTTTGACATGTGCGGCACATGTCCGATCCGGTCAGTAAATGCCATTTCTCTTTTATGAGCAAGCTAACTTTCACAGCAGTTGGGTTATAATCCGTAATAAAAACGAGCGACTTTCGTTTTCTCTAAATGGTAGCCGTAGTCGGGCTTAACAGGTCTTTTCTGGCTAGAGATTTTGCCCTGTTTTTATTCTCCGACACTATTTTGCGTGGGTAGCCTCTAATAGTGTCTAATAGTCACAAGAAATCCATCCAAAATTCTCTCATCTTCAACTTTGGCTGTCAAAAAATATTGCTTTATTGATATATCACTCCTAGCGATAATTAAATCACCCTTAGTCAATTTCTCACCCTTGTTATTTAACACACTATTCTGCAGTGTTTAACCTCTTTCTCCCGTCTTTCACAGAAAGCAGGGATTATTGAAATGTGTCTGTTTCGCTGACTGGCGTCTTTCTGGGACACAATATAACTTTCCTTCTAATCGATGTAGAATATTCAAACTTGGTTTAGGTGTTTATTTATAGGTGAATATGCCTTGTTGGAGTTCAAAGGTGAGCATTTTCTTCTTAGGGTAAGCAGAGATAATCAATTTGATTGCTTGATGCTTTGGGACATGAAAATTTCCATAAAGTTATAGAATTAAAAAAATCATCTAGGCAGATTGCATCGTATTGTAGAATATTGCATTCATTTCAATTAAAGACCTAGTGTGATTCTTCCCTTACATTAATCCTCAGCAAACTATGATACCAAAACCTGTCCTAAAATGATTCAATTCCACCAATCTAAGCCACACCGTTATCTTTATTTGCTATAAACCGAATTGATGGGTCAGTTTTTAATTCGACTGAATTCATGCCGAGATATTATCTAGTGTTGGTATTTTGATTTTGTTGTCTTAATTAAATGTTAAATAATTATTCTGAATACAGAAAATATTGGGGTGGATTCAGCCGTGAGAAATTTTATATCTTGTGGAGAATTGGTGCTCTTGCAAAATTTGCGATTTCTCAGGCGGTTGTTTTTATTATTTATGCAAGGAGTCTGAAGAAGTGGTACTCTTACAAAATTCACGATTTCTTCTCAGTCGGGTGTTATTATTATTTATTCTGGGAGCCTATTTCTCCATGATCGAAAACCTTAAATCAATTTTGAAACTACTGCGCATACCGAAAGTGACCGAACTTTGTACCTTTTCCCGAAGTTGAAAATTGGCCTATCTTTTTTTTTAAACAAATGATATTTTCAGAACCCCTGATTCTTTTCCGACACAGAAAAAATATCTCATCTTTTGAGAAAAATCGTAAAAAGTATAAAATGGTGATCTACTTTAGACTTCAAAACATTTTTTTGAAGTGAGTTATACTTATTGTTCGTTAAACGTAATAATTTTTGACTCAAATGGCCATTTAGATTGGATCAATACAATCATATCGATATCAAAAAATTGCTTCTAGTATATTTCCCTTGTCGAGAAATAACCAATTTGCGCAGGATCACGTTTTAAGTTTTTTTACTTTTTTAATTTCAGTTTATGGGTTTAAGGTTTATCATTTTTATCCGATATGCAATGGTACTGATGTAAAATTTTTCAAATTGTCTTCATTGTTTATCAGATATGTTCTGTCATCATGTAGATTTCTGACGTATATTCTCCCATCATACGTCCAACAACTCTTAATGAGGTCAGCTTTGAAAACTGCTTGTGGTTTGTTTGTATAAGTAGGATCTTCTCTTGGTTAAGGCTACGTTGATATAAATTTTAGATTTATTAGTAGTGTTGTAATCCTTTAAAAAAAATTATTTCTAAACACAACAGCTTTGTACCTATAGCTAATAAAACGCACAATTATGTCCCTTTCATATCCGACATTTTTTCAGCCAACCCTGTGCAAGTGTCAAATATAAGAAGTTGTAACCTTTCTTCACTCTCTGGTAAAATGTCTGAATTGATAAGATCTAAGGTTAAATCATCTGGCGGTATCTATAAAAATTTTAAGAGTTGGAACGAACTCTTAACTGTCAAAAATTACTCCTAACTTTGTAGATTTTCCTAAAACCTATTTGTGCTTTCTGCCCTGGCATACAATCTTAAAACAAATAACAACCATAATATTGTTGGTGTGAAAATGTCAATTTATTACATAATGGCTGAAACACAGGTTCTGAGAGTAATTAAATATATTTAAATTGCATTAAAAGATACATGATTATTAAAACACTATCAAGCAATTACCCGAAGAACCTCATGCTTCTGAGGATCAAATAATCGTTGGGCTGAGTGGAAAACCATCTAACCGGCCCAAATAGCCATAAGCAATGGCAAACTAAACCGCCATAAGCAATGGCAAATAACAAATCATACACAAGTAGGATGGAAGATGGGGTGGACGGAGGGCAGTTCCAAACAGTTATTCTTTATGACGAACTATCACTGACACCTATCCAGCGGGATAGAAATGCGCACTAGTCCAAGTGGCGGGAAATGATCAACGCGCCACCGGAAATAGTACGGGCTAGCTACCCGTATGTAAACAATAACAAACTAACGGGCATAGCACAAATTTTATTATCACGATAATATATTTTTGTGCTTTCTGCCCTGGCATACAATCTTAAACAATAACAACCATAATATTGTTGATGTGAAAATGTCAATTTATTACATGACGACTGAAACACGGGTTCTGAGAGTAATTAAATATATTTAAATTGCATTAAAGATACATGATTATTAAAACACTCTCAAGCAATTACCCGAAGAACTTCATGCTTCTGAGGATCAAATAATCGTTGGGCTGAATTGAAAACCATCTAACCGGCCAGACACAGCTCTAACCGAATTCTGTTTGAGCTGTCGTGCCCAACAACAGACAAATCACACCAACAAAAGTAACACAACAATGAGCAACTCATTGGTAAGAAAATTTTACAAAAATTATACACCTTCATATAGAGTATATAACTAACTCAACAATCAAGGATGGACAGCAAGATAAAACTGATAATATCGTAAGATGGACATGGTATAAGGTAAATTGAACATTGGTAGAAGACTAATACAAGATCTGTAAAGAATAATACAACCAAATCAAAGATAGACGGCATGATAAATGACATGTTAAGAAAGACATGGCATATGATAAAAGGATATCCATGAAACATGAGACAAGATATATTAATATACAACAAATCAAAGATGGACGGCATGTAAAATGACAATATGGTAAGAAAGACATGGCATATGGTAAAAGGATATCCATGAAACATAGGACAAGATCTATTAATATACAACAAATAAAAAATGGACGGTATGTAAAAAGACAATATCGTAAGATTGTCATGTAACAGGTAAATGAGACAATAGTAGAAGCAACTAACTAAACATGCAGCAATCTATAAGCTAAATAGGTGAAACTAACAATTGTACATAATGTAAACATGTGACAGATGATCGTAACCCCGTTAAATAAAATTAAAGGACGACTAGAACATGATTAAGCTTGACTAGAGGACGATTGAATAAAAACTATGTAAACATAATAAGTAAACATAATAAAAAAAAACAGCAATGGAATATAATATTGACATGGTAAGGGTCAGTAGACCCTAGAATAATAAAAGACAAAACGTACATGTCTGCCCCAAATTGACCTGCAAACGGATACAAAATGGTAACACTAAAGAAAATAAATTAACAACATGCAACCATTGACTAAATTATGACATTGTCAATTTTTGAATCCTATAAAAAAAAAATTTAATTACCATAACATACATTTTGAGTACACAATATACGTGAATGCACGGGACATGTACCTCGAACACTAATAAGGGTCAATTATAACTTTGACAAAAATGTGAAGAGTAAGCCAGTCTAAACACTGTGCTTATCAAAAACAAATTTTTGCTTGCTAACCAACCCTAAATTGTACTTGCCATCGACTCTACCCATTCAGTCAGCCTACATTAGCGATAACACTTACAAAAGTAAATTAGGTAGTCTTATATATGATTGGACAGCATTACTTTACCAACGTCCCATCACCTTAATAACAACTTCCGAATAACCTTTCATGAAAGCTGAGGTTGCAGCACCTATCCGAAAGGAATGGAGTTTAAACCTGTTGTGTCCAGACCCAAAAAGGCAATTATTCTGTTTAGTCGAGAATTGACGAAGGTATAAGGCACCCAAGATTTGTTGGAAAACTGAAATAACGGGCCCACTGCATGTGGACAACCCTTGTAGCACTTTAGCCCCTAAGACAATACAAGATGTATAGTATTGTCTTTTGGTTTAGACCAGGCAAATAAATTCTCATGTTGGATTCCCATGTACTGAGTGGCCTGACTATACATGGTTACATAAAAAACAGTGATGTTTTAGTTAAAACTCTTAAATTGTCAAAATTAACCATCAAATAATGGGTGGTTATTAACCTTTGGTTCTTACTCAAATAAGGTATTATTAATCACTTGTTTGCATGAGAATTCGGCAATTTATGATGTAATTTTATGTGAAAGTCGAACAGGTATATATAGGGGCTAGATCCATATTAAAGTTTAGAGATATTCCAACTACCATTATAGAACCAGCCATTATTATTATTTTAAGAACCGGGTTATACTGTATTGTAAGCTTTAATAAAGTTATTTGAAGCTGAACGAACTTGTGGTACTAGTTTATCGACGATCACTAAATACACAACGAGAAGTCCAGGAAAATACGGTATAGTACTACAAGTTCCAATTTGGTGCCTTTAGAGACCAGCGGCAGCTAGAATAGCCAAATTCTATTTATCGTGAGTATCTTGTTTCGATCTATTCACTATTATCTAACTGTTAAATAATGGCTGAGGAATTCTATAGAAATTTGGGCGCACAGTTGATAGGTTTGTCTTCTTCACTTTCAACTAGCTCCGTAGCTCAAATAATTGAACCATATGAAGGGGATCCCAAGTTATTTAAGGATTGGATCAAAAACATCGAAAAATACTGTGTTCTTACCACAGTAACAACGGATCGGGTAAAGTTAGTTGCTTTTCAATCAAGTAGGGGAGTCGTTTCGCAGTTTATACAAAGGAAACTAACGGCTGACGACAATTTAACGTGGGATGCTTTAAAACAAGATTTCACCACCACTTTTTCAGAAATTACTGACACACAACAAGCTTTGGCAATGTTGGCAAAAATCAGACAAAAACCTGAAGAAAACATGCAAGTTTTTGCTGAGAAAATGTTATCGTTAGCCAAGGAAGCATTTCCAGGATATGCCGGACAGCGGGAATTTGACAGGCAATTAATTAATTTCTTTGTAGACGGGCTTCAGCACGCGAGTATCAAAACAAAAATTTTACGCGACGACCCGCAAACTTTCACTGCAGCGGTAGATTTGGCTACTGCGGAACAAAATATTAGAAAAAGATTTGCGTTACGATTAGGCGGGCAGCACGAACGGGTATATACGAAAAGCGCACACGAACCCATGGATGTCGATTATGTAAGAACTCGCACGTGTGGAATATGATTTCGTCGTGGTCACGTAAGCCGAGAATGCCGTCAAAGGCGTGGTATAAATGAGGTTAAAGCGAGTTTTCAGAGAAATACGACTTGTTGGTTTTGTGGTGTAGAGGGGCATTTTAAACGAGACTGTAAGAAATTTGCCGAGTGGGGTAAATCACATCCAAGAAATAAATGGCGGGATGCACCAGTTAAGTCTAACAATCCACGGAAACGGGAAAACTAAGGTACTCATAAGCCCTCATCTAATATAAATGTTTCTGGCTGTTCTAGTTCTTGTTTAATTAAAATAGAAAAACAAAATTTTAGATCATTAGTTGACACCGGAGCCCAAGTATCTTTAATTAGTAGACAGGTGTATGATTCTTTAAAATATAAACCGAAATTAAATAAAAGTAATATTATATTACAATCAGTTAATGGACTAGAACTTAAAATGGTAGGTGCTACAAGTTTGGAATTTCAAATTAAGGGAAAAAAGTTAAGACATGTATTTCATGTTGTTTCTAATATGAATAGAACTGTAATTTTGGGTAGGGATTTTCTTGTTTCACAAGGCTGTAGGCTTTTCTTTGATTTAGGATGTATGAAAATTGGTAAAATGTATGTTTCTTTGGATAATGACGCGGAAATTTCTTCTGTCTTGCGAATAGCAAATGCGGTAGTTTTAAAACCTCAGACGAGATACGTTATTCGTGCGAAATTGAAAAGACATGGTTATGACAGGGGACAAGACGTTTTCATGGTTGAACAAGCAACAAAAGGGTTTGTGAGTAGCGAACCTGGACTTATGGTCAGCAAAATCGTTGTTCAGCATGGAACGGGCTAAGTCTTTTGGAAAAAGAATCCCAGTTTTTATCGTAAACGGTACAAATAAAACGTTTCGGTTAAAAAGCGGCTGTATTATTGGTCGCGCTGTCGAAGCAGTTGACGGGACCATAGCGTCGGTGGATCAGGTTTTAAGGGGTGCTTCGCAGTGTACTGATGCTAATTTAAATGAAAAATTCGCTAAAATTAATGTACCGGATACGGAACGGGTTAAATTAATTAACCTTTTGAGGAAAAATCATGATTTATTTGCGGTAAGTGATTCAGAGTTAGAACATACAGATACGGTAACAATTACTATTGACACAGGTGACCATTTACCCATCAAGCAACGACCATATCGGACTCCTTTGACGTCTAGACCTGTCGTAAATGAGGCCATTGATGATATGTTGCGTAATAACATCATTAAAGAAAGTCACAGTCCTTGGTCATTCCCTATTGTCTTAGTAGACAAGAAAGACGGAACGAAAAGATTTTGTGTCGACTTTCGCAAGCTTAATAAAATTACTAAGACCGTCAGTTGGCCCTTACCCCTCATTGAGGACATGTTAGGGCGATTAGATAAATCAGAATACTTCACAACTCTCGATATGAAATCAGGGTATTGGCAAGTTTTGGTCGATGACAAAGATAAGGAAAAAACAGCGTTTGTATGCCATAGAGGTTTGTTTGAATTCAATGTTATGCCATTTGGAATTAATAACTGTCCAAGTATTTTTTTTGCATTTAATGGCGCGCGTTCTTAAAGGACTTGAAGATTTTGCAATTGCATATATTGATGATATATTAATTTATTCTCGTTCGAAGCGGGAACATTATGAACATATTAAGTTGGTATTTGATAGATTGAGACAACATGGTTTGAAATTAAAACCATCTAAATGTAATTTTTTTCAACAAGAAACTAAATATTTAGGCTTCGTAATCACTCCTGAAGGAATTAAAACAGATCAGGATAAGGTTTCTGCTGTTAAGGGTATGGATCAACCTCGTTCTGTAAAAGAAGTTAGGAGTTTTATGGGAATGTGTAGTTATTATAGACGTTTTATTCCAATTTTTCTAAAATAGCTGAACCATTAATCAACTTGACGAAAAAATATGCAAAATTTAAATGGACATCCGAATGTCAAACTGCTTTTGAATTTTTAAAGGAAAGTTTAACGGTAGTTCCGTTATTAGCTTACGCAGATCCTAATTTACCGTATATACTTTATACTGATGCAAGCGATACAGCTATAGGCGCAGCATTAGTGCAGGTACACGGATGGAAATGGAGAAAAAGTCGAAAGACTAATTTACTTTTTGTCACATAAGTTGTCTAAGTCTCAGGTAAAGTGGAGTGTAGTAGAGCGCGAGGCTTATGCAATCCATTACGCGTTACAAAAGTTGGATTATTATTTACATAATGCCAAATTTACGATCCGAACGGATCATAAACCGTTGCAATATCTTTTAGAATCACCTATGCAAAATAAGAAAATACAGCTATGGGCTTTGGGAATCGCCGGATTTAACTGTACGATTGAATATGTTCCCGGGAAACAAAATTCTGTAGCTGATCTTCTCTCTCAAGTTCCGTCAAAACAAACGGCGAATGATAATAACGCTTCTGGTGAAATAATTGAACCTCGCACCAGTGATAATATGTTTGAAATTAGTGCATTCAATTCAAATGAATTTGATCCACATACATATGCGCAATGTACTGTTCCGGATAAAGATCTACCGGATAAAATAGATTTAAATGTGGATAATTTTGACAAAGTGAAGATCCGGAAATTGTAACTATTATTAAAAATTTAACGACAAATACAGGTGGTAGTAAGTTGAAAAATAGGTTTCTTCTTATAGATAAGGTGTTGTATTTCATTTCAAGTCCTGATGATGACCCGTCACTGAGGTTATACATTCCTCAACATCTTCAAAATACTGTTATAGAACAATATCATGATAATAACGGACATTTAGGCATAGATAAAACACATGATACTATTAAAAGACATTACTATTTTCCAAACATGTATGTCCGTATTCATAATCATGTAAATGAATGCGTGTTATGTCAATCGAGGTCTTTAACGAAACAAATTCCACCTATGCAGTTCTATGATTTACCACCTTATGCTTTTGCGAAGATAGGGTTAGACCTATCGGGGCCGTATCCAACAACTCTTTCGGGCAATAAATATATAATAGGTTTTATTTGTCATTTTTCGGGTTTTGTTGAGGCCTTTGCGGTAAAAAGTAAGTGTGCTGAGAATGTCGCTCATTTACTTATAGAGGAAATTTTCCCTCGATATGGTGCGCCGTTAGAATTAGTAACAGACAACGGTAGCGAGAACGTAAATAGGATAATGGAGAAAACACTTCAAGAATTGAATATTAAACATGTCCTTACGTCGTACTACCACCCCCAAGTAAAATTCTCGCGTTGAGAGGATGCACCGCGTGATGCACGACATCTTGTCTAAAAAGATCACAGACAGTTATAACACGTGGGATGTCCACTTAAATCAGACTCTGGGCGCGCTCCGTTTTAATGTTAATGAGTCTACAAAGTTTTCTCCGTTTTACTTGTTGTATAATCGCGATCCCGTATTGCCATTGGACAACATTTTGAAACCTCGACGGAAATATTTGGGGACTGATCCTCAAGAAATAGCGTTGCAAAATCAGCATCAGGCTTTTCTTTTAGTTCACAAGAGGTTAAGGAAAGTACAGCGGAAAAACGCCGAATATGTTAACAAAAAGGCGACCGATACTCTTTTTAAGGTGGGTGACCCAGTGTATTATAAAAACCATCTTCGGAAACATAAATTACAGGAAAGATGGACTCCATACTATCGGATAATCGAGCAAACGTCACCTGTTTCTTTGATAATACATAATCAATTAACAGGCCGAACCACGAAGTCGAATGCTAAAGATCTGCGGTTAGCAAAAGTTGATAATTGGAAAATTCCGGAAAAACAATCCGATAAAGGCAAGTTACTGCGGAAAGCACACTATGTTGAAGATCCCTCGAGATCCGATTCTAGCTCAGGAAACGAAACCAGTGACCCCGATGACGATGTACCATTGGCGCAACTGGTTACGCGATTTAGGCGGGAAAGATCGGAAAGCGCGTCGGATGGGGAAGATGTCCCATTAATGGAGGTTTCCAAGCGTCTAAGATACTGCAGTATCAACATGTCTTAGCAGTGGGAGGAATGTAGCACTTTAGCCCCTAAGACAATACAAGATGTATAGTATTGTCTTTTGGTTTAGACCAGGCAAATAAATTCTCATGTTGGATTCCCATGTACTGAGTGGCCTGGCTATACATGGTTACATAAAAAACAGTGATGTTTTAGTTAAAACTCTTAAATTGTCAAAATTAACCATCAAATAATGGGTGGTTATTAACCTTTGGTTCTTACTCAAATAAGGTATTATTAATCACTTGTTTGCATGAGAATTCAGCAATTTATGATGTAATTTTATGTGAAAGTCGAACAGGTATATATAGGGGCTAGATCCATATTAAAGTTTAGAGATATTCCAACTACCATTATAGAACCAGCCATTATTATTATTTTAAGAACCGGGTTATACTGTATTGTAAGCTTTAATAAAGTTATTTGAAGCTGAACGAACTTGTGGTACTAGTTTATCGACGATCACTAAATACACAACGAGAAGTCCATGAAAATACGGTATAGTACTACACCCTGCTAGTATGATAATACAAGGCAAGGTGCACAAGATATTGATTTAACAGAATGGCAATGGCAGCGAAGAATGAGTGTGAGTGGCGTTTTATCGGTTTTATTTTTGAAATTTTCCATCAAAATCTCCATATTAGACAACTTTTTTGCTATAAATAAAAATTTTACATTCTTAGTTTGGACAAAATTGTGCGCCCCCACCTCCGATTTGAAAACTCATTCTCCCACATGGAAAAACACAGCAAAGGCTAGTGAGAAAATTGACTTTAACAAAACTTGGTGGGTTCTTATAGAAATGACAATGGGAACTGCAGATAATAATGGATCCAGAATGGTGCTAGTAATAGGCAGGCATTATGGGGACGAAATGTGGCTTTTTCGGGCGCCTTTTAGCAAATTCTTTAACAAAAAGGAGTTAATTGAATCAGAGTAACCCAGTGATTTTTGTACAAATGCCAAAACTGAAGCTTTAGTAGCAATGGTACTTGGTGAAAACCAGTGTTGGGATTTCGGCCGTATATTCTGGACGTGTCCGAATTTTTTTTCCAAACGCAATCTATTGTCCTACCGTGAATATGCCCATTCGGACATCAAGACATGGTGAATAATATTCAAAATTCCAAAATTAATTTATAGTGTACTGACTAATTCTAAGAGTATAACTACCACTCAACCCGATTATCGTTGACAATAGGCTGGATTGATCAGGTAATTAAGTGATCAACGTATTTATCGTCTTATACCGAATATAAACCTACCTTGATTGATTACTTAATCTGCCTTGATTGACTGACTTAATCCTTTTTCTGACTATTCATCAAGTGATTATAATTTTAATCTTCGTCTAAACAACATTGTTTCTGCATTGTCGGACATTTTAATCGCATTGATGTGAGCCGACAATATGTATAAACTAGCCATAAGTGTCACATATTGTAACAGTATACAATTGATGTTGATTTTTAAACATTTTAATAGTCTTAGTTCGATTCGGCGTCCCAGAAAAGATATAAATTGACACCAAAAACATAGAAATCGATCAAGTTGAAGCGTTTTCTCGTACAACACCTGTTTTGGTGAGATGACGTCATTGTGACGTCACACAGTCGTAATGGCGTCAAGGACGACCATTGAAATCATTGTTATTGAGTGTGTCTGTCCTGTAATATCCCCCAAAACGTAACTGATGCTCTTGTATTAGAGAAATTCCCTAATGATTGTATTCCAAAAACGGCCAAAAAACAACATGACGGACATTAATGACGTCATCTGCCGCTACGACGTCATGACGTCATCAAATACGTCAACCAAACATGCAATATGAAGTGGATGTCAATTTGGTTATGTGTTAGAAAATTCAGTTCAATATATGCACCGTGCATAATTTTATCCATACTTCAATTTAGTGAGTTAATTCTGCAACGTTTTATAAGAAAATGCTATTAATTTGACCAGTACTGTAACTGTCAGAGTTATGGCCCTTTATCACTTAAAAAAATCTTGTGGACACTCTAGAGGCTAAAGTTAATAACCGATTGACTTTAAATTTATACACAGTGTTTAAGGTCATGAGACGAAGAAGCCTATTGATTTTCAGCAATTTTCAATAATTACTGTCAGAGTTATGGCCCTTGATCACTTCAAAAATTCTTGTGGATGCTCTATAGGCCAAAGTTAATATCCGATTGACTTTAAATTTATACACAGTGTTTAAAGTCATGAGATGAAGAGGCCTATTGATTTTCAGCGTTTCCGATAATTACTGACTGAGTTGTGGCCCTTGATCACTTTCAAAATTTTGTGGACGCTCTAGAGGCTAAAATTAATATCCGATTGACTTTAAATTTATACACAGTGTTGAAGGTCATGAGACGAACAAGTATATTGAGTTTGAATGAATGTAGATAACTTGAACAGCATGGAGGAGAACTTTATCAAAGCCAAACAAATTCCAATGATTTTCTGATAATTACATAATGAGTTGTTACTTTTAATCAGATCTTAGTGTATTATATGTTTCATTACTGAAAAAAGTAAAATATGCGACAACTCTTGTTGACTGCCCGGACGATTTAGCTGCTGTGGGGCCTATGTTTCGTTGCCTGGCAACCTATGTTAGTTTTTTCTTAAAAGTATTAACATTATTACAGGACCTAATATCATATGGTAGCTTATTCCATAAAGCTAGAGCTTGAACACTAAAAGATCTTTGGCCAAAAGTTAACAGTTTTGAATATTTGGGCTTTAAAAGAAGATTATCATCTGAAGAGCGTAAACATCGCCCTGGTATATACATATTTAAAAGATCAGATAAATAAACAGGTGCTAATTTGTTCAAACATTTAAAAGTTAACAATAAAATTTTAAAATCAATTCTATAAGAAATAGGTAACCACTGTAAAAAATTTAAAATTGGGGTAATATGATCATAATTTTTAATGCGTGTAATAAGGCGTGCAGCTGTATTTTGGACTCGTTGAAATTTATCTAAAAGTTTGGCTGGAAGACCAGCTAACAATGAATTAAAATTGTCCAGTCTAGAAGTGACCACAGCATTAACAAGTGTTTTTGTGGAGTCTAAGGAGATAAATTTACGTATTCTACCAATATTTCTTATATTACAAAAACACAACTTACATATATAATTAACTTGAGCTTCCATACTCAAATTCATATCAAATATTACACCAATATTACGTGCAGATGACGAGGGATTAATTTCACTATTACCAATTAGGATGGGAGATTTGCAGCCAATTTTTGACAATTGTTTATTTGAGCCAATTAATAAATATTCAGTTTTATCGTCATTTAATTTTAGAAAGTTTTTTGACATCCACAATTTAATTTCAGATATACATTCTTCAATAACAACTTTTGAACTGACATAAGAATCTGGATTTTTGGGTGTCATCTGCGTATAGATGAAATTGTAAATCATATTTTCTAACTATATCCCCAAGTGGTGAGGTGTATAACGTAAATAAAATAGGACCAAGGACAGAACCCTGGGGAACGCCAGATTTTAAAACACAATGAGAAGAATATTTACTATTTAAAACAACACATTGTTGCCTACCAATTAAATAACTTTCTAAAAGATTAAGAGCAGATTTATTAATACCAAATCTAAAACAAAGACGATTTAAAAGAATGCTGTGGTCGACTGTGTGAAAGGCAGCAGACAGGTCTAACAATAATAAAAGAATACATTTTTGGTTATCAAGGGATAAAAGAATATCATTTGAAACACGCGTTAAAGCAGTTTCAGTACTGTGGAATTTTTTCTATGCGCTCTGTAGAGGCTCGTGAAGAGAATTATCTTCAATATGACACTTCAACTGACTGGCAATACATTTTTCTAAAATTTTAGAAATAAAACTTAAATTTGAGACCGGCCTGTAATTTTTCAAAACATTACAATCAAGGTTAGTCGTTTTAATTAAAGGAGTTACAAAGGCAAGTTTGAATACATCTGGAACGGTGCTAGTATTTATACAGGAATTAATAATATCCGTAATTACTGGAACTATTTCAGGTAAACAAGTCTTCAGGATATGTGTGGGAAGGGGATCAAGTGCACACGACTTTGGTGGCGAGGCATTTACTTTATTCGAGACACTCGACTCAGTTACATTACTAAAATTTGAAAATGTCACAGATGAATTAGCTTTGTCATAGATATGAGGATCAAAATTAATGGAATCATTTATCATGTTGATTTTATTTCTAATAAGTTCTATTTTATTTTGAAAGAAGATAGAAAATGTTTCTACGAGGTCACTATCATTAAAATTTGGTCGGACAAATGAATACCCTTGTCATCATAGATGTGTTCCACTGGATTCCACAGCCCTGATTGATGTCTCCAAAATTTAATGCTGGGGAAATTTACACAACGAGTATCAAACTCCTCTCTCGAATTCTACTATTAAAGTTATGACACGGCTCTACGTATCTTGGCAACAATTGGCTAATTACTACAAATTGTGGATGAAAATTTTGTAATAAGTGCTGGGCATAATCTAAAATATCCGAGGCTACCCTTGCAGGGGTCCTCAACCAATTCGATAAATCATTAGATCCGACATGAATTATGATGATATCAGCGTTTATAAAACGATGAGAATTATGTCCCAGCCGATGGAACGGATCTTGACGAACCAATAAACCTCCGTTCCCCCAACATACAACATGGCAGTTGCGAGCATCTCAGCCTAAGTTTGTATAGCCTTCGTTGCGATCCATGAATTGTATAACCGCTAGGTTCTTCAATAACTAATAAGTCTGGAATGGTTCTTCAATCTTTTAATTACTGGAACTTATATCTTACAATTAACAATTCAATATATATAATGTACACTTCCTGAACAGTGGATGACCGACGTAGCTGCTACTAAGTCGGATGACCTAATGACTTGCCTATTGATGTACATTAGCCTTTTTATACGCCCACATTGAAATGTGGACGTATATTGCCGTCGCCCCCGTCCGTCCGTCCGTCGGTCCGGCGTCCACAATTGCTTGTGGACGCTCTAGAGGCCAAAGTTAATATTCGATTGACTTTAAATTTATACACAGTATTTAAGGTCATGAGACGAAGAAGCCTATTGATTTTCAGCGATTTCCGATAATAAATGTCAGAGTTATGGCCCTTGATCACTTTTAAAAATCTTGTGGACGCTCTAGAGGCCAAAGTTAATATTCGATTGACTTTAAATTTATACACAGTGTTTAAGGTCATGAGACGAAGAAGCCTATTGATTTTCAGCAATTTCCAATAATAACTGTCGGAGTTATGGCCCTTGATCACTTAAAAAAATCTTGTGGACGCTCTAGAGGCTAAAGTTAATATCCGATTGACTTTAGATTTATACATAGTGTTTAAGGTCATGAGACGAAGAAGCCTATTGATTTTCAGCAATGTCCAATAATAACTGTCAGAGTTATGGCCCTTGATCACTTCAAAAAATCTTGTGGACGCTCTAGAGGCTAAAGTTAATAACCGATTGACTTTAAATTTATACACAGTGTTTAAGGTCATAAAATGAAGAACCCTATTGATTTTCAGCAATTTCCGATAATTACTGTCAGAGTTATGGCCCTTGATCACTTATAAAAATCTTGTGGACGCTCTAGAGGCTAAAGTTAATAACCGATTGACTTTAAATTTATATAAATTGTTGAAGGTCATGAGACGAACAAGTATATTGAGTTTCAATGAATTTAGATAACTTGAACAGCATGGAGGAGAACTTTATCAAAGCCAAACAAATTCCAATGATTTTCTGATAATTACATAATGAGTAGTTACTTTTAATCAGATTTTAGTGTATTATAAATGTTTCATTACCGAAAAAAGTAAAATATGCGACAACTCTTGTTGACTGCCCGGACGATTTAGCTGCTGTGGGGCGTATGTTTCGTTGCCTGGCAACCTATGTTTATATTCTAACTATAAATGGATAAGCTCAATTGTTGACATCAAAACATATACTATAGGATTATCACTACTAGAGACAATAACATAAATAAACAAAAATGGATTAAATACTTAAATAGTTAGTGCAGGGGGACTGCGCCACATATGATTTACAAAAAGGACAAATACGACGACAAGACATCATACTCCGAAACAGCAAACGAAACAAACAATAAAACAACAATTCAAAAAAGAGTGAATGGATCCGGGGGCTAGCCGTAAGCGACCACTGCGCTGTACAGTCCCGGGTCTGAAGCAACACAGACTTCACTCAAGATTGAACATATTTACTCGTACAAGAAAACGCACAAACAACCCAACACAATGAAGCAAAGAAAATGTAGACCGCCTCGGGAGGCAGTCGTCTGCTAACTGAATGGTGTGACGTAAATACGTCGTAATGTTATCAATGACGTCAATAGAATTTCTTAACAAAAAGGGCGATAATCAAGATTTAATAATGCTAAAAGCTATAAGTTTAAACAACCAATCAGAATTTTTAAGTTGTATAATTGCACAAAACATAATACTAAATACCCCATACAAGCAATGCAAAACAGTAATGTAGAAGAAAGCATACAATGTAAGTGTATTTATGAAGTAATAAAATAATAACAATAAGGGCGATAACCCAAACATGGCTACGTAACTATACAAATTAAACTAAATTAAATTGGATAATTATCCAATATGTACTCGGTTATATACTTATAAGAAATGTTAAACTTGGTATATTGATGAAACGGAAGTTTCGAAATTTCTTTAAATATGCGTAACTGTGTACATAAGACGACAAATTGAAACTCGGCGTAGTGATGGACAGTGGTTATTATATGCACATTACGGAAAGTTAACATCAATCTGATTAAAAATAAATCAGCTATCTTCACTCAAAGTCGCAAATATAGACCTCCCGTAAAAACGACTTGGCCAATTATCGAAAACACTCTTAATCCCCTCAGTCCCTAGTGACGTCACAGTGTACAAATGCATATTCGGAATGTTTATTCCTTAATTACCTATATACAGCCGGCGTGTGTATTCATTAACGCCTGACTGGTTCCTTAATCCCCTAATTAAAAAAAACAACTGACTACGGAATAATCTGTTTTTATACGCCCACATTGAAATGTGGTCGTATATTGCCGTCGCCCCCGTCCGTCCGTCCGGCCGGCGGTCCGGCGTCCACAATTGCTTGTGGACGCTCTAGAGGCCAAAGTAAATATTCGATTGACTTTAAATTTATACACAGTGTTTAAGGTCATGAGACGAAGATGCCTATTGATTTTCAGCAATTTACGATAATTACTGTCAGAGTTATGGCCCTTGATCTCTTAAAAAAATCTTGTTGACGCTCCAGAGGCTAAAGTTAATAAGCGATTGACTTTAGATTTATACACAGTGTTTAAGGTCATGAAACAAAGAAGCCTATTGATTTTCAGCAATTTTCCAATATTTACTGTCAGAGTTATGGCCCTTGATCACTTCAAAAATACTTGTGGATGCTCTAGAGGCCAAAGTTAATATCCGATTGACTTTAAATTTATACACAGTGTTTAAGGTCATGAGACGAGGAAGCCTTTTGATTTTCAGCGATATCCGATAATTACTGACTGAGTTCTGGCCCTTGATCACTTTCAAAATTTTGTGGACGCTCTAGAGGCTAAAGTTAATATCCGATTGACTTTAAATTTATACAAATTGTTGAAGGTCATGAGACGAACAAGTATATTGATTTTAAATGAATTTAGATAACTTGAACAGCATGGAGGAGAACTTTATCAAAGCCAAACAAATTCCAATGATTTTCTGATAATTAAATAATGAGTTGTTACTTTTAATCAGATTTTAGTGTTTTATAAATGTTTCATTATCGAAAAAAATTAAATATGCGACAACTCTTGTTGACTGCCCGGACGATTTAGCTGCTGTGGGCGTATGTTTCGTTGCCTGGCAACCTATGTTTTAAATTTAGAATTTGTTTTATAAAGCCGATTGCTGTAGCATTGTCTTTTTAATCAGAATAAGCCGACCGTAAACTAACAATTGGCTTCTGATTGAAACACGATTGGTGTAGAATTGGTGTAGCCGGCGCTACGGACATCTATGAAGCCAATTGAAATAATTAATTGTCGGCATTTAAGAACGAAATGGTTTTAAGTAGTAATCATATAAATAAATCATTAACACGTGTTATTGGTCATTCTATCATACACCGAGAGAATGGAGGCAGAATATTTAGAGTTATCCTGTAGCAGTAGTTCTTTTAGCTCTGGCAATGTATCGGATACAGATACGTCGCGAGAAATGATAACTATAGCGCCATATATTATGTTTGAGCCGTAAATATCTGACTGTGGCTCCATAGAGGACGGCGATGTAGATGATACCGGATCTAATAATGAAAACCATCCGATTGTTGCGAGACTAGATTCATTGATTTCATTAAATTATCTATTTACAGCTTTTATAAATAAATTGATTTCATTAAATTATCTATTTACAGCTTTTATAAATAAATTGATTTCATTAAATTATCTTAAATTATCTATTTACAGCTTTTATAAATAAATTGATTTCATTAAATTATCTATTTACAGCTTTTATAAATAAGAGTAGTAATTCACACACAAAGGACATTTAAACTAAAATTGCTTCAGCATTCCACAAAATTTACATCGGTTATAATCGAGAGCCGTTTTCGTTCAGTTTGGGTTTCAATAACAGAATTACCTCGTGATATAATCGTATATGTCCATGATACAACACCTCAAAGAAGACTTGCTGTGTTCTATTTTTAGGTTCAAATAATCCGACCATATCAGAAAGCATGCATTTGCACCTTTCACGGTGAAATAATCGTATATACGACCCAGGAGATGCCATGATATAACTGTCATCAAAGGGAAGCGTGCATGCACCAATTGGAGACTTGCTGTGTTCTTTTTTTAGGCTCAAATAACCAGACCATATCAGAAAATGTGCACGAATAATAATAAATGACTTACGATTTTTTAATATGTAACGAATAATAAATTACGTTTTGCATTTTGCAATTCTAAATTAATTCAATGTTTTTAAGCGCTTTAACAATCAGATTCACCAATCAATTGTCGTCAATAATCTTAACTCGCTGAGCAGAATGGGTTCGATAATCAACACCAGATTTAAAAAAAGGCAGGTTATCGTTTATTATTTCAATTGAGAATTTAATTGGCATTTATTTTTATACGCCCACATTGAAATGTGGTCGTATATTGCCGTCGCCCCCGTCCGTCCGTCCGTCCGTCGGTCCGTCCGTCGGTCCGGCGTCCACAATTGCTTGTGGACGCTCTAAAGGCTAAAGTTAATATCCAATTGACTTTAAATTTATACACAGTGTTTAAGGTCATGAGATGAAGAAGCCTATTGTTTTTCAGCGATTTCCGATAATTACTGTTAGAGTTATGGCCCTTGATTACTTCAAAAAATCTTGTGGACGCTCTAGAGGCTAAAGTTAATACCCGATTGACTTTAAATTTATACACAATGTTGAAGGTCATGAGACGAAGAAGCCTATTGATTTTCAGCGACTTCTGATAATTACTGTTAGAGTTATGGCCCTTGATTACTTCAAAAAATCTTGTGGATGCTCTAGAGGCTAAAGTTAATAACCGATTGACTTTAAATTTATACACAGTGTTGAAGGTCATGAGATGAAGAAGCCTATTGATTTTCAGCGACTTCCGATAATTACTGTTAGAGTTATGGCCCTTGATTACTTCAAAAAATCTTGTTGATGCTCTAGAGGCTAAAGTTAATAACCGATTGCCTTTAAATTTATACACACTGTTGAAGGTCATGAGATGAAGAAGCCTATTGATTTTCAACAACTGTCAGAGTTATGGCCCTTGATCGCTTCAAAAAAACTTGTGGATGCTCTAGAGGCTAAAGTTAATAACAGATTGACTTGAAATTTATACACAGTGTTTAAGGTCATAAGATTAAGAATCCTATTGATTTTCAACAATTTCCGATAATTACTGTCAGAGTTATGGCCCTTGATCACTTAAAAAAATCTTGTGGACCCTCTAGAGGCTAAAGTTAATAACTCAATTAACTGATTGACTTTAAATGTATAAACAGTGTTTAAGGTCATGAAACGAAGAAGCCTATTGTTTTTCAGCCATTTCCGATAATTACTGTCAGAGTTATGGCCCTTGATCACTTCAAAGAATGTTGTGGACGCTCTAGAGGCTAAAGTTTATAACCGATTGACTTTAAATTTATACACAGTGTATGAGATGAAGATGCCTATTGATTTTCAGCAATTTCCGATAATTACTGTCAGAATTATGGCACTTGAACGCTTCAAAAAATCTTGTGGACGCGCTAGAGGCTAAAGTTAATATCCGATTGACTTTAAATTTATACACAGTGTTGAAGGTCATGAGACGAACAAGTATATTGAGTTTCAATGAATTTTGATAACTTGAACAGCATGGAGGAGAACTTTATCAAAGCCAAACAAATTAGAATGATTTTCTGATAATTACTTAATGAGTTCTTACTTTTAATCAGATTTTAGTGTATTATAAATGTTTTATTACCGAAAAAAGTAAAATATGCGACAACTCTTGTTGACTGCCCGGACGATTTAGCTGCTGTGGGCGTATGTTTCGTTGCCTGGCAACCTATGTTTAATTAGGTGATTGGCGGTTGTTGAGACCGCGATTAACACTGCTAGTTCTCCTTTGTTTTGTTTTATCTGCGAGTATAAAACTTGCCAAAATGTATTGTTGAAAATTTTTGCATATTTAGTAATACTTTGTTGTTTTTCTTTTATCAAATAGTTAACGAGCTTGATTGACCTACCACTTACCAGTGGCTTGTTCGCACCAATTTATCGATTGGTTTTATCAATTGGTATTGACATCTACGACAAGCATGTCGTCAAGGTGCAGCTCACTGACTATTAACAATTTGTAGGGGCTTGTAAAAAAAAAAGATTGCATGTCGTGTAAATATTTATTTTGTTTTTGTGTAGATCATCAGCATATTATTCGTTTTAAAAAAATAATAATTTCATGAGAAACGATGATTATCAAAGAACCGTAAGTGCAACTAATGTTTTATCGTTGGGTTGAGCCTTTTACTAACCACGTGGTTCTTGATTTTTTCTTTCGTGTTTTGAATATATATATATTTTTCCCAAACGTCGTATACCAGAGTCCCAAACTTCGTATATCCGAGACCCAAACGACAGATATAAACTCTCGCGTCATAACAATTAATGGTGTGTTTATTTAATAATAAACAATGAAGTTTATTCGACAATAAGTACAACTCGGTTAATTAACTGCTTCTATAATAACAAGTGGGATGAAACAGCCCGATAGAAAATCAGGTGTGGGATGAAACAGCCCGGGGTGAACCGGTCGCGGGAAGAAATGACCCGCATCCGCCAATCCGTAATTAAATTGTTGACAAACGCAATCCACTCTTTCCGTAATATTTCGTCTTTGGGAAATTTATGAAACGTCGGTACATTATTCCCCTTTTCTCTGCTGGAATTTCCACAACTCTCAATAATACAACGATAATTTGACATCTTGAAATACACTCGGAAATATTATAGTAACAAATAAAATCTATTACAATTCAAGACGAGAAAGGTCTGCGTTTGAAAATGCTTTTTTTTTTTAAAACAATATTTTATTCACGGGACACCGAAACAAGCCAAAGGCTTATATAAATCGGCTTCCCAAAAGCAAGATACAAGCATGACATAAACATAACATATTATAATTGTCAATATACATGGAGTATTAAGGTACATATTATATAGTAAGGTTGCAGGAAGAATATAATAAAGTTTTAGCTAGCATCGGGACTGAGTAACATACATAATGAGACTTTTTACAGTGTGCTGTTTTTAGAGTGGATAATTATTAATTATTAAATTTCGAACCGCTTAGACAATTTAATAAAATCATGGACAGCACATACAATATTTTCGTTAGTAGATTTGTTTGAATTCGAGTCACAATGTAGTAAGATGCGAATGTCTTGTTTATCGGGTGGGAGAGTTTTTATAGTTGTTTGTCGTTCATTAAAATAATTTGGACAGTGTAGAAGAAAGTTGTAACTATCTTTGAAAATGCTTTGAATTATATAGTGATGTGTAGCTTACATAATTACGAGCTAATGATTACCGACAATACACACTTGTTAACTCTTGGTATGTTGATACAGTGATATATTATACAGGCAGTGATATATTGGATAGATAATGTGTATAGTATGTGTAGTGCCTGTGACGTCATCACCCAATCAACCGGATTAAGGTCGTTCATGAAAATTTGAAAACCGTTTTTGGCTGTCCCATACTAAAACGTAAATAGCTCAGTTAATTTTAATCAGATTGATTTGAACTTTCCGTAATATGGATTTAGTAATCATTGTTTATTATAATATGTAATAGAAAATTATGATAAAAATTAGCTTCTACCCTGATTAATATTAACAATGAGAAATTAAATACTATGCCTGGTCATATATGCCTCAGAAAAGAGGTTTGCATCCTGATCCAGAACTTTTCTTGGATGGCAACCGCCTTCCAGTTGTGGATGAAACCAAATTTCTGGGGCTGATATTTGATAAGAAATTATCATTTATCCCCCATATTAAAAACCTAATAAAGAAATGTCTGAAAGCCCTCAACATATTGAGAGTCCTGTCAAATACTGACTGGGGAGCAGACCGTAAGGTCTTGCTCCGATTATATCGAGCATTAATAAGATCTAAACTCGATTATGGGTGTATGGGTCTGCCCGCGAGTCTTATCTCAAAGAGCTCGACACCATACACAACCAGGGACTTAGAATCAGCTTAGGAGCATTTCGTACATCTCCAGTGGACAGTTTATACGTCGAGGCGCATGAGCCCTCATTGCACAACAGACGTGATAAACTGGCCCTGCAGTATGCTACGAAAATTGCATCACTTCCGAATCACATTTCATTTAACACCATATTTAGACCTCTTCATGAACATTTGTATCTAGTGAAGACTAAAGTTATTCCATCTTTCGGTATTCGCATTCAACCCCTTTTGTCCGAGGCTGGTATTAGCCTGGACAGTATTGCGAATACCCCTGTCTTTGAGACTCCACCGTGGGCTGTATCTCCCCCAAAGATCGATTTCGATCTTACTCAACATAAAAAGAGAGATACTAGCTCTACTGTGTTCCAATCTCTCTTTAGAGAGTTACGGTCTAAGTATGGTGATTATGCTCCTATTTACACAGATGGTTCTAAAGATGGTGATCGGGTAGCTTCGGCTACTGTGACGCCATCTGAGACCATCTCTGTGTGTCTTCCACCTGCTGCTTCCATATTTACAGCTAAACTCAAGGCTATTCTTCAGGCCTTGGAGTTCATTCAGTCCTCTTCAGCTTTAAAGCATATCATTTTTACTGATTCTTTGTCCTCACTTCAAGCAATTAACAATAAACAGCTTGAACACCCATTAGTAGCAGATGTTTATCTTCTGCTACTATCGTACGAGTTCAGCAGCAAAGACGTCGTTTTATGCTGGCTTCCCAGTCACGTCGATATAAGGGGGAATGATAAAGCAGATTTTGCTGCCAAAGCTGCTTTAGATCTTCCCCAATCACCATTTTTATTACCATTTAACGATTTTAAATCGACAATTAATCATTTTATTTATGACCGCTGGCAACGGTCTTGGGATCTTGCAGACACAAATAAACTTCATCACATCAAGCCTCTCCTTGGAGATTGGCCTAGCTCCTACAGGTCTAACAGGAGAGATGAGGTGGTTTTGTGTCGCTCTCGTATTGGTCATACTTTTTTAACTCACATTTTCATATTAAAGCGAGAGCCTCAACCAGAGTGTGAACACTGTCATGTTCCTTTGACAGTGAAGCACATTTTGATTGAGTGCAAACATCTCAAAGATACAAGATTACGGCATTACCGTTGCCAGTCACTTCATCAGTTGTTTGCCCAACCGGGTCTATTTAGTAAAGCTCTAGACTTTTTAAAAGAGACAAATTTTTATTGAAAATTTTAATTGTATATATCTGATTTTCACCTTCATATTTTAAATATATATACATAAAGTTTATATTTAGTTTTATTTGATTTTTCTGTGATATTTGTTTTTATTTATGTATATATAGATAATGTGATTATTTGTTTGTAGTTTGTCTCGTATCATCACCATATGTTTGGCGCAATATGGCCCGATTGGAGCTCACGTGCCAATAAACAACATTTCATTCATTCATTTACTCAACACTCATAAAATAAATGTATAATGTACACAATATAAGACACTATCATAAATGTATATATTTTAATTTTTCTTCTATTGCTGTGTTAAAACCCCCCAGAATATTAGATATCAATCCTATTATTTACAACTTGTTTCCATAACTTAAGGCCAATCTTTGGAACTCTGTAATGTGTCATTCTCTGATAAAATTCTGGATCTTCCTTAATTACTTTCCGTATCCATTCCCACTCAGTGAAGCGCTCAATCAATGTTCTAGTTCTGTATATCCTTCTTTCAATCTGGAAATACTGCATACCAGTTTCTGGATCTTGAAATTGATTATATGCTCTGAATCTTTTACCATTTGGATATACGGTCTCGTCACATTCATACATTCTTATTTCTGCCTGTGTTGCTGGTTTTGGTAGTTCGTATATTTCATATTTTGGCTTTGGAAATGGTCCGGGAATTTTATTCTTGTTTACCTCAGTCAATGATCTTCCATACTCATCTAGGTCATATACTGAGACCCACGTATTCGCTGCATGTGGTTTGTTTATCCACTTAATTAGATACTCAAATTCACCATACGAATTACTCCTTTTTTGTAAAATTTCATCAATTGGCATACCAGGTTGTGTTGTTGTTTCTGTCCCTACATCCTTGGTGGTTTGAATATGCCCATGATCAACGGTCTGGGTTGTGGTTGCAACGACTATTGTTTGTACGTGAATATTTTGATCAGATGACTTCTTACTCGCTGTTTGGGACTCGCTGTCTTTTGTTGAATACGACCCTTGTTCAACAGGACCTACAGTTAGAGAATTAATCTGATTTGAGTTATTCTCCTTATTGAGTAAGGCACATCTTTCTTTAAACTTCTGGCATCTAAGAAGATCTCTAGTCTTTCTACTAGAAGATTTCGGGTTGTCCTTGTGAGCTACCATTTTTTGCCATGTCAAGGTAACTGAGAAATGATTATTTCCATTTTCACATCTCCACAGATGAGCTTCGGAATACAAGTTCATTACCTTAAGTATTTCTGCTAGTTTACTTGGTAACACTGTTTCCATCTTTTGTTGGGGGTGGACTACTCGCTTGGCTTGTTGGAGAAAGGTTTCTAGGATCTTGCCCCAATCTGCACCATATATAACCGCTAGGTTCTTCAATAACTAATAAGTCTGGAATGGTTCTTCAATCTTTAATTACTGGAACTTATATCTTACAATTAACAATTCAATATATATAATGTACACTTCCAGCACAGTGGATGACCTACGTAGCTGCTACTAAGTCGGATGACCTAATGACTTGCCTATTGATGTACATTAGCCTTTTTATATTCTAATGGATAAGCTCAATTGTTGACATCAAAACATATACTATAGGATTATCACTACTAGAGACAATAACATAAATAAACAATAATGGATTAAATACTTAACTAATTAGCTTCTACCCTGATTAATATTAACAATGAGAAATTAAATACTATGCCTGGTCATAATTGCCTCAAACGCTTGACATATGAAGATCCATAAAGTACTACCCTAAGGGGTCCAAACGGCACTCCTTCTACTGCGGATTTTTCCATAATTGTCTACGATAATACCAAAAGGAACGAAGTCGCCATTTTGAAACCCGCTATATGCATGCACTACAAACAAAGGAAATAATGTGATGAACACAATACACCGCATCAACATTAGGACTAAAGCATAAACCTTCACATAAAACAGAAATTAAACAGTGATAGTACGTACAATTAAAAACCTCCCACACACACTTGAGAAATAAACAGTTCCAAACAGTTATTCTTTATAACGAACTATCACTGACACCTATCCAGCTGGATAGAAAACGCGCACTAGTCCAAGTGGCGGGAAACGATCAACGCGCCACCAGAAATAGTACGGGCTAGCTACCCGTATGTTAACAATAACAAACTAACGGTCATAGCACAAATTTTAGTATCAGGATAATATATTTTTTTAAAACATTTTACTTTAAGAATTACTTTTAACTATGACACATATTTAGGAGTCCTCCTGTAGCACTCCTAACTTGTTAAAAGTACTCTTATCTTGGTTAACATGGCCAACCGTGTAAGCAGCCTAAGACAGTTTAAAACAAGAAGAGATTTCTTAGTGGAGTACAACAATGACAAGTTGATAAGCTGCAGCCCATGTCCTGCTCTTTTGTTCGACTGTAACTCTTGAAGAAAATTTTCCCCTAAGTAATGCCTTGTTGCTTTCCACTAACTGGCCAAGCGATAGACATTCGTCGCTTGTCCAGTTCGGTTTGCTTTTTTCGGAGCTTCCATTTTCTCGTCAAAGACAACAATATTGTCTTCTAATAGGGCACAAGCTAATCATGCAAATAGAAACATCGTATTTCTGAGTAGACAAGGAAAACCTCAAATAACTGGTAATAAAATTGATTATTTTTAAAGTTTTATAACGTGATAAATTTTAACATCCTAATTGTATTATTTGCAAAAGTACATACTATTTTCATCGCTGGATATCATTAAAATTAGCTTAAAATCTGTCTGATCATTCACTTCACTCCTACTCGTCCGCCATCTTGTAAATATTTTGAATGTGACTTCTTACATAAATGACGGAGGGCCTGGCAAGGACAGCTGTCTAGTCATTCTAATCGGACGAAAAACCGAGGTCCTGTGTACACATTGGCGTGCACGTAAAAGATCCCGTGGCAGTTGGAATTTGGTATAAGAGTAGGCCCAGGGGCGTAAATGTGGGGTGTGTGGAGGTTGGTACAAATAGTCGGGACGCAAAATAAGGGCAGTCGGGATCAAAATAAGTGCTCACTGCACACATCACGCTAAGGCACAAAACGTTAGTATAAAATAACCTTGTCAACGTATTATGTTTAAAAAAATGTTGTGTTTCACTCTAATTCTGTTGTGAGTATGTTGGTCTAAGATCAAAATTTCCCTCAGGGAGAAAAATAGTCGGTCTCACAATAAATGCAGTCACTGCAGTCTGTCTCGGCGACTTAATGAATTAATAAGGTAAACAAATAAGCCAGAATAGATCCCAAATACTAGTCGGTCGCAAAATCAGTGCAGTTGGTCGCAAAATAAGAGCAGCCAGTATAAAAAAAAGTGCTCATTGCACAAGGCACGCTACTCATGCAAAACTTTAGTGTAAAATCATCTTGTCAACTTATCATGTTTGGTTTTTCACACCATGGTAAAAAAAATAGTCAGTCTCAAAAAAGGGCTTACCGCAGTCGTTCTCAGACAAAAGGAATTAATGTTTTTTTTTCTGACCATCTGCAAAATCTCTCCCAAATTGCAAGGCCTTGTCGCAAAAATTAAAATCCCAGTTACATATCGAAAATAGAAAGAAAAAAGGCGATCTTCCAGTTATCCCTGGTTTGTTATGTTACTAGTTTCGTTCGTATTGAACTCTTCAGCCTGATTAGACTCCGATGGCGGAGCTCTATGTAACTATTTGGAGAATTGGCGGGATGAATTTACCGGGGTTTGGTAAATTTAGGCGGGGTGGTTATACTGGGGTTAGGTATAGTTTGGCGGGGCCAATTTACCAGGGTTTGGTAAATTTTGGCAGTGTTGTTATACCGGGGATTGGTATAGTTTGGCGGGGTTGGTATATAGGGGTAGGATTATTTTGGCGGGGTCATGAACATGCCTGGGACCGGGGTTCGGTGTTAAGCCCTGTAAATATAATTTACCGGGGTAAGTATTAGGCGGAGTTGCCGTGGTTACTAGATTATTTAGCCAGGTTGTGGTCTTAAGGTGACGTTCATGACTATTCGGATACCTGAGTTCGGTATTGCGACTCAATTCAAGATAGACCTAAAGTAAGATTTAGGTGAGGTGCAGGGTGGACGTGTCTATACTTTGCCTGGTATTCGGGCGAAAGTAGGGAACTAGTTTCGTTTGTATTGAACTCTTCAGACTAAGTGGGTTGAATGGGAAAAGAAGATAGGCCCGGGGCGGGTCTAAGGCACGGAAGCTATAGTTCTGAAATCCGAGTAGGAAAGTTGGCATGCCAGAGTGGGGTCATGCTCCAAATCAAAAGCACCGGATTGTACATTTTGTATTTTGAAAAGTTGGTCGACGGACCTATCCCATTTCTTCCATATGTCGCTTCTGCTAGAATGGACAGTAGTCCAAGTTTCCGCCTCCAGATGGTTAGGGGAGATATTTAAATCCCAGTTGCGGAAACTTGGGAACGGAGCTCCTAAGGGAGTACGGTGGCTTCCGTCTCAGTGGCTGGTCGAGGCTACCGGTGAAGGGGTAGCTGCACGCACTGTAACAGTTGAGGCACTGACTGACTGGGTGTTTCCACTTAAGTCACCGATTGTAGCTAGAATCGCTTCATTGAGTCGGTCGGGTGCTGATATCGTACCCTTACAGTTGAGTCTCTTTTTGGTGGCGGATACGGTAGCATTTCTTGGAAAAAACTTTGCCGCACTGGTGACGGGCGTCCATTTTGAAATAATGAAGAGTTGCTATGACGTTGGGTGGGTTATTATGACGTAATGTAGTGAAGGGTACACGTGGAATAGTATATAAAAGGAACGGTGGCACCTGTGGGAGGGTAGGGAGGCAAAGAGGATCTAAAGTTGGGACACCCAGAGAGGGAGGTTGTAGAACAAATAAAAATAAGTGGGGGTGCCCTAGTTCAGATTTTGTCGTTGATACCGTGTGGTTGGAAAGTTTTTAATCTAATAATCCAATGTAATTCAATTGTGCGTCTGTTGGTTGTAGAAGTGTGTAACTCAGGGTCTGAGCCAAGTTGTTTAATTATTTGGTAGTCAAGGTCTCGACTGGAATGTCCCGGTAAATTGAAGTGAGAGGCAACAGTGGTGTCTCTCTTGTGGGTAATATCAGCAAAGTGTTCTTTCAGTCTAACGCGGAACAGTCTTTTCGTTTCACCTGTGTACTGCTTTTGGCAGAGCCTACAAGTGAGAAGGTAGATGACATTCTTACTGTGGCAGGTCCACTCGTTGTGGCATTTGTACATTTTTCCGGTTTAGGTCGAACGGAAAGTGGTTTTGCGTTTGAGTGTTTTGCAATATAGACAGTTAAGTGAGTAACATATGGAGTCTAAATAGGCATAACTTTTCCCACTAACTTGAGGTTTACGTATGGGATTTTTGTAATTTCTGAGTAGGATGACTAGTTCGGATAAAACAGGGTTTCAATCGATTGATTGAATAAACATCTGGAAGAATTTTTCCTTAAATGCTAGCTAATAAGTAATGTGTTCGATCTAAAACTTCATGAATAACCAATGGTCCACACCAATTGGCTACAAATTTCTTACTATTTGATTGTAAACTAGATGAGGAAGGTTTCAATACATACACAAACTGACCAACACCATATATTGGATTTTTAATTAAACATTGAAATATACTCTGATTTTGACTTAACTGTTGTTGCTTTTGTTAGTCTAATATAATAGATAAAATATTACAAAACTTTTTCTGTAAATGATCAAAATAATGCGCATATGATTTGGAAATTGAAGTATCAAAAGTCCAAACAAGACTTGTAATATTACGTGGAGATTTACCAAAAGCAAGCTCATAAGGGCTAAAATTACCTAATTGTGGCGAAGCAAAACTATTGTATGCATATAGGTACTGGTAGACACAAAACGTACCCAATCAGTTCCAAATTGATTGAGGTTATATTTTAACAAGTCTGCTATGGATTTAATATGACGTTCAATTAATAAGCTTCCGTGGTTTGCAACACTAATTAGTTTATGACCAATTTGAAGAGCTGAACATAATATTTTAACTAAACTTCTGGTTAAAGATGATTGAGCATCAGTTATAAGTACAATAGGTGGTCCAAATATACATATAATTTTCTGTATGATAGCTTCACAAATTGTTTCAGAATTCAATGTCTTTAGTGGTATACAAATCATGAAACGAGTTATTTCGTCACATGCCACTAATAATTGTTTAAAACCGGAAATAGAAGTAGGCATAGTTTTGAAATTGAGGCAAATTCTATCAAAAGTATGATATTCTTTAGGATTCGTGGATGGAAAAGGCGTAAAGAATCTGTCTTTGGCTTTATTTATTGACATTTATGACATGATAATATATAGGTAGCAATTGTTTGGTACATGTTAGGTATGTAAAATAGTTTTCTCATTGTCAAGTATGTCTTTGTAATTCCTTGATGACTGGACTGGACAAAACACCATCATGATATAAGCTAATTGAATTGTGTGCAAGACTTTCTGGAATGGCTAATTGTAATGTAAAGTCTTTATCGTTATTATTATTATGTAGGAGTAAGCTAAACAATAAATTGTCACATAATATGTAATCATCACTTTTGTTTTTAACTGATTTAGCAGCACGTTTGGATGAAGGTAATATATCATGTAAAAGATAGTCACATATAGGTTTAAAATACACTGAAGTCTCTCGTTCAAGTCTTAATTTGTTCTTGTCTATAGGCAAATTGTAATCTCTAAGAATTTTTCTCTTTATAACATGAACTAATTTGTCTAAATCCTTTTGTTTAGAAAAGTGTCCATGTACTAAACTATCAGTATTATGCACTAAAGGTTGGGATGGTATACATAAGTCAAACGGAATTTCCACTGTATTGTCTCTACAAGTATCATTATTTGTGACAGGGGGCATGACTATGAAAAGTTTTTGATATCGTCCCTGGGGTGGTTCGTGTCTCGAGGGGTGTAAATGATGTTTTCATACTATGAAAATATTTTATTTATGGGTTGGGTGGGGGTCGCTTGACCCAAAACAAACTTTTCATACTAGCTTAAAACTTTTCATAATATGCAATTTATATGCCACAGTGTACTACTAAAACATTAAAATAAGCCGAAATGAGCAAATCACCATTAAAGACATTACGTATAACAAAGAAAATAATAATCTGGGTTGTAAAGGTGCGGTACAAGTCATACAGATATGTGTCAGTGTTTCTGAGAAACGTACACAACTACTATAACACAACACAGTTCTATGGATAACAATCACTATATTATAAACACACGACGTTTCGACAAGAATTCACTGGTCGTTATCAAGCATACAATTACAAATGTAGAAAGAAAATTGTGACAGTGTTATATATAGGTACATGGAACAATAATAAGGGAAACCATTAGTTAACAATTATGAAACCCTAGCTTAATTGGTTATCAAAGTAAGTATACTTAGATTAATTAATTATGATATTACACGGTGTAGTAACAACAGCGGGTCAAAGATTAAAGAGGAATAATGAAAACATGGTTGATAGACTGAAACCTACTAGGTGAAGCCATAAGATATATATTTGGACATCAAAGATGATAATGGAAATGGTGAAAAAACAAATTAATTATTCTGATATTCATATGGGACTTATTTGACATGAAAAATAGTGTTGGATAATATACATAAAAATTAAAAAATATATAAAATTTAAAAGCGATGGATCAAGAGACATCGTATACACATAACAGCTTATTTGAAAACTTATTGTGAATTATATAATGATAAAAAGATAGTCTTTCTTATGATGTGACACAGTTCTTGGAATTAGTTATTGTTCAAAATTAAGGGGTCATAGGCTTTGGGTAGGTAGATACCAACATCTAGGTTGAGCTCAGGCCGGTTTTTCTTTATGTGGATAGCTTCAAGTATCCGTCTTGTCTTCTTGTTTGGTTGGTTTCTCTCTAGAATTTTTACATCAGACCAGTTAATGCTGTGTTGTCTGTTAGCTTTTAGGTGTGCGGCTACGGCTGATTTATTCGAGACAGCTTTAGACTTGTGTTCAGCTATTCTTATATTCAGAGGTCTCTTCGTTTCTCCGACGTAGGTCTCTCCGCATGAGCAATCTATTTTATAGATGCAACCTTTTGGTGGAACAGGGGATGTGGGATTCAGTTTGCCATTCGCCCGTAGGTTATCTTTAATCGTTTCATTTTTCGTAAATATGGTATCTATTCCAGCCTGTTTCAATAAACGTTGGATTTGGTATGTGAGTTTACCATTGAATGGGATAAACACTTTTATTGGTAGTTGATCTGGTTTTGGTTTATTTGGTTTATCCTGTTGATGTAGGGTTTTGTTGATAACGTTGTTGACAAGTTGTTCAGGGTATCCGTTCAGAGTGGTAAATACAGTTTTAAGATGTTGGATTTCAGCTGGTAAGTTTTCTTCATGACATATATTAATTGCGCGTCTAGTTAGAGTGGAAATAGTAGATATTTTGTTGCTAGTAGGTTGGTTCGACTTGAAATGAGTATATTGGTCGGTATGTGTCGGTTTACGGAACACGGATGTCTTGAGGTTACCACCGTCGTTAGTGATGTTTATGTCCAGAAACGGGAGGCTGTTCTTTTCTTCAATTTCCATAGTAAATTGGATTCTTTGATGTTGACTGTTGAGGTGTTGTAGAAGGGCTGCCGGGTCGTCATCTTCCTTGATCACAACGAACGTATCATCAACTTTCCTGTACCAACATATAGGTTTGATAGGGGAAGATTCTAGTGCTGTTTCTTCGAATGCGGACATAAAGATTTCACTTATCAAGGGGGATAATGGGCTGCCCATGGGTAGGCCATATAACTGTTGGTAGTAGTCGTCTCCCCAAGTAAAATATGTAGAATTAATACATTCTTCAATAAGAAGTATGATGGTTTCAGTTGTGAGGGTGGGGTGAATCGGAGAGTCCAGACTTTGTAGTTGATTCCGAATAGCTTCTAAGGCTTCTTTCCGAGGTACATTTGTGAATAAATCAACTACATCATATGATATCATTTTGCCAGGTTTCTGGATGGTTTTCAGGTTTTCACACAGCTCGCTCGAATCTTTGATAAATGAAGAAGATGATTTCCCTAATGGTGACAGTAGTTTTGACAAGTATTTTGCGGTATTATAATGTACTGAGTCTTTAGAACATATTAGTAGACGCGCTTTCATGGGATTCTTATGGATTTTAATTGTTGCTCTTGCATATTGTGGTCGTGGGTGGTTAGGCCTCAACTGGTAATATACATCAGCTTTAATTTGGTTTTGCTCTTTTAATTTTTTTAAGGAGTTCTTCATGTTTCTTCAAATGTGCTTCTGTAGGATCCTTGCGTATGCGTCTGTACGTGGTGGTGTCGTTTAGTAGGCTGGAAACCATAGTTTGGTACTCTGGAGTGTTCAAGATGACGGTAGCTTTGCCTTTATCTGAGGGAACTATGGTAGTAGACCGGTCTGTTTTTAGTTCTTTGAGGGCTTGTTGTTCTTTCTTACATAGATTACTCGGCAGTTGTTGGTTCTTGGTGAGTAGGTGGGTAATCTGGTGTCTTAAATAATCAACATTGCCACCCGGTGCTAACTGACGAAGGCCCCTTTCAATATTTGCAATGTAGATGTCATGGTTTGGTTTGCGACATGGTACAAACTGTAAGCCACGGGACAGTAGATTGATCTGGTCATCTGTTAATATTTTGTCACTCAAATTAATCACGGTTTTGGTTAGGTATTCAGTCTTGGTGTTGCTATTATTGGTTTTATGGTATTGCACGGGTTTCAGACTTTTAAATTTTCTGGTTTGTTTCTTCTTTATGATGATGTCTAGTTGGTTGTTGTGGGTTGTCTGTATCTCACGTAACAAGGTGTAGTCTTGATGTGATAACTTGCTTCTGATTTGTTCTCGAAGTTCTTGAGATCTGTTAAATAGACGGTGTTTTTCATTCCGATGGTGTTGGATTCGTTCTCGGACCAGGTTTTTGCTTGCAGTCAAGACAATTTTCGTAGCAGCTGGTGAATCAACTGGTGATTTGATTATTAAGCCTTTAGGTATCACTTGGTTGTCCCTACATCTCATTAAGAAGGTTATACTGTTGCATGAACGTATATACTTCACCTCACACTTTCCTATCTGATTGATTAATTTAACTGCCACATCTCCATATTGATGTCTGATATAATCTTTGAAAGGCATTTAGCGACTGAACATAATATAACACAACACAGTTCTATGGATAACAATCACTATATTATAAACACACGACGTTTCGACAAGAATTCACTGGTCGTTATCAAGCATACAATTACAAATGTAGAAAGAAAATTGTGACAGTGTTATATATAGGTACATGGAACAATAATAAGGGAAACCATTAGTTAACAATTATGAAACCCTAGCTTAATTGGTTATCAAAGTAAGTATACTTAGATTAATTAATTATGATATTACACGGTGTAGTAACAACAGCGGGTCAAAGATTAAAGAGGAATAATGAAAACATGGTTGATAGACTGAAACCTACTAGGTGAAGCCATAAGATATATATTTATTTGGACATCAAAGATGATAATGGAAATGGTGAAAAAACAAATTAATTATTCTGATATTCATATGGGACTTATTTGACATGAAAAATAGTGTTGGATAATATACATAAAAGTTAAAAAATATATAAAATTTAAAAGCGATGGATCAAGAGACATCGTATACACATAACAGCTTATTTGAAAACTTATTGTGAATTATATAATGATAAAAAGATAGTCTTTCTTATGATGTGACACAGTTCTTGGAATTAGTTATTGTTCAAAATTAAGGGGTCATAGGCTTTGGGTAGGTAGATACCAACATCTAGGTTGAGCTCAGGCCGGTTTTTCTTTATGTGGATAGCTTCAAGTATCCGTCTTGTCTTCTTGTTTGGTTGGTTTCTCTCTAGAATTTTTACATCAGACCAGTTAATGCTGTGTTGTCTGTTAGCTTTTAGGTGTGCGGCTACGGCTGATTTATTCGAGACAGCTTTAGACTTGTGTTCAGCTATTCTTATATTCAGAGGTCTCTTCGTTTCTCCGACGTAGGTCTCTCCGCATGAGCAATCTATTTTATAGACGCAACCTTTTGGTGGAACAGGGGATGTGGGATTCAGTTTGCCATTCGCCCGTAGGTTATCTTTAATCGTTTCATTTTTCGTAAATATGGTATCTATTCCAGCCTGTTTCAATAAACGTTGGATTTGGTATGTGAGTTTACCATTGAATGGGATAAACACTTTTATTGGTAGTTGATCTGGTTTTGGTTTATTTGGTTTATCCTGTTGATGTAGGGTTTTGTTGATAACGTTGTTGACAAGTTGTTCAGGGTATCCGTTCAGAGTGGTAAATACAGTTTTAAGATGTTGGATTTCAGCTGGTAAGTTTTCTTCATGACATATATTAATTGCGCGTCTAGTTAGAGTGGAAATAGTAGATATTTTGTTGCTAGTAGGTTGGTTCGACTTGAAATGAGTATATTGGTCGGTATGTGTCGGTTTACGGAACACGGATGTCTTGAGGTTACCACCGTCGTTAGTGATGTTTATGTCCAGAAACGGGAGGCTGTTCTTTTCTTCAATTTCCATAGTAAATTGGATTCTTTGATGTTGACTGTTGAGGTGTTGTAGAAGGGCTGCCGGGTCGTCATCTTCCTTGATCACAACGAACGTATCATCAACTTTCCTGTACCAACATATAGGTTTGATAGGGGAAGATTCTAGTGCTGTTTCTTCGAATGCGGACATAAAGATTTCACTTATCAAGGGGGATAATGGGCTGCCCATGGGTAGGCCATATAACTGTTGGTAGTAGTCGTCTCCCCAAGTAAAATATGTAGAATTAATACATTCTTCAATAAGAAGTATGATGGTTTCAGTTGTGAGGGTGGGGTGAATCGGAGAGTCCAGACTTTGTAGTTGATTCCGAATAGCTTCTAAGGCTTCTTTCCGAGGTTCCATGTACCTATATATAACACTGTCACAATTTTCTTTCTACATTTGTAATTGTATGCTTGATAACGACCAGTGAATTCTTGTCGAAACGTCGTGTGTTTATAATATAGTGATTGTTATCCATAGAACTGTGTTGTGTTATATTATGTTCAGTCGCTAAATGCCTTTCAAAGATTGTACACAACTACTGATTTAGGCCAGTTTAGGTATGATAAGTATAGTATTTCATGTGAATGATAATACTAATTATTATAATTTTAATTCTTTGTTTTTTTTTAGGGAAATATATTTAACACCTAGACTCTTGAGATTTTGTTGCAAGGACCGACAAACGTAAGGCCCACTTATTAGGCCTACAAAATAAAATGGAAGTTGCTCAATAGGCTATAACCTACCAATTTAAAGGAATAATAAAAATATTCAAAAGTGAAGTAAAAACCACAACAATTCTTTGACTTTGACTTTGAGTTAAAATGCAGATTCCAGGCATAGGCCTCTATAATATAACATGACTACCGGTAGGCCTACATCTTAATCATAACCTATCAGTAACTACCTTTACTGTAGCTTACTTTAAAGAATAATTTATTGGCCAATCTTCTGAGTAAAAATAATATGTCAAAGCAGAATTCATCTTGTAACATTACAATGATGTAAGCTACCAATGCTGAGAACAGTGATAGTTAAACAACTGTTGTCTTATTTTTAAAATTATGTAGTTGCTATGGCAATCACCCAAAGTCCATAATATTTCACTAAAATTATACAATTCATAAAATGCTTACTGGTACCGTACTTATAATGTTACTGGTGATCATTTGGTTCGTCATGGTAAACACCATTGAAAATGGTACAACAATGCCTTTTTGAGAGTGTTTTTTTTTATCATTGTTGGTTGCTATAACAACTAAATATTATTAAGTAATATGCAAGAGTAAATGTAAGTAATTTCAATAATTCATAGACATATTTAATTTACTTATAAGTTATAAACGAAATGTCCTTCAAGATCTTAATTCCTTCATAATTTATTTATGTCTTATTAACAGCCGAATGTTTTTCGAAAGTGAACCACTTTCCCATCTCTTAGGGCCCAAGGCCAAACACCTTCAGGCCAAACTTACACAATCCAAATCATTTGATATCACATGGGTTTCAATTATTTTAAACTGCTTACTTTAAAATGTGGTATCACCGTTTGGGTTCTGGTAAACACCGTTGGAAATGATCAAAAATTGCACAAACTTTTAAAAATATTTCCATAATTTCACTTCTGTATCTCCATTCCTTCTAATTTTATAAATGTCCCCAAAACGCCCGAAAAGTAGGCAATGTGCCGCGTACAATGGTTGAGAAGTGAACACATATCCAGCTCTTGAGCGAAGGCTTATTGGTATTTTTCCTATTTTTATTTTCTGTTAACTTTACTTGCTTGATAGCTACTTATTTTAAAATGCATAACCACCAGGTTCAATATTTCAGATGTAACATGGACAAGACCAATTTTGATGAAGTAAATGGACCTAAATCACGTTGACAAAATGGAATTTTTGAGAAAACCTACGTCTTTTGGAGTTGCTTGGGAAACCAGAGTAATTGTTACTCAAATGTGAAAATTGAAACATAATTAGTCTTAAAGTTGTATTTCATAAATTTACATATAGGCTACATTTTTGATAATTTTGATAGGAAATGTAATGTCATCACAAAAAAAACACTGAAAATCTCTTTTTTAAATTGATGAAAAACATTTCTTTCGCGAAAAGTCAAAAATCGCACCTTTGAGCCTCAATAAAAATTTTAAATTTTCATCTGCTTTTGAATTTGTAAAACGTTTTGTGAGAAGAATGATGAGGTCCATCTGGAAATCTAATAATCTCAAAATCACCTTTTCCACCTACTACATGTATTATAATAAAGTTGTCCTCCATGCTAATGTTCAGTGTACGAAAATTTAATATCATGGATTTAGCTGTTCAAGTTATCAAAATTCATTAAAAATCAATAACTCTGGTGTACATGGCTCGTCACTGCCATCGGCTTTGGCGGCCATGTCCTACAAATGTTATAATTTGGCCGCAGATACTTGTCATATAACAAATTTAGGGGTGGGTGGGTACCCCCCAAAGGTAGTCAAACTTTTCATATAACAAATTTAGGGGTGGGTGGGTGGGTACCCCCAAAAGGTAGTCAAACTATTCATATAACAAATTTAGGGGTGGGTGGTGTCTCCCATCAGATATGAAGATTTTTGGGGTCGATATCAGAAACTTTTCATAGTCATGCCCCCCGTTTGTGACTGTGTCAATTAATGTAGGTTCAATACATGTAGGTAGTTTAGGTGGAATATGAATGTGTTTAGTGGGTATTACATGTAGGTGTAGGATTACTTATAGTAGGTGTGGGCGTACTTATAGTAGGGAGAGGTGTATTAGTAGGGGGAGGTGTAAAAGAAGTGGGTTTCGCTTTACGAGTACGTATCGGTGGATGTGAAGTAAACGTAGGTACCCTAGCTTGAGTATCGGTAGTGGAAAAAGTAGCACTAAGAAGTAGCTATAGTGTGATTTGTACGTATAGGGTATATATTTCTACCAGCCTGGTGTGATTTGTACAAAACTCGGTAAAATTGTATTTATGGCAAGATATCTAATAGAAAGAGATTAAATTCTGCAGATACGGTGTGTTAATTGACAGGGGTGAGAAATTGACTAAGGGGGATTTAATTATCGCTAGGTGTGAAAATCTGTGTGACAGTGTGTTTTCTTTCTGGGTGTGTTAATTAACGGGCGGGTTAAAAACGACTGACATGGTGTGTATTCTATGTTTGGTGAGTTTTCTCGAAGCCGTGTTATAACTGCAACAAAGGTGATTTATCTTGGGCCAACAGGCTTTATCTGACGCGTAGGTGTTAAATCTCAACGTGGATAGGAAATCTTTTTTGACCGTGCGATTTCTCGTTCGACCGTGTGTTTCATACATGTGATAACTCCCGCAATTGGCGGGAGTCTCCCGCTTTTAACCCTTATCTCCCGAGACAAATACTCCCGCTTTTTCATTTCTTGTAATTTTATTTTTTGGAGTCAAAATTCTCATCAAACGAGACAGAATTTTTTACGACAACCGTTCGGCAGTTGTGACTATAATTAGTAACACGTGTTTTCGTATTTGGAATAGGCTAATACCATTTAAATAACACGATAATTATTGTTTTTATACGAAATATATAAAGTTTAGCAATAAGTTGATTTTAATTTAAAAGTTTTTATTGCTCATTTCGAATTATTTATAAGAATGAGAGGTCCTGAATAGCGTGGGTCAGAGGTCATTTAAAGAAGTAAAGATGGCGGTGATTTCATTGTCAACGTTAATCTCGATCGTCGACTCGTCTTACTGTTTAATTGACAAGATTAACAGTATTAACACCACAGTAGTTGTTTGTTATTGGATAATAATGAAGAGGAAATTGGGATTAATGATATAAGGTGCGATTACCAACGATTTTCAAAGAAAATTGATGATATCATGTTCAGACGGCCGTGTTGGTAAGTATCTGATCAAGCCATGGGTGAGATTACGCGATCAAACTCGAAGTCGATTGCCGACGATTTACAAAGAAAGTTTATGTTTAAACAGTCATGTTGTGAGTATCAAGCCATGATAACCCAAAGTTAGTCAAAGTTGAAGTAAATCAGCTACATTATAAAAGATGGGATTCTGTGGAAATTATTTATCATTCGTCATCATGTCGAAGCGTCTACGATCTCCTGATTCCGTTGCCAGTTCGAACAAGAAAAAGAAGTACTACTGCAAGTTTCAGTCTTCTTGGGGTAAAGATTATCCTTGTATTCACAAGAGTGACAAAGGTGATGGCTCAACCTTTTGCACTGTCTGCAACTGTAACTTTTCTATTTCACATGGTGGAATTTACGATGTTATACGTCATATAAATACAGCTGTCCATAGAAAAGGTGAAAAGGCAGTGAAATCTACACCAAAGATGACTTCAATGTTTATAATTCCAGATTCCCAAGTTGACAAAGTTTTGAAAGCAGAGACACTTTTCTCTTATTTTATTGCTGAACACAATATACCATTTGCAGTGGCTGACCATTTTAGTAAATTATGTAAACAGATGTTCCCTGACTCCGAAATTGCTAAGAAGTTTTCTTATCAGGCAACAAAACTACACACATTATAAATGAAGCAATTGCCCCTGCATGTAACAGCAGAATTACAGATTTGGAGAAGAATAACAAGTTTTCCATCATGGTAGATGAGAGTAATGACCATAACCATGATAAAATGGTAGCCATCCTGTTACGTGTTTATGATGAATCCATTCTTAAAGTTGCCACCCGATTCCTAGCCATGCCTGTATGCAACATTGGTACTGGAGAGAATCTATTTAACACAATTAATAATGTTATGATGTAAGTACTGTCATGCTTGTGCTAATTAATTTTAATAATTTTTATTACAAAACTTATAAAACTACCCAAAAAAACAACAACAACATAGTTATTCATTATAGTTGTTATATTTAATATCTTTTTTTCTTCAGTTCCAGAGATACCATGGAAAAACTGCATAGGTTACAGCAGTGATAATGCCTCAGTAATGGTTGGCAAGAAGAATTCCGTTTTGTCGAGGATAAAAGAACAGCAACCAAAGGTCTTTGATTTGGGATGTATATGTCATCTGGCCAACATTGCTTTGACGCATGCCATGAAGGAATTGCCAGTGAATTTAGGAGAATTCCTTATAGATGTTTTCTTTCACTTCAACCACAGGTAAAATATATTTATATTCAGAAACTTTTTAATTGACCTTCCAATATTTGTTTCCATGTTATTCAAATAACATAATAACATATGTTGTCTATTAATATTATAAAGCAATAAGCTTATACATTTTTATACTTTCAGTGCCAAGAGAAAGGAGCAATATAAAGAGTTTTTAGAGTTCACAGGCACTGATCCAATGAAAATAATCAAGCACTGCTCCACAAGATGGTTGTCACTACAAAAAGTTGTGTCCAGATTCCTTCAGCAATGGCCTGCTTTGAAATCATATTTTACTAGCCATGAAGACAGTGAAAAGACTGGTCGTGTGCAAAGAGTAGCAGACAATTTAAGCAGCCTTGAAATGGAAATGTATTTCTACTTCCTGGAATTTATTTTACCCCATTTAAATGAGTTCAACACTATGTTTCAGGTAAACACCATTTATCCATATCTTTATGCAACATTGAGTATTATTTTCAAAATAATAAAATATCTATTATTAATTATGATTATTTATTCCTTTTTATACGCCCACATTGAAATGTGGTCGTATATTGCCGTCGCCCCCGTCCGTCGGTCCGTCGGTCCGGCGTCCACAATTGCTTGTGGACGCTCTAGAGGCCAAAGTTAATATCCGATTGACTTTAAATTTATACACAGTGTTTAAGGTCATGAGACGAAGAAGACTATTGATTTTCAGCGATTTCTGATAATAAATGTCAGAGTTATGGCCCTTGATCACTTTAAAAAATCTTGTGGACGCTCTAGAGGCCAAAGTTAATACCCGATTGACTTTAAATTTATACACAGTGTTTAAGGTCATGAGACGAAGAAGACTATTGATTTTCAGCGATTTCCGATAATAAATGTCAGAGTTATGGCCCTTGATCACTTTAAAAAATCTTGTGGACGCTCTAGAGGCCAAAGTTAATACCCGATTGACTTTAAATTTTTACGCAGTGTTTAAGGTCATGAGACGACGAAGCCTATTGATTTTTATCGATTTTCGATAATAACTGTCAGAGTTATGGCCCTTGATCACTTCAAAAAATCTTGTGGACGCTCTAGAGGCTAAAGTTAATAACTGATTGACTTTAAATTTATACACAGTGTTTAAGGTCATAAAATGAAGAAGTCTATTGATTTTCAGCAATTTTCGATAATTACTGTCGGAGTTGTGGCCCTTGATCACTTAAAAAAATCTTGTGGACGCTCTAGAGGCCAAAGTTAATACCCGATTGACTTTAAATTTTTACACAGTGTTTAAGGTCATGAGACGAAGAAGCCTATTGATTTTCAGCAATTTCCAATAATTACTGTCAGAGTTATGGCCCTTGATCACTTCAAAAATTCTTGTGGATGCTCTATAGGCCAAAGTTAATATCCGATTGACTTTAAATTTATACACAGTGTTTATGGCCCTTTATCACTTAAAAAAGTCTTGTGGACGCTCTAGAGGCTAAAGTTAATAACCGATTGACTTTAAATTTATACACAGTGTTTGAGGTCATGAGACGAAGAAGCCTATTGATTTTCAGCAATTTCCAATAATTACTGTCAGAGTTATGGCCCTTGATCACTTCAAAAATTCTTGTGGATGCTCTATAGGCCAAAGTTAATATCCGATTGACTTTAAATTTATACACAGTGTTTAAAGTCATGAGATGAAGAGGCCTATTGATTTTCAGCGTTTCCGATAATTACTGACTGAGTTATGGCCCTTGATCACTTCAAAATTTTGTGGACGCTCTAGAGGCTAAAGTTAATATCCGATTGACTTTAAATTTATACACAGTGTTGAAGGTCATGAGACGAACAAGTATATTGAGTTTCAATGAATTTAGATAACTTGAACAGCATGGAGGAGAACTTTATCAAAGCCAAACAAATTCCAATGATTTTCTGATAATTACATAATGAGTTGTTACTTTTAATCAGATTTTAGTGTATTATATGTTTCATTACCGAAAAAAGTAAAATATGCGACAACTCTTGTTGACTGCGCGGACGAAATAGCTGCTGTGGGCGTATGTTTCGTTGCCTGGCAACCTATGTTTGTTCTTTGTAGACAGACAACTGCATTATCATGAATTTGGTACCTGAAATGAAAAACACACTGAAGATTTTGTTTAGGCAAATTTGTTAAGATTAATGTCATCAAGTCAACAGAAATTACCAAAGTACCATTTGATGATATTCAAAACCAACATTGTAATGAACTTCTTGCCATTGGAATGAAGGCCAGAACTTTCTTGGCTGATCATAATGACGATTTCGAACCTTCAACTTTAGACCGAATTTATAGGTAAATTTGCCTTTTCAAATTATTAATTTTACTGTCAAGTGTTTTTGAATTGCATACTTATTACTTTTCACTGTGTTCATTGTAATGTGTTGCATATTTAATTTAAACAACTTTTCAATTTTATATTAACAGATCTGTTCGTTTTTTTTCTATGTTTATAGTAAAAAATATGGTAAAGAAGTTTCCATTTGAAGATGACATTTTAAATAGCATCTCATTTGTTAACCCTGCAATCAGAGAAAGTGCTTCATTTGAGTGTGGTAAGTTTGTTTTAATTTTGCATTGCCTCTCATGTTGTTAAAATACTATAATTTATCTTATATCAAGTTTTTACTTCTCTTGCATCTAGTAATTAATTTTCATTTTTTTATTTTTCAGTTGCCAGAGTTAATGAAAGATTTGAAATCACCAAAGATGTAGATCAATTGAGAGAAGAATTTACTGCTTTTCAGCTTGCTGAAGATGTTGATTTACCTAAATACTCTTTAGACAATTTGGACAACTTTTGGGCAAATATAAGCAAAGATGTTTCCTGTTTAGGAAAACCAAGATATGGTTTAATATCTCAATTGTGTTTAGCTGTATTAAGTTTACCTAACAGTAATGCGGCAGTGGAAAGGTCATTTTCAATATTAAGAAAGATTGAACAGGATTCCAGAGGAAATTTATCAAACTTTACCACCTCTTCCTTGATGAGTATAAAACTCAACATGGACACACAGTGTTTTTCTTTTGTGCCAGAAAAGTTGTTGTTAAAACAAGTGTCAAGATGTTGCCAAAATTATAAAGACAGATTGATGGACAAATAGTGTGTTTGTTTATGAGTATATAGTGCTTTATTGTGTGTTTTCATGCGATTTGTTAAGTTTTTATACGCCCACATTGAAATGTGGTCGTATATTGGCGTCGCCCGATCCGTACGTACGTACATTGAAATGTGGTCGTATATTGGCGTCGCCCGATCCGTACGTACGTACGTCTGTCTGTACGTACGTACGTACGTACGTACGTAGTCCACAATTTCTTGTGAACGCTCTAGAGGCTAAAGTTGATATTCGTTTGACTTTAAATTTATACACAGTATTTAAGGTCATGAGACGAAGAAGCCTATTGATTTTCAGCGACATCCGATAATTACTGCTAGAGTTATGGCCCTTGATCACTTTGAAATATCTTGTGAACGCTCTAGAGGCTAAAGTTAATATCCGATTGACTTTAAATTAATACACAGTGTTTAAGGTCATGAGACAAAAAAGCCTATTGATTTTCAGCGATATCCGATAATTACCGCCAGAGTTATGGACCTTGGATCACTTTGAAATATCTTGTGAACGTTCTAGAGGCTAAAGTTAATATCTGATTGACTTTAAATTGATACACAGTGTTTAAGGTCAAGAGACGAGGAAGCCTATTGATTTTTAGCGATATCCGATATATACCGCCAGAGTTATGGCCTTGATCACTTTGAAATATCTTGTGAACGATCTAGAGGCTAAAGTTAATATCCGATTGACTTTAAATTGATACAGTGTTTAAGGTCATGAGACATAGAAGCCTATTGATTTTCAGCAATATCAGATAATTACTGCCGGAGTTATGGCCCTTGAACACTTCAAAAAATCTTATGAATGCTCTAGAGGCCAAAGTTAATATCCGATTGACTTTAAATTTATACACAGTATTTAAGGTCATGAGCAGAAGAACCCTTTAGATTTTCAGCAATATCCGATAATTACTGCCAGAGTTATGGCCCTTGATCACTTAAAAAAATCTTGTGGATGCTCTTGAGGCCAAAGTTAATATCCGGTTGACTTTAAAATTATACACAGTGTTTAATGTCATGAGAAGAAGAGCCCTATTGATTTTCGGCTATTTCCGATAATTACTGTCAGTCAGAGTTATGGCCCTTGATCACTTTAAAAATTCTTGTGGACACTAACTATAGAAGCTAAAGTTTACATCCGATTCACTTTAGATTGAAACACAGAGTTTAAGGTCTTGAGACGAACAATGAATTTTGATAACTTGAACAGCTACATCCATGATATTAAATGTTTAGTATACTAAAGGTTCGCATGGAGGAGAACTTTATCAAAGCCAAACAAATTCTAATGATTTTCTGATAATTACTTTTTATAGGAAAAATTAAAAATATGCGACAACTCTTGTTGACTACCCGGACGATTTAGCTGCTGTGGGCGTATGTTTCGTTGCCTGGCAACCTATCTTTGTAATATAACAATCAAATGATATTAAAATATATAAAATATTTAAATTAATTTGTCTTTTATTCATGATGGGTGGGTAATTTTAACGCGTGATAAAGTCTCCCTCTTTTGACCTCAAACTCCTGACATTTTTTCAAAAATCTCCTGACATTTTACTTGGTTGCTTCTTTGACTAAAATAGTTGAACTATTGCACTGTGATCTGTAAAAACATCAAAATGTACTCCTCTTAATAAATACTGGAAATGAGAAACATTTATGTAAATTCCAAATAACTCTAATTCAGTAACAGAATAGTTAAGACATGCCTTAGGAAGGCGTTTTGAGTAATAACCAAGAATGCGATCTTGACCTTGTATACACTAATATACCAGCCTGTAGCATCACTGTACAACTTTATAGAACCTGCTCCTGAAGGAGTATAGAATACAGGTGGTTCAAGCAATATTTCCTTGACTCTGTCAAAAGCCGATTGTTGACATTCTGTCCACTGAAATTTAGATTGTTTGCAGGCTATCATATGTAAGGGTTTTAGAATACACTGAATATTAGGTAAGAAATTAGCAATATAAGTGACAGCACTGATGAAACGCTTTACATCTTTACTAGTTTTAGGTATGGACAAATTTCTGATATATTTACATCGGTCAGAGAAAGGATGTATAGTCAATAAATTCTCTTTACTAATAGAAAGATTATGTCCCATGTACGTTACAGAGCGCGAAAAAATAGACATTTTCTAGGACAAATTCGAAGACCATATTTCTCTAAAGCAGAAAATAACGAAGTTAAATGACGTAGATGAGATTCTATATGTGAAATTTTTTTTTTAGCCTCAATCTAACTACTAGATGTTTAAGTGTCCTCCTTGTTGTATAAATTATCCATTGTAACCTATCTTACTTGTCCAGAGGGTTCGAAAATATGTTTCAATCCAAGTTGCATTTGAAAGTGCTTACGTAAGGCTTTTCAAACCATGTTACGACATGTAGTTGATTTTTTTCAATTTTTAAAATTAGGTGTGTTAAGATGAAATGTGTATCATTTATTAATTGGAATAGTGTAAAATAGCACAATTTGTTGACCAGAATAAAGATTGGGACATATTATTCAGTTACAACAAGAGTGGTATTGGGGCTTTAAACCTTGTGTTAATCTCTTAAAATAGTAATGCTTACCGCCTGCATATGATGATATACCTGTAAATTGCTGAGCATGGGGAGATAATGGAAGGCTAAAGAAAGCTGACTTTAAATCAATACATGAGAGTACTTGAGGTGAAGCGTTACCAATACGCTTTAATGATTCACTTAGGAGTGGAAAAGGATGATTGTACCGTTTAATTCTAGAATTCAAATGACGGAAATCCATGACTACCCTTTTCTCGGTAGTACCCTTTTTTGGCTATATTAAAATTGGTGACGTGTACGGCTGGTGACCTATAGCAAGAATACCAAGATTGACTAATTTCTGTAATTCACTATCAATTATCTTTTTCTCAGGTTCTGTATTTGGATATGGATGTATATAGAATGGATCTGCATTGTTAACTTCAATGTCATCCTGAATATGAGGACAATAACCAACTTCTCCATTTAAACTAAATGTAGATCTATGTTTGAACAATGTGTTATAAAACTGTTGTTGTTGTGTATCACTTAATATACTCTGTGATAAATCTATACATGAAGTAAATGCATGTTTATCTGATTCTGAACATGTAAAATTATTTGTTATTGAATAAACTGTTATATTAATACTATCACATGACTGTACATCATGTAAATAAGTGTAAAATAAACTTTGATGTTTTGTAATATGAATGGGTTTATGACTAGTATTACATATTGGAATAATTGACTTATTGCGATTTAATGATGTAATAAATGTTGAAGGAGATGATTTATTTAGGTATGTACCTGTATACATTAAAATCTGTTGACCAAGAAATACTGATGGTATTTTCCCTTGTACCGTAATGTACTAAAGTTCTCCTGGTTTAACACACATATAAGGTAGGATGAAATGAAACTTTAGTTTGATAAGTGGATTTACAATGTAATGTGTTTGTATTAAAATTTGGTGTACTATCTATATTGGACAATACATCTTGGCCTATTATTATATCGACACAAGTAAATTCTGAGCTATATAAGCATTAAAGGAAAACTGATGACCTTGAATAACAATTTCAACTTGTGTAGATTGATAACATTGAATAAGTTGACCATTTCCTAATTTTAAACTAACTGGTTGTGACAACTGCACAAAAGATGTACTATTTTTAAGAAACGAAGATGACTCTAAAAGCAATGACGAAAGTAAGGTTTTAGTAGAACCACTGTCAATAAGTATAGATGCTAAATGACCATCAGAAATTTTACCGTTACAAAAATTACGTGAATCTAATTTAATTGTTGTCCCATATGTGTTATTATACGCTAAATCAGGGAATCTATTGGGACTGCGATAAATTCCCTCTACCAAAAATCATGTTGTTGTTGTTTTCTGTCTAAATCTTTCTGTCTATCAAAACATTGCTGCCATGTATGGTTCGGTTTCAAACAATATTTGCAAAATATCCATTGACTATTAGAATTGCGATTAGGACTGAATGACCTCCTTTCAGCACTTTGAATAAGGATTACGTCTATGACTAGGTGACTGGCTAAAATCACGTCTTGAGTATCAATCATGAGAACCAAGTATCGGTCATGGGAATCACGTCTACTAGGTCTAGAGTATCAGTCTTGAGAATCACGTCTACTATGTCTAGAGTATCGGTCTTGAGAATCACGTCTACTAGTATACCATCTGGCACTATCATGCCTATTGTATCGATCACTAGAATCTGGTCTGCGATAACGTCTGCTACGGTCACTGGAATCATGTCGATTGTAACTACCAGGAGATGAAGTCTTACTGCCATTAGGAGTGGAGTCATGTGAATGATTATTATTATTTTTGTACTGTTTGGTGTCATGCATATGGTTTGTGCTATCGACTTTTAGAGCAGCAAATTCATGTTTTAATTCCTGAATTCCTTCATTTATTGAAAATGTAACTTCCTTAGTTGTGTTTGCCTGTGGTTTATTAAAGTCAACTAACCAGACAAAATAATATTGGACTGTAAAAGAATTACACTGTTGACTGTACAAGATAGTAACTATGTTGACTGCAACACTGTTCACAAAGAATGTCAATGAAAAGTTCTGTCACTGACGTCACTGTATTAAAATAGTCTCTTTACTGTTCAAATTTAACTGCAAATGTCTTTCCACAAAATTAATATTTCAAATTTAGGTCTGGACTCGGGTCTTCTTCGGAAACTAACTCATACTGCTACTGGGCAACTGGCACATTTTCTTGATAATTAAATTTTATGAAATTGCAACACCATAAACTTTCTATAAGTTCTGAATTCAAACTTACTTGGCTTGGTGGCAAAATGGTTACTACTGTCTGTTCCAAACGACACTACGACTCGAAAATTGCTTACTATTTCTTCAATTTTTAATTAAAATGGTTACAACTTAACGACCTACCTGGAATTGTCACCCCATTACTTTCTGAGTATAGCCTTAACGCCTCTTAGTTCGATAAAAGGCTTTACCCTCTTGTAAATTTCACATTTTTTGGCAAAAGTCAATTTCACAGAACATCAACAATTCAACTGCGACGGCGCAAGTTGGGTCACTCTATATCATGTAGGGGTATAAGGGTATTCCACAAATCGGGTGTATTCGGTTAATAAATCTTTGTGCGGGAGAATTCGCCCGTTTTATTTGCGGCCGTGTGCGTGTCACTCGGCAAACTTCGGCAGATTCCGGTACCCTACATCTTGCCTATGCAATTGCGATGCGGCACCAGTTTACTTTTGAGGGAAACATGCCGCATTCAGAAATGAATGAATGAATGAAATGGGGTTTAACGTCCTACGCTTAAGTCTTTGCACGAGTTGGAAATTCCTCGGGCCGGTCGAGTGCCCGTCTCCGAGTCGGAGAGAGACGGAGAGAGAGAGAGAGAGAGAGAGAGAGAGAGGGGGGCAGGCAGGGAAAGATGCGACCGGAGCTAGATAGACTATTCGTTTGAATTGTCATTTAGACACTTCCAAATTTCCATGACGTGTCACTACAATATAAGGTCACAGTTGTATGTAGTTTGTATCAATGTCCTAAAGCCGTCAGACTGGGGCCGCCAATTTAATATTTAATAGTAGAGCAAACAGCTGTGGTCTAAATCCCAAATAGCAAATTTATATTACCTCACGTAAATAGCTCTATAAAACAAGTTATATTCTACTGGGTCGAAACAACTATTTAAACTTGCAATTAGGACGAAACGACCCCAAGCCAAATCATCACCCCTGTTGCATTTCGTATATTCCAAATAACTAGGTCAAGCATGGCTGTCTTCAATACCGCGAAGTAAACAAAACACGATTTTTCACGATAGAAATGATATATAGCTTGCTCGGAAATTAGTTAACGTGAGGTAGAAAGTAAAGGGATGTCAATTTCAGGTAGGTCGTTAAGTTATAACCATTTTAATTAAAAATTGAAGAAATGGTAAGCAATTTTCGAGTCGTAGTGTCGTTTGGAACAGACAGTAAGTTCTTTCAACTATCAATAGTATCAAAATTAAATATCTGGATTCTCTGGAACATGTGGCTTCGATTTTAGAAATTTAAAATCAAATATTTGGATTGGAGCATGTGACTTCTATTTTCAAAATTTTAATCTGTATATCTCAAAATTTGATGATTTGTTAAATTATTTTACTAAATATTACTTCATAGCAGAGTAGGAAAACCCGGCATCTCCACCATATGGTATTGGGATCAGTAAATGCTGTGCATTGGAGGATGGTGTTGGATTCGATAATATAATAACAAGACCTGTTCTTACTTCACCATCTTGTATTACAAGTAGTCCTTTATTTCTAGGCACACATAACTATAACTAAAGGGAAGTAATTCCATTTACAATAATGGTCTCAGACAACTAACTACATGTAACATAACATCTCAATATGACATTAGCCACTGCCAAATTAAAGTGTTGTGAAAATTTACACGAAGTATATACAATGTTGGCCAAATAATGAATGGGCATACGTTGGCCATGTGAGGTTGGACGTGCGACACCATCGCTGGCCAGTTATTGCCGACATTGGCCCAACATAAGACTGCCAGCTTGGAATTGATTAGTATTAGTCAATGACACGAACCAAATTTTTAGGTAGTTAATTAATTTATAGTATGCCACCATGTGGTTATGACAGACACTGAACAACAACATAATTATTCCATTAGAATTTTAAAGTGGGAATTTCAAATATTCAAGTTTTATTTCTAAAATGTATATAATTAAAGCCCCAAAATAGATGGTATCTATAATATGTCCTACCTTGTTAAAGAATAATCCTATTAATCCAATAATTTACTATTGCCAGTTGAGAAATTGTCAAAAATATCATTTTCAACTTCTTTTTTAAACGTTGAGATTCCTTGAGAAAATTGAGTTGTTGCACATAGAAATATGGGCTTTCTTTGGTTTCAAATAAGAGGAGAAACACAAGGAAGGTAATTGTGTTATTTTAAGTCGACGTCAACCAGGCATTATTATCTTTAACTGGCTAAGCACAGACCTTGACGATCGAGACATCACCCGACGTTGTTTTCCAGTGAAATGAAATTTTAAAGCGGGAATTTCAAATATTCAAGTTTTATTTTTAAAATGTAAAAAATTAAAGCCCCAAAATAGATGGTATCTATAATCGGTCCTACCTTGTTAAAGAATAATCCTATTAATCCAATAATTTACTATTGCCAGTTGAGAAATTGTCAAAAATATCATTTTCAACTTCTTTTTTAAACGTTGAGATTCCTTGAGAAAATTGAGTTGTTGCACATAGAAATATGGGCTTTCTTTGGTTTCAAATAAGAGGAGAAACACAAGGGAGGTAATTGTGTTATTTTAAGTCGACGTCAACCAGGCATTATTATCTTTAACTGGCTAAGCACAGACCTTGACGATCGAGACATCACCCGACGTTGTTTTCCAGTGAAATGAAATTTTAAAGCGGGAATTTCAAATATTCAAGTTTTATTTTTAAAATGTAAAAAATTAAAGCCCCAAAATAGATGGTATCTATAATCGGTCCTACCTTGTTAAAGAATAATCCTATTAATCCAATAATTTACTATTGCCAGTTGAGAAATTGGCAAAAATATCATTTTCAACTTCTTTTTTAAACGTTGAGATTCCTTGAGAAATTTTGTTTCGCACAAAGAAATATGGGCTTTCTTTTGTTTCAAATAAGAGAAGAAACACAAGGGAGGTAATTTTGTTATTTTAAGTCGAGGTAAACCAGGCATTATAATCATTAACTGGCTAAGCACAGACCTTGACGATCGAGACATCACCCGACGTTGTTTTCCAGTGAAATGAAATGATATTATTTCTAAGCAGCTCGGTGCGAGTAGAAAATATTTCAAATTTTTATGTGAATGGTTTGTATGTGTTAGAATGATGCCTATGATCGTATAATAGTGAGTTGAGAACCTATTTAGTAAAAGACATTCAAATAACTATGTTTAGATTTCCTTGGAGTAAATGAAATTTTCGCTTTAAGATGTTTTCCCACCACTTCTCAGAAACAATCAGAAGTATCCCAAAACATAATCGCCAAATCAAATTTTTATCATCCCTTTCATTTTTTTTTATTGCAAATTGCAAACAATAGCGTGAGCCCTGGAGGCAGTCATGATACCACAATGCACCACACAGGATGTCCTAGTCAAATGGCGAACGCCATACAGTGTGCTATGAGGGAAAAATTTGCCTTGGTAGCGGCGCTACGGCCTACATTTATATCGAATTCCAACCGCCAGTGGATCTTTTACGTGCACTCCAATGTGTACACCGGACCTCAGTTTTTCGTCCCATCCGAACGACTAGGCAGCTGTCCTTGTCAGGCCCTCCTTCTGCATCACTGGCAAGGGGGAATCACGCCGGAAAATCGAGATGAACTTTATCGGCCAATGCAGGGGTCGAACACCCAACCTCCAGGCTAGCGAACCAGCGTGGTATCCACTTAGCTAGGTTGTACAGGTTGTAAAACTTGTTTGTATTTGATGCCTCCTCTTTTTATACGCCCACATTTTCATGTGGACGTATTATGTCGTCACTCTGTCCGTCTGTCTGTCCACAATTGTTTGTGGACTCTCTACAGGTCACAATTCTTGTCGGATTTTGACGAAACTTGAAATATAGGTTTATCCCCTAAAGATCTCGGCTGCTTTCGATACTGGCATGTATCGGATCAAAACTTCATGGATTATGGCCCCTGATTGTACGAAAAATCAGATTTTTAGCTTGTGGACCCTTTAGAGGTCACAATTTTGAATCGATTTTGATGAAACTTGACATGCATGTTTATAACCCAAAGATCTTGGTTCCTTTCGATATTTGCGCCTATCGAAACGTAATTTCCTGACATATGGCCCCTGATTGTCCGAAAAATCACCTATTTTAGCTTGTGGTACCTCTGGAGGTCACAATTATTATCCGATTTGAAAAACAGTTCGATTACACCCTAAGGAAGGTTGAGTTCAAATTTCGGAAAAATCGGACCAAAATTACCATACAAAATGGCCGCCGTTCGTACGCGAATACTGTTAAAAAATGGTATATCAAGGTTGTGGACCCTGTAGAGATCACAATTTTAATTTGATTTAAGATGAAACTTGAAATGCATGGTTAAAACCCAAAGATCTTGGTTCCTTTCAATATTTGCGCATATCGGATCGTAACTTTCTGAATTATGGCCCCTGATTATACGCAAAATCGCCTTTGTTTAGCTTGTGGTCCCTCTGGAGGTCACAATTATTATCTGATTAAAAAAATCGTTTGATTATATCACCGTTACGCCCTAAGGAAGGTTGAGTTCGAATTTCGGAAAAATTGGACCAAAATTGCCATACAAAATGGCCGCCATTCGTATGCGAATACGGTTTAAAAAATGGTATGTCAAGGGTTGTGGACCCAGTAGAGGTCACAATTTTAATTTTCGATTTTGATGAAACTTGAAATGCATGGTTATAACCCAAAGATCTTGGTTCCTTTCGATATTTGCGCAAATCGGATTGTAACTTCCTGAATTATGGCCCCTGATTATACGCAAAATAGTCTTTGTTTAGCTTGTGGTCCCTCTGGAGGTCACAATTATTATCCGATTTAAAAAATCGTTTGATTATATCACCGTTACACCCTAAGGAAGGTTGAGTTCGAATTTCGGTAAAATTCGGAACAAAATTGCCATACAAAATGGCCGCCGCGTGTACGCGAATACTGTTTTAAAATGGTATATCAAGGTTGTGGACCCAGTATAGGTCACAATTTTGATTCAATATGATGAAACTTGAAATGAATGGTTATAACCCAAAGATCTTGGTTCCTTTCGTTATTTGCACATATCAGATCATAACTTCCTGGGGCCTGTTTCACGAAATTTTAACTTAAGATAAAATCCGATTTTAGTAATTCGATTGGATAGTATTAGATTGATTTTAGCGCTAAGCCAATCAGATTTGAGTATGTACTAAAATTTGGATTTTATCTTAAGTTAAAATTTCGTGAAACAGGCCCCTGAATTATAGCCCCTGATTGTCCGAAAAATCGCCTATTGTCCCTCTGGAGGTCACGATTATTATCCGACTCAAAAAAACGCTTTACTCTATCACCGTTACACCATACGGAAGGTTGAGTTTGAATTTCAAGGAAATCGGACCATAATTGCCAGACAAAATGGCCGCCGTTTGTACGCTAATAGTGTTAAAATATGGTATATCAAGGTTGTGGACCCAGTATAGGTCACAATTTTAATTCGATTTTGTTGAAAGTTGAAATGCATGTTTATAACCTAAAGATCTTGATTCTTTTCGATATTTGCGCATATCAAATTGTAATTTAATGAATTATAGCCTTTGATTGTAGGAAATATCACTTTTGGTTTTGCTTGTTCTCTATCCATGTCTCGAAAATGTGGGCGTATCCTGCCTGACAGTGCCAGCTTTCTATCTTTTCGAATTCCAACTGTCAAGGGTTCTTTTATACGTAGAACCATGGTTCTTTTTGTCATCTGAATGACCAGATACTGGACCTCTGCATGACAATCATATGAGAACCGCAAGACAGACAGTAGTCAAAAGTCAAGACTATGATGATGGAGACTATGACTATCAGATGTCTTTGTAAAGTAAACTATAATTTTAACAAGCCTTGTTATTGTACATTATTGTTTAGATGAGAAAGAAACTTGAGGTGCTGTATGCCCGTCTTCATTAGCCAAATCGGTGCAGAAAAGTAGACGTTAAACCCTGTTCCATTTAAGTTCTAATGTGATCTAAATAAGAGTGTTTGTGTTAAAATATATGTTATGTAAAAATAACTAATTATTATGATGTATATTTCAGGCTGTTGATAATTTTACATATTCTTGTGCTGGGTATTGTGTAGCTATGTATGTATTAGGTGTTGGCGATAGACATAATGATAATATTATGCTCAAACAGTCTGGTCACATGTTTCATATAGACTTTAGTAAATTTCTTGGTGATTCACAAATGTTTGGGAACTTTAAAAGGTGGGTTCATTTCTTTTCATTTTTATATGCCATATTTATATTGTTTATTGTCCCCCACCTTTCGAAGAAAGCAGGGGACTATTAAAGTGGGTTTGTCTGTCTGTCTGTCCGTCTGTCTGTCTGTCACACTTTTTGGGACACAATAACTCTCGTTCTAATTGAGCTAGAATGTTCAAACTTGGTGTAGGTGTTCATTATGTCAATACCTTGATGGAGTTTGAAAATGAACATTTTCTGCTTAGGGTAAGCAGAGATAAGCAATTTGAATGGTTGATGCTTGGGGACACAATAACTTTAGTTCTAATTAAGTGAGAGTGATGAAACTTGGTGTATAATTTCATTCTATCAATACCTTGACTAAGTTCGATAATGAGCATTTTCTGCTCAGGATAAGCAATTTGATTGGCCGAGACTTTGGATCACAATAACTCTCACTCTAATTGGCATAGGTGTCTATTAGGTGAATACCTTGAAGGGGTTCGAAGGTGAGCATTTTCTGCTTAGGGTAAGCAGGGATAAGCAATTTGATTGGTTGATGCTTATTAAGTTCTGATTAAGTGAGAGTGAGGACACTTGGTGTATAGCTTTATTACACCGATACATTGACCAAGTTCGATAATCAACATTTTCTGCTGAGGTTAAGCAGAATGATAATCAATTTGATCGGTCGAAACTTTGGAACACAATAACTCTCCTTCTAATTGAGGTAGAATGTTCACACTTGGTGAAGGCATTTAACATGTATATAAAACTTGTAGAATGCAATATGTAGGCCGAACAATTACTCCATTCAGCACTCAGTTTAAATAATAAGCACAGAAGTAATATAAAGCTTAAAAAACCTGACCATTCCCTCCATGTTATCCCCCATTTCCATATATACTTGGTCATGATTCTGTCAATATCAGTATCACATTCATTTACCTAGTTAAATCTGATGAACTTCTTGCATCTAGGACTATGACCGACGGCACAATCGTTGATATAGGGTACACCTACTACTGACACGGAAGACACTTCGAAAGGGAAGTTTGAACCCCTGACCCTAACCACGGTCAAGTGACAGGGTGTCAAACACGGCTTCCCAAAATGAAGGGCCATGTTTGCTGCCTTATAGCTCGGCCCCTATGGGTTCGAATCAAAATGTGTTGGGTGGGAATAATAGCCTTGACAATTCTCTCCATTGTATTAAAAGTTGGTAGATCTCACCCGAATGCCATGCACGCGCTACAATATTTAAGGGTGCTCGGGCGGGTCTCAAGGCTTGGTATTCAAAGGTTAAATCTCTGGAATTTCTGGCGGTTGCCTGATATTTATCACATATTAAAAGGAGAGAATATTAAGATATCAAGAACAAAAATAAATCGATAAAATACGGCAATTTTTCAAGCAAAAAAAGTTTGATGGGTGGGGGTGGCTTTATAATTTATTTTCATTGTTCCCGGAATCTCACTCATTTCCATTTTTTTTATGCGATAGCTAGAATCTCAAGGTACAATCTTTGCAAATTTTAAGGTGTACGGACCACTGGAACGTTGCCTGGGCAGTGCAAATCTATCCCGGTCGCGAAAATCTGCATTCGGGAAACCTCGATGGATGATACTATGACCTGACGTTTTATGACCTTGACACATACATGATATACATAGTATTAAAATCCTTATGAAATATTTAAATCATTTACTGCTATAATATGAAATTTCACTTATTCCCCAGTTAAATAAAAATCGGTCACCGGGTGCTGTACAACTTCAAGAACCCTGTGACCATCTCTACACTTTCTATTGCCAGAAAATATTTGTTTTACTAGTCTAAATCAAGTTTAAAAAAAACAATATTTTTTTCTGAAAATCAATGTCGAGATTTAGTGTATTATATATGATACAATGGGCCATAGCCTAGAGGTCGGGTGTTCGATCCCTGCATTGGCCGAGAAAGTTTATCTCGGTTTTACTGTACTCCATAAGGGGAAAAAAGGGCCTTTTTGCCCTAGCAGCACTATAAATTCATCGATTAACCTGTTTTTTTGGCACGATGTGCCCATTTACTAGCCCAAATTTTGAGTACTGGTCCCATCTGATTCCGATGAAAAAAACAAAAGTTATGGCCAAAAAAACGATTTTACGGCTTTTTTCGCTGATTTTGAGACTATAAAAGGTTTTAGAATTTTGAAATTGCAAACGACAAGATAAAGTCATTTTGTTAGTCTCATGTGATAGGTATAAGTCTTCTGCACCGATGCGTATTGGGTTTGATTTTTTCAAAATGGCGGACTATATTTTTGAGACTGTCAAAGTTTTGATGTTCTGAGACTGTCGAGGCATCATTGGGGGGGATTTTTTAAAAAATTTATACTGGTCAGATGTGCCGCGATGAGGTTAGTAACATATCAAAAGGAGAACATGATCAAATTAAAAATTCGAAAAAATATGGCCATGTTTCACCAAAAAAAAAGTTGCTGGGTTCGAATTTTTTAGGCCATGTTCCTGTATTAGAAATCACTTGAAGTTTTTATGTGTGCTAGCTAACATCCCAAGGCACAATCTCTAAAAATTTCAAGAAATTCCGACAACCCTTACCCCTGCGAAAACACGCTCGCGCAAATAGGCCTATTTTTTGCCTATTTTTCGAATTTTTTTAGACTAACAAGTCACTTTTTCTGTGTGCTACGTTTGAGGCCCTATATCTCGGCCGCTATGGGTTCGAATCCAGATGTTTAGGTCGGGATCGATAGCTTGGACACTTCCCTCCATCGTATTAAAAGTTGGGACCCCTGACCCTAACTACGGTCACGTGCAGGGTGTCAAACATGGTTTCTCAAAACGAAGGGCCATGTTTGCTGCCTTATAGCTTGGCCCCTATGGGTTCGAATCAAAATGTGTTGGCTGGGAATAATAGCCTTGACAAATCTCTCCATTGTATTAAAAGTTGGCAGCTCTCACCCGAATGCCATGAACACGGCACGATATTTAAAAAGGCGTGTTTCGACATTCGTGCATGCGCACAGCTGCAACCAATAGCACCTGCGGTACCAAACTCTAACCCCACCCTGCTCTCGTTGGTGCCTAGGTGTCCTTAAATTTTTAGCTTGATAACTGCATTTCTTCTAGTCGTTTACATGTGAGAATCACCGTACTAGAAAGCATTTTTCACCGATGTACCCGCACCCCCACCTATAAACGCCCCAAAGGGTGCCCGGGCGGGTCTCGAGGCTTGGTATTCAAAGGGTATATCCACCCCGCCGAGTCGCTGCGTCACATCAAAATGGCCACCCGGGGAATGGAAGTGGGCGAAACGGGCCCATGAAGTGAAGTTTGACCCTACCTTGACCTTCGAGGGCCACGTGGCATGGAAAGGGTCATGACCCTAGATGCACTCATTAATGCCCTTTCATGTGAGAGCTTGACCTTTGACCCGACCTTTGACCTTGCGGTCGAACAATTCCCAAAACTTAGGTACCGTCCCGAAAATCTGCATCAAGGTCAAGGTCAAGGTCACGACCCACAAGCCCGTCGACGGGGCCGTCCCTGAGGAGCCCGGGATAAAAGTTCCGCTTATTTGCTGTGCATTACTCCTATTTTGATCCGACTAAATTTTTTTTTTCCAATAATGTTTATAAGGTAAGTGTAATGTTTTTAAATAACTGATGACATATGACCCTCGACATGTGACCGGAAATGACTGTTCATATGAAAGCTTTCATATCTGCTTTGCAGATCTAGTTATTATTATTATTATTAACTAGTTAATAGGTTGGCAATATTTATCATTTTTTAGTGATTTGTAAATGCTCCCATTACCCATAAAACAATAAATATGTTCCTGGCATGGATATATAGACTATTATTATTATTATTAACTAGTTAATGGGTTGGCACTATTCATTATTTTTTAGTGATTTGTAAATGCCTGGCAACCTATCTTTATATAATGTCGCTATATTTGACATGAGAAACTAAAATCAAAAAGCAAGGGCTCTCTCACAAGAGAATATAAAATTATCAAAGTAAACAACAGAGAGATAATAAGGTAACAAAGTAATCAGACCGCAAAATGATTGGTGATTGCTTGTTAATTTCTTATGGCTTCACACTCACCAATTGAAGGCTATTGAATCAATGGAAATCATGTGACAAGACGGCTGATTGATGTCGTTATTGGGAATATTATTCAAAGATTTGTTGGTTGAAGTAATAAGGAAATAAATCGGGACATGGAAATTATGTCGGATTTTGGAATATTCAGACTTCGGATGTGACAGAGTCCCAGACCTGTCAACCCCTCAGAGCTGAAATGCAGTAGGGTAGTGTAAAAAAGGCAGTAGAAACCATGATTTGGCAGTAGATTTCCAAAAACGCGTAAATTCGCACTTCGAAGGGTAATTAATTTGGAAATGTCAAATGATACATTGAATTGTGAGCCTAACAATACAAAAATTGCATTAAATGGGTAATAAATAAAATACACACAGAGAGTACATTAGCAATGAACCATATCTAAAATTATTTATTAAACCAAAATTGGATATGTACCCTACAGAAAGAAATAATTAGTATTTATTTGCAAAGAAAAAATAATTAAAATTAGCAGTCCAGTATTGGGCCTACACTGGCAGTAGATTCTACCATTTTTCTTTTGTTTTAACTTATTACTATTATTAGTATTGTATTAGTATGATTTTTAAAAAAAAAAATCCTCGTCTGACGTGGGTTTCCTATTCCAACAGTTTTTGTCAATTTTATTTAATGTAAGATAATTGTAATTATTATATAGATTCTACAGCAATTCTTGATTAGGAATAGAGAGAGGAGGGCCTAAAAAAATAAGTTTTGCATAGCGACTAAATAAGTAAATAATAAAATATTATTGGCATCGAATATGCTTTTCATACTTCGACGTTTATCCTCTAATGCAATTCAGTGTACCGGATTTTTTCTCACGGAATTCCGTAAATCTGCTTTTAAATTTATTCGAGGGAGCCCTCAATGTAAGACGTATTCTCATCTTGAAATTAAAGTTCCAGGTTGTGTTGCATTCGAAGTATTGTATTACATGTACGTACGAACGCGCGCAAACGAAAATGTCAGCCATTGCTGCCGTAAATTGGTCGCTATTTGTTTAGTTTATCGCTACATATTTTAAGAGTATATGGAACACGTGGCAATAATATATCCACTTTATTGACTCTAAAAAAGGTTGAAACGAATTCGAGAACAAATCTCTTAGCTAAATTACACCTTACAACACCCCAAGTCGAGGTTGATAACAGAAAGTCGCAATCTTTTTTGTTTACATGCAAAGAGTTGCTTCCCTTAGTTCCAAAGTTTTGGCGAGACAATTAAAAAAAAACGTTTGTTTAAGAATGCGGTAGAAATCTATCCAGCGCAGTGGAGCGGTACACGAGGCCATTTCGCGGCATTCTACCGCGTCATGCGGTAGAGTTGACAGGTCTGCAGAGTCCACTGTATTTATTTTGGCGGGGGACAGCTTGTTTTATTGGAAATAACTACCCAATAAATACTTTTGTTTGAATGCATCTTTAAAAAATTATTTTGTTTGTCCATTCCCAATTGAGTGCTGTATAGCCAGTCTTCGATAGGGTTAGGAAATAGCAATTTGCTTATATCTGTCATACTATTTATATTTTGACAGAGATCGTGTTCCCTTTGTTCTGACTTCTGATATGGTATATGTTATTAATGATGGTGATAAACAAACTGGACAGTTTCAACATTTTATTGATCTGTGTTCACAAGCTTTTAATATTATACGTAAACATCATGACTTATTCTACAGTCTCTTCGTGCTTGTAAGTATTACTTGATTTACTATATTCTTCATTATATGTTTCAGAAAAATTATCATGTCATTCGCTTAAACAAGACCTAAGTCTGTAAAAATGGTAAATTTAATAAGAATAGGCTACAATTAAATAATATGTAAAAGATGGGGACAGCAGAAAATCGTTTGTAAGGCGTTTTGAAGACCGATAATTGATACAGACTTATTATACATCTATAATCGCGCAGTTGTAGGTAGCCACTTGAAAGAAGAAATCCATAAAAGATAAAATATAATCTGTACCACAGTATTCTTTGCAATGCTTACTTGAACCTAGCTCGGTGAATGTAATTAAACAGTAAGTCATTAAACACACACGTTTTGTTTTTCACGCAAGGCGTCATTGTCATGAACTGTCGGCAGCTTATACAAAGTCGTTTCACATAACATTCAAACTTGTTTCCCTTTTTTTACTCTTATTTGTAATTCGTTTGCTCTATTTCTATATCTCAATTATGTACATCTCATAGTGACCAAGAATAAAAAATTAAGCCACTATACAAGGTGGTTTGTGCGCATGAGAAATCAGAAAATCTATGAGAAATAAACTTTACTGTTATTATTTTTATTGTCAAATCTTTGAAACAAACCTTAATTGTAGACATAATATATTATTACAGCATAAACGCGCATATAATTTATATACTAATTACGAATGTTGAACCAGTATCGATTTTCAACCTTAGTTAAGGGAACTTAATTTTATACGCCCACATTTCAAAGTGTGTGTATAATATTGTCATCCTGCCAATCAGTCCATTGCCGACAATGTATGAATAGTGTGAATGCGATAGAGGAAATAGTTGTCAAGGTGTGATGCATTGTGGTCATTAGATGACAAGCCCTATTGATTTTCAGCTTTCTGCGACTTTCTATGCCTAGAACCTTGTGAAAGTCATAGAGGCTGTAGCTTTCTAAAGATTCTTTACAAATTTGGTGAGAAGCATTATGGTTATGAGAGGATGAACCCTATCAAAATTCAGCAATCTACGACGTTCTAAAGTTATCCCCCTTTGGTGTGAAGCATTGGAGGCATGAGAGTATGAACCCTATGGATATTCCGGTTTCCACAAGTTCGCCTTCTGGAGTTATGCCCCCTTTTCCCAAAAATTTGTGAATGCGATAAAAACCAAGTACAAACAATCCAAACCTAAAAAACATTATAGGCAAAATAGTTTATTCAAGCAAAATAGTGTAATCAGCAAATGGGCTGCTCCTCGTGTACAAAATACACCACAAACAGTGGTAACAGATGTCCGGAAGAGTAAGCTTACCCTGTCTGGCGAAATATCGGTAAAATAGCATGATTGGCCAATGAAATATAGATATGCAAAATGCATGCGATGAACTGTGTTAACGAAGTAGTAGACATTATCAGGAAGATAGTAAATACATTTCAATTAAATATATCTAGAAAAATAGCTGAGAGAGACACGTTATATTTCCCAATCAAATCAATGTGACGACCATAAAACTGTTTAAAGGTTTTAATAAGTTTAGTGCGCAATTATTCTTGTAGTTGAAGCTTAGATCAGAATAAAAGTAACAAGCTCTCGCGTAACGAATTAGCTTAGACACAAACACTCCATAGGCTGGTGATATTGGAATGTTACTACTAATAAATGGAAAGTTAACAATCGGAAAGTCAAAGTCATCACGTTTATCGTACAATTTAACACTCAGTTTATAGCAATTGTCAAAATCGATCGCAGATCCAAGTAGGAAATATTATTTCTTCACTGCTCTTAGATCCTTTTCGAATTTCCTACTTTTCAAGTTTTCCTATTGGACAAGCTACAATTGAGACAAAGCAGCTGTGTGAGTGTGTTCCACGCTTTGTATCATTATCATTTATATAAACTCAAGTTACCATTATGATTGACTTAAAATTTGTAGTTATGTAGTACTGTTAGGGGGACCAGTCATAGACTTTTATACCAGGAAACCGGTTTTATCACACTACAGAAGATCAAAGGCGTCTCAAACTTATACTCTTTTACACCACCATATCTTCATGAATTACTATTATTACCTGAAAAGCATTATAACCTTTGTAGCAAATCTAAATTATCAGAGTACTTTTGCAGAACATCTTTATTTTGGAAATCATACATACCATCTATGATTAAGGAATGAAACAGACTGTTTGACTTTATAAAATCCTCCCCCTCTATCAGTATCTTGAAAAGTAAATTGAAACAAGTTGACAAAGAGCCGCCATTATATTTTAGTTTAGGAAAAAGGAAAAATCAGATTTAAAATCCTCCCCCTCTATCAGTACCGTATCTTGAAAAGTAAATTGAAACAAGTTGACAAAGAGCCGCCATTATATTTTAGTTTAGGAAAAAGGAAAAATCAGATTTTACATAGTCGACTTTGCCTTTCCTGTAGTGACTTGAATGGTCATAAGTTCTTAAGCCTTTAAGGCACATCATTTCAGACAGCCCTTTATGCGTTTCGGGTCATGATTTTGAAGATGCCGATCATTACCTTTTAACCTGCCCTCTACATTCTGGTACACCTAAACTTTCTATTTTTATCTTACCCAAAAACCTAATATCAATACATACATTATTAACTGGAACTAATGGTATTACTATCTCAAGTATGATCTTTCAACATGTTCATAGATTTCTAGACATCTCCGGAAGGTTCAATTAAAATTTTAATTAGAATATTTATTCAATGGTTCAAAATATGTATTTGGCAAACCTGAATTTGAAATTGTAATATATGTATGTAGCCAATTTTTGTTTATTTTATTGTTATACTAGTCAGTTAGATTTTATCTAGATTTGGTTATAGACTGAGAGCTCGATGACCGAACTGTAAAAAGTTGAGCACGAAAGGTTTGACCATCGGAATGTGACTGCATATCGATAAGAAAGAGAAAAGGTCATTTCTTGAGTTTCGCGGTTGGGGCATAAGGGGGGTAGGCCCCCCGAAAGGGGTTGCAAATTGTGCTTTGAATTAAAACTTCGAGCACGAGATTCATTTTCACATGGTATGTTCTATGAGGTATATAGAGTAAGAAAAAAGTGGTAAAGAAAAAAAAATCCCAGACAAGAAGGGGGTTCCAAAACCCCCCAGGGGGGCCAACCCTTGGCATCCAATCATGACTAAAAATCATGGTCAAGAAAAATTTCGCCCGGGCAATGGCATCTACAGATAAGAAAGCTCCCCGGGATGGGGGTTCAAGGGGCATATGGCATTTCAGGAAATTATGAAACATTGCGCAGTTTGGTAGCAACTTACTCATCAACATATTAGACCTAGCGTAGAGAGACACCATGACAATGATCACACACGATCATACAAGACGACCCTACGATCTGTATACACTATCTTTCGCACCAGAGATGGAGATGGGGGTTTACTACATAAGATAAGTCTAATCTATGGATCCGGTTGCTGATGTCCAAGCATTGCGGTGGGGCAAGAAGTCATATATACCTATTATCGATCAATGTCATGGAGCAGCTAATACAGTTCTGATAATGAGTGTGGCTTCAACCATGCTTAGTCTTACTTACCAATGCACTCCCAAGTTACTGATGACGTTCACCCCCTTCTTGTCGGTAAATGCCCCGGTGAAAAAATTCTTGTGGACTTGATATATGACCAATGCATCGATGTACGATGATCAACGAAGAAATTTTGCTTGTGCGCAACATTTCATATTTTCCTTGAATGCCGAAACCCCTAAGCATCCCCCAGTTCGGTACCTTCTTATCTGTAGGTGCCCGGACAAAAGTTTTCTTGACCATGCTTTTTAGTCATGATTGGATGCTAAGGGATGACTGGAAAACGAATTTCACTCGTGCTCGAAATTTTACAGTTGACCCCCCAGGGGGGTCAGAACCCCCCCTTCTTGTCTTGAAATGCCCCGGTGGAAGATTTCTTGTCCACTGGATATGTGATCCATGCATCGATGCCCGATGTTTCATATTTTCCTGAAATGCCGAAATGCCCCTGGAACCCCCATCCCGGGGAGCTTTCTTATCTGTAGATGCCCGGGCGAAATTTTTCTTGACCATGATTTTTAGTCATGATTGGATGCTAAGGGATGACTGAAAAACAATTTTCGCTCGTGCTCGAAATTTCACAGTTGACCCCCCTGGGGGTTTTGTAACCCCCTTCTTGTTTGAGAACGCCTGGGATTTTTTTTTCTTGACCACTTTTTTCTTACTCTATATACCTCATAGAACATACCATGTGAAAATGAATCTTGTTATATACTCTTCTAAAAAAGAAACGCAACGTGACATTTCGTCGTTGGTATACCCTCGCTCTACCATCGCCTTGTTGCAACAGGAACCGCGACACGTCGCTGAACTCAAGTGCTCTCCAGTGTTGCTGTTGCCATACCCCCGATGCCTGAACCCACAGAAGTTGAATTTCTATGCCGTCCAGCAAATGCTGCTGAAGTAGAGGTCGTTGTTGAGAACCGTTTCCGCCAATGACATAACCGGAAGTGACGATCCAGGACAGGTGGGGTTACTCTTGTTTGGCCTGAGCTTGTGCAGTCACGTGTTAAACTTCGCTGTCGGTACCTATCCCAAAGGCGAGAAATGGAACCCAGGAAAACATTCAGCAGCCTGGTTACATCTGTCTGAGATTTACCTGCTTGTAATCGACCAATAACGTTGTTGTGGTGGTCTTCTTGCAGATGTGGCATCACTTGGTTCGTTGAATGTTTACATGCGCAACTGATTTGGAAACCGAGAACCCCAGGATTTTAAAGGCCTTAGATTTAGGTTTCATGCAAAAATCTCGCGAAGTTGTTAAATTCGGGTGTTTTGATGCAATCAAGTGAAAACAAATTTCGGCAAAAAGGATGACCAATCACAATTAGCGACCCTACTGTTAAAACCAATAATGAATTTCTTTTGTCCTTACATAATGACATTAAAAACAAGTAACATTTATGGAAACAACGCCCTCGTTCAAATAAAAAAATCATGAAAAATGGGCTTTGCGTTTCTTTTTTTGAAGAGTATATATATAGTGTGCTTGTCCACTAAAGTAATGATCTCACCAAGACCTTAAGAAACCTGCTCTTTGGAACGAAAACAGTTAGGGAAGGAATTGTATATAGAAACAGCTGGATTTGCCAATGGACTTTCGAAAATATATCTTAACTAATAATATGACGTGCTTCAAGAACAATGGATTTTTTGGTTATACTATCACGACCAAACACATAAAAACGAAAATACACTCTACACAAAATGAAAAATATAAAGAAACTTTTAAATTATTTAACACTAATTGTTTCTGAACTGTTTGATATGTATTGTGACTTCGATTTTTTTGAAGATTAACGAGGTGAGAGGGAAATGGTTTGTTAAAATACTTTTAATATAACAGATAAGGTGGCTTTGGAGACCTGGTTATCCCAAATCTCAGTGATTAGTTTTGTATGTATTGAACTCTCCAGACTGGTTGGACTCACGTGTTGGGCGATTTTATTTATACTATTCTGAAACCCCGACGGGGTTATCATGGTTTCTATTGGCAGCTTTACTGGGGTTGGCTCCTGTGGCGGGGTTTGCTATTTTTTACCAGGGTCGGTAGCTCGCTTTCCAGGGTTGTACAGAAGTTTAACAAATTGAAGGAGTTTCGAACTTGTTACTGGGGTTGTACAGATCAGATCATTAAGATTAAAATGTTAGTGCCCATAATTTGGCTAACTGGGATGCCTTGGTGGGGTTTGCGAATTGTTAATGCTCCATGCATCAAACAGTAAGCACAATTGATTATTTTTTTACTCCACAAAAAGTTTTTAGGATTAGCACTGTAAATAAAGTTGTCAATCCTGAATTTCTGAAGCCGTTACATCCCTCAAATTTATTTTTCGAACCTCTCAATCTCATTGTTGATATCTGGAGTTTGGAGTTCCACAAGGATCCATCCTAGGTCCCATACTGTTTACTGTATACACCCTACCAGTAGGAGATATAGCTAGATCACATGGCATTTCTTTCCACCTCTACTCAGATGACCCCCAACTGTATCTGGGTTTCAACCCACTGAACGCAATCAAACAAAATGTGTTTAATTCACTTTCAAGATGTATTGAAGATATACAGGGCTGGATGACAGTCATCTACTGAAACTCAATGAAGACAAGACTGAATTTATAACAATATGTCCAAAATCATCATGTGCAAAATTAGAACAGTTACAACTGAGTGTTTGTGACTCAGTTATCAATCCAAACACAAACGCACGAAACATTGGTGTTGTATTTGACTCACAATTTACATTGTGAGTTACAAATGTTATACCGATTTCCAATGCAATGAAAGGTATTTACAGATTTTTGATGTATTTGTCAATGGTGGAATCATTATTTTTTTAATGCATTATGGATAATAATACTACAACCATTCGTTCATTCGTGATTTAAAGAAAATACATTAGCGGTATATAGTCCAGGCAATCTAGGGCCAAATTAGGGTTAACCTAGGACAAATTGCAAAAGTAACTAAAGTAGGCTTATTTTGAAGATAAATATATGTACCGTATCATATCCAAAATATAGAAAAATATAATTAGTGGAACATATTGTATTTTACGCTCAAAGACAGGTACCACCCATCCTATTTTGGACGTATTTTGACCAAATTCGTGAACACACTTTTACGTCGCAACAGGTTTTACATGAATATTTGTTTGTATTTGACCATTAAACATAGGGAAATAACTGAAGAAAGCTATTTTAAGTTTCAGAACAGCATTATATTAAATAATTATTAAATTTTTTTTTTGAAAATACATATTTTTTCTTGAAAATACATATTTTTTCTTGAAAATACATATTTTTTGGGAAAACACTGGTGCATATTTTTGTCTGAAATTACAAGTTTATAATTATTATGCAATGCCAGATACACTATTGTTGTCATTCATACCAGATTACAAATTAAAATATTCATTAGTGAACCAAATAATTAATAAATTGCTTAATTATATCAAGTCTTTAAAGGGTTTTAGCTCATTATTTTTCATTAAATATATTTACCGTTTATAAATAAGTTTCTGCAATATATATTATTTTAAAGGGTTAAACATCGCAGTACACATTTTTTAAATCACAATTGAATAGTTCACATCTGTCAATAGAACACACGTACACGATTTAGAGAAGAGACTCGTCATCAATTTCTTCCTCCATAACATCATTGTCACAAATTATACCAAGTCTTTAAAGGGTTTTAGTTCATAATTTTTCATTAAATATATTTAACGTTTATAAATAAGTTTCTGCAATATATATTATTTTAAAGGGTTAAACATCGCAGTACACATTTTTTAAAATCACAATTGAATAGTTCACATCTGTCAATAGAACACACGTACACGATTTAGAGAAGAGACTCGTCATCAATATCTTCCTCCATAACATCATTGTCACAAATTATACCAAGTCTTTAAAGGGTTTTAGTTCATAATTTTTCATTAAATATATTTAACGTTTATAATTAAGTTTCTGCAATATATATTATTTTAAAGGGTTAAACATCGCAGTACACATTTTTTAAATCACAATTGAATAGTTCACATCTGTCAATAGAACACACGTACACGATTTAGAGAAGAGACTCGTCATCAATATCTTCCTCCATAACATCGGCGAGAAAGACAGAACAATTGTCACAAACTCCTTTGCAATCACCACAAGCCACGGAACACTCTAGTCCATTCTTGAGACATGTGCACCGTGCAGTATTGCAACCTGATTTACAGTTACATCTCACAATGTCCAGAAGCTCTTGGGGCGCTGGAGGTAGATCTGTTAGTACTGGAACTAACTTTCCCTGTACCGATTTCCATCCCCATTGATCCGGTGACAAGGCACATGTGTTTGACATCCATGTTTGAACCTGCAGATACACACGGAGACTGTGATATTTCACAGCTGCTGAAGTAGGTGGCAATGCATGTGGTTGAACAACAGCAACACTAGATCTTGCCTTTTCATGAAATTTCTGCAGTCGAATCACAGCTGCTGAAGTAGGTGGCAATGCATGTGGTTGAACAACAGCAACACTAGATCTTGCCTTTTCATGAAATTTCTGCAGTCGAAGAACATCAACACTTTCATGTGGTTTTCCATTGTACAGATGTACAACTGCTCTTTCGCCAGCTTTGACAATCTCCTCTTTCGAACTTGTTTGATCCATGAATACACGTGCTTGTTGGATGAGAAAGGCGTCTTTTCTAGCTTTGGTTAGCACCGCTTGTTTGCCAACACCATACAGCCGAGAAGTAGTGTCACAACCACTTACAGCATGCAGAAACAGGAGATGTTCACACAGTGAAGGGCCAAGCAGAGACCTTGCTGTTGTAATGTCCCAACACTTGGTAGGTTTCAGTGACATTTTCTTTGGTTCCGTCGTAAAGAAGACCTTGTTCTTGGCATCCTTTATGTGGTGAAACAATAGTACCAGCAAATCTGTGTCTTCACCTATTAGCACTGTATCATGGTGTTGTGCTGATTCAATGGCTGTAAGAACAATCAGAACGTCTGCATCTCCACTTGCATGGCGAACATGATTCCCATCACTCTTGGGGCAGTCACCAAGCATGTTAACAAACTGCTGCTTGTTAACTTTGTTTGAGAGAAAGTCTTCCTTTTTCATCTGTAGAGGCATGTTGCTTTTGAAATTGACCTTGGCACCAATACCCTGAGAACTTCTTCTTGCATGTGTACAGTCCTTTGTTGTTGCACCATCAGTATAACCATCAAACACAACAGTTACCTCAGGATACCTGGTTTTTACATAGTGAGCATACTGTCCACAAATAGAAGACCATGTGTTGCCCTTGGTCCATGGGATTCTATGAAGTAAAGCACCTCCATCAAGAACATACCTGACCTTTTCATTGTTTGGCCTTGAAAACTCTGTAGAAAGTGTTGTCCAGAGAGCATTCGCAAGTGATGATTTGTTGGCAAGTCTCATGACAGTTTTCGAATCAAACAGAGCCGTTGGAAATGAACAGAGTTCGTGTTTGAAAACATCGGAGAGATCACATGACCTGTTTCCTGCGGTCACTAGTCGTTGGAACAGTAGGTGGGGATCTACTTGAATCTCTTCTCCTTTCACCTTCACTGTTATCTTCATACCCATTGTCACTGCTTGATTTTTCTTCTGAAATGAGGTTGCAGCCACACATGTACCCTCCATGGACTGAACTATTTTATCACCAACTGACTTCGCATCATAGACATTGACTGTAGGATGAGCAACAACACCGGTGACAATACTTCTTAGAGTCGAATCTGCTCCAAAGGGATCCATTTCAGTCAGATGTTTCAGAATGATACCGGCATCTTCCATGTCCTTGGTGATTCTGGCATTCGTGCATTCTTTATGTTGGTCACTGGTTGTATATACAACTTCAGTCAGTTCTTGCATTGAACGGTTCACCTCGGCACACGCTGGAGTAGACTTGACCCATATGAGTCTCTGTGTTTCTGTGAATCCTCGCCCTCTTGTCAAACCACCAGTTGTTTTGATACTGCGCATGAGACACTGTTCTATAATAAGATCCACAGAGAGACCTGCCCATGACCTGTCTGATCTTCGAACAACATGTTTTCCACTGCAGAATTGTTGATAGACTGATGGGTGCTCCTCCTCTAATCTTGACATTTTCTGGAGGTAGAGATAGACAGACTTCAAATACAGGTTGTGTCCAGATGACGCAAAGAATGGTAACATGTTGTGAAGACATTGCAGGTGCAAAGACCAATCTCCCATTCTTTCCCCTTTTATGAACTTGCGTAGTAAGTCAAGCATCGTGAGATACTGGATCCACAACGTTGGTGTCTTCTGATCTTGGAATGATGTCTTCAACTCATCAAGTTTAGTATGAAGTTCATTTAGTTCTGCATTGTTGTCAAGTTCTTCTGAGGAAATATTGCCAGATAATGTTTGTTCCATAAGGTGAGAAAGCTTCGTGATGACTGGACTGCATACATGGTTGTTGTGCTCAGGTTCTGTGGAATCACTGTTTTCTTTGTGTTGTGCGCTCATGGCCTTTGAGCACAACATACTGTTCAGAGCAGCATCAATCAGCATGTGTCCACGAACAGCTCTTGCAACTGCTTTACCTGTCATCATGTGGGTTACTGTATTGGCAGCATACACAAGTTCTAGTAGTTCACGAAGTCCTGATCCTCCCATCAGATGGCCAATACATCCTAGGAAACTCATGAGAATGTGGAACCCTCCAAGACGAATAACCATGCCCTTTATGTCAGCACTACTTCTTCCATTCTCAAGAATCGCATTGGCCTTCCACCACAAAGGTTGATCAAACGTTATGACGGGAGTACAGTTGTACCGTTTTGCATGGGATGTCACAAATACAAGAGTTGAATAGATGCATGACAGGTCATTCGGATCCAAGTCTATCATAGGAAGAAACATGACTGATGATGGACCTGTGTGGCTTTTTTGATTTACTAGTTGCATAAAGCCAGACCACTGTGGTCTCGATGTTTTCAGCAACAAAGATGTTTTCCAAAGCAGATCAAGGTTCTGGTGAGGTTCTTGTGCAGCTGGATACACGAGGGGTCCATAATACATATCTGACAAAGCATCATTTCCCAGAAAGAAAGGCTTGATGTTGATCCTACCAATCCTTGTGATTTCTTCAACTGAAATGTCTGCTCTCTTTATTTGTGTGGTTACTTTTGCACTTGGTGTTATTGTAGAGATGATTCCCATACAGTGAAATGTCTTTTCTCCATCAAGGGTTCTGATATTGTGGTCCACATTGTCTGCTGCATACTGAAGAAAGTGTTCAGGTGAATGGTTATGGATTTCAGTTCCTTGTATTACAGCAGCACATCTCTCAAATTTCTTGACTTCTGAATATGAACAGCAGAATCCATGTTCGTTAAGAGAGTCGATCAGGAACTTGGACTGGGAGTGATGATGTAGCTGAACACCCAAGCCTATCTGCATTGGGGCTAGAATACTTCGTGGCCGAGATGCTTGCATGATTGCTTGTCCCACAGAAGCCAACTTAACATTCACATTCTTTCCTTGAAATATAAACTTCAAAAGATGCTTCAGACTGGCCGGTAGGAACTCCAAAGCCTTGTCTACGTCTGACAAGTCATGGGCATCAGGATATACATCTCTGTTTTGTTGTACTTGTTTGATGTCATTTTTGATGAAACGAGCTGCAGTCTCTATGATCTGTGTTTCCTCATCGATGACACTCCGTTGCTGTTTCTGATGAATTTCTTGCAGAATTGCTGATGCTGTACTTTCGAGAGAGACAACGCTGGACTTTCCACGGATCTCTGAAATAATGAGCTTGTCTCCAAAGTGTTGTTTGAGTTCCTTCTTCATATGTTTGAAGCTGTATGGTTCTATATTTTCATCAGAAGTGAAGTCAGACATTTTTTGTATTAGGTCTGTGATGGTGAGTTGTTCATCTTCATTTTGTTCTAGATATGAAACCACTTTGATAAATGCTTCTGATCGTATGAAATCCTTGGGTCTTCCACTCATTTTTCTTTTTGGTGGGGTTGGATTATCGCCGGCAGTAAAGATCTTTGGTATCTGTCTACCAGTTCTGAAAGACACATTGCACTGTTGATGGTACACAGCATCAGCTGCTGGCAAATCTCCAACAACAGAGATGCGATCTTGGACAGCCTTTGACCAATCATTGATGACTTTGTTACAGATGTTGTTTATTTTTGCTTGAAAGTCCATTGTCCTCACTGGAATTAGCCGATGCTCCTGTTTCTTTCCATCATACATGTCTCTGCAACCACAGAAAAGACACATGTTCTTGTAGTTAAAGTGGCTTCCATCTGATCTTAGAGCACATCGTGTATCTATCTGCTGTTCTAAATCTTCAAGATATTGCCTCTTTTTTGCTTTTATTAGGTTTGGATTAACAAACTCACGCCTACATTTTGTATGTACATGCTGACCGGGAACAGTTTGTATGTTTGTTTGCCTCTCTTCGTTTGCTTTGTGTATTCCTTCACAGCCTTTGGCTGTTAAGGTAACAGTTTGTTCGTCACCTGACAAGGATCTTTTGCAAAACGTGCACTCTTCCATCGCACCATACAATCTGAAATTATAAAGAATACAGGTAAGTGTTTGAGTTAAGAAACAAAGACAATAAATTCATCAAACATTATATAGTTTACATAATGATTTATATATATTGTGGAATTTAAAAACTTATAAATATAGCAACACTAACATTTATTTCCAAAGCTATCGGTTATCATCATTATAAAAAAAAAAATTAATCAAGATACAAGAAAAATATTTTCTAAAATATATACCATGAATAAACCATGTCATACTCTTTTAAAAAGAGACTTTCGCATGCAAAATGATATGTTATATCTAAATAGAACACATAGTAAACATAGCTATAGTAAAATATTAAATAAAAAAATAATATTGCCTCATTTAAAAGCCTAAGGTAAACAAGAATCTACGAAATGCGGCTTTTGTCACATATATTTGTATTTACAATTTTGGCCCGAATGGGTTTTCATACTTTTTTTTCACGGAAAAGGAACGAGTACATATTAATGATGTTTTGATGACATTTTGACGCATATCTAATATTCTTTTACATAAACAACAATTTCATAAACATTTTCAACTATTTTCAGCTTCTTCCGTGTTTAATAGTTGTAGAATGATGTTATTGGCGTCAGCAGACGTGATTCAAAATGCGTGCCATTACGTATCATGAAATTCGCATGATTTCACTATTTTATCCCAATTGTTTGTTTTCACAGTTATATTAACGCATATTTACGGCATAAAACGTATTTGTAGCTACTACTTACCATGAATAAGGGTGCTATTCCCGGAAAATCTTCAGAATTGTTGCGAACGTTGACGGCGTTGTAGGCCGATGCTCTTCAGTGTACGTTACGTAGTCTCCCTTGATTGCTACGGAGGTCTGTCGGGGCCAGCAGCAAACTCGCATTTTGTTAGTAATTTGAGGCCTATTGTTAACTAACTTCCACCAAATATTTTGATCTATATTTTTAGTATGTTTATTTATGATGTTATTAGAGATAAAAAATCGCAAAATGAAAACTTTTGCAATTAGTCCTAGGTTATATGCTATATTGCCTGGACTAATAAGGAATAGGCCCTACGTGCCGTACCGATTTCAAATGGTATACCGATTTTTGATGTATATATGTCGATGGTGGAATAATTATTTTTTAATGGATAATAATACTAGGACCATTTGTGATTTATAGAGAATATATAACCGGTATGAGGGATGTGCTTTGTCGATTTCCAATGGTATAATAATAACATTGGGATTTACCGATTTTTGATGTATTGTCAATGATGAAATCTTTTTTTTTTTAATGGATAATGGATATTAATACTACGAACACGGTAAGGTGTGCATGCATTTATTTTTTTATTTACATTTTTTATTCGTTCTTCATACGTAAATAATCGTAATCAAAATTAACCGATCAGAAAACGACTCGCGGGAAAATTATACGCTTTGTCTAATATTTAAAGCACTGTCGCTAAATTAAATGGTGTTAATTTATACACGGATCTCTGGTAATTAAAGGGCTCGGCTAGTAAATAAACGGTGTACCATTAAATTAAGCCATAGTAGTAATTAAACGATTTTTGATTTTTATAAAGGTTTTTATCAATTATCACAGGGTAATTTGAAATTAAAGGGTGTTCATCGAATTTAAAAGGCAAAATGACCAAGTTAAAGGATACCAGATTCCTAGTGATTGGTTGGGACACACACAATGAGATTGACAGGGCGTCCAACCATTGTCACTTGTATTTATTGGGGCATCATCAATCATGTTGTTATATGTGAGGCGCCTACTAATGAGTCATACGATGAACACCACAACTTGATGGGTCGTCAAAAACTGCGTGATCTGTGGTGCAACTTATCCAAGAGGACCTAGCATAATCACATGATTGGTGGGGCACCTTATAATGACTATATGATTGTTGGGCCGCTCATTATTCATAATGCATTTATCCATTGGACGCAATACAAAGCCAACGACTAACGTGTTCATATCAGTATGGGCGCTCTAAAAAGCCGAATGACTTTGGTTGGGCGCCCACTACGAGATTGATTGAACGCCTTACCAATGTCACTTCTATTCATGTCGTTATAACTTATATATTAGGCGCCCCACCCCCTAAATGGTGAGGCGCCTAATAATGAATCACATGATTAACACCTAACTTGAGGGGGCGTCCAACACTGTGTGATCTGTGGTGTGGCTTACCCCAGAGGGGCACCAATAATGAAATGATTGGTGGGGTGCATTATAATGTTTGTTTGTCGGTCCGCACATAATAAATAATTTGGTTGAGCGTTCACGACTTCGTCAATGGGGCGCTGAATACAGCATGATTTGGCGACTCTTGAAGGGCTTGTGTTATATGCGCCCGTTATACAGCGCGCCCCCGCATGATCATGGTCAGACAATTCATTTTATCTTGCGTTTATGGACTTTAAGTCGCTTCATATTGCTTAGCTAGTATCATAGGTCAGCAGTGTCTGTTTAAGGTCTGCCACTCAAACTATTAGTGAATCTCACCAATTATTAATATTTCACTGGCATTTTTCTTCGGATTTACTACAACGTCCTCTCGCAATAAAAAAAATGAGTGATTTCATTACACAAATTATTCTAGATATTGACCCCGTTAAAGGTACAAACCGTATGTGTTGCCATTTACAGTGCATTAGACAATAGATCTGGCAGCGTTGCGCTCGATCTTTTTCAAAGGTGTTAGATACTGCCGGAAACCTGGGCACATTGTTTCAAGTATAGATTAAGTGCGCCCTTTTGCCCGATTTGAAGCACCCCTTTCGTATTAGTATTTCAGATAATATTATAAAACTTAGTAGACTTATTTTAGACTACAACCCAAAGAGTCCTTACCCGTTCTCGGCGATATTTTAGGGAATTTTTAGAATTCGCGTTTATTTTTCTGCCAATCTGTCGTGAAGTGTAAAGCGGAAGTCGTATTTCCTCCTTCAAATTTTTATAATGTTCATATCATAATATGCCAATATCCCAAATTGAAATTTCTGACATTTTCATAGTACCTACAGGTGCAAACCATATTTTGTAAACTTTTTGGGGGTCTGGGGGGCTAGACTCTTCTCTGTGGACCGTCAACTATAGGAACATCGGCACCCCCAGAAGCCCCATCGGCACCCCCAGCAGCCCTTGCCCCCCTAACATTTTTGGGCTAGGTACGGGCCTGGAAAGTGAAATGGAATCCGATTTTTTACCATTTACTACCAGGCATATCATGGACTATTATAATGTCGAAGAAATCAACTTTTTTTTTGACGTTATGAAGCAAAGAAGATTGATATTCGAGTCGAAGTCAAGTGTGTTGCCTCCATTTTGAATATGGCACACTTTCAAACAGGATAACACAAATATTACGGCTACTAATTCTAGATTTTGGAAAACTAAATTGAATCAAAACTTTTGGAATTTAATACAAGCTAAATAGAGGAATATTACATTGTCGAAGATTGAAACAATATATTTTTATTTTCGACGCAATAAAGCAAAGAAGACGACCATTCCCATCATCTAAAGAAAGGCGGAAATGTTAAATGCTGATAGTGACTGTCACTGGGGGTGATATTTCTTTTTTAAAAGTTAGATTTATATTTATGATTGCCAGGATTGCGACGGACACAGCACCAAGCAGCTGTTATCGCTATATCCTCCCAAAAAGAATCAGAGACCAAGCTAGTTTGCTTGCCCATTGCAAAGATTTGACAAAACAGAATCTGTTTGTTAAAAGGTCATCAATCAGTAACCGCATATGAACAATATCATGCATTATATACATATATAATTTTCCAAAATAACTTCTCTAAACTGAATAAATGACAGAACGGTAAGCAAAGGTGGGGTAAAAAGCGCCGAACAACCTGAAATAAAAATGAAATAAGATAGGGAGTGGCGGGAGGGAATTTTAATTAATGGATACGTAATCAATTAAGAGGTTTAACCATTAATACATGTAGTTACAGTGAGAAAAATTCCTCCCTTGCTTGTTCAGTGCGATTGAAAAACCTAAAGAAAGACCTGTTTATAACTGAGCGGTAGTAAACTAGTTACCAACCCAGCTGAATGAATAAGTGAATAAGGACAACCCAATCATAATTGCCCATTTGGGGAAACCATGCAGCTGTATTTTTCAGGCTGAAACATTGTATCCCTATAAGCTAAGTTACAATGATGTAGTATGTACCGTATTTTCTCGAATACATCCCCGGGGTTCTATTTCGTTCAGCACCCACCGACCCCCGGGTTCTATTCGAGGCCAGGGATATAATCGAGGCCGGGTTGTATTTTTTCAGACTCGAATTGATGCTTCAAAAACTTCTATAGGAGTGACATTTTGGACAAGTAAAACAAGCAGACAGGGTCGGTCTTGCAAATACGAAGGCTAAACTCTCTGTGCTTGACATGAGACAATTCTACTTCCTGTGCAGGGATCATCAATTAATTTATATTGTGACAGGGAGTATTCAGTTTTTACGTTAGACCCGGGTTATATTAGAGACCCGATTCTATTCGAGACCCGGGTTGTATTTATCTCAACACCCTTTACCCCCGGGTCCTATTCGAGGCCCGGGTTGTAATCGAGGCCGGGGTTGTATTCGAGAAAATACAGTACTTTTATTTAAAGTGAATGGTTAAAGAGATAGAGTGGCCAATTTATAAAATTTGTTCATCCTGCATCATAAACTATTTTATTTACATTAAAATATGTTTTATGATTGCCAGGATTGCGACGGACACAGCACCAAGCAGCTTTTATCGCTATATCCTCCCCAAAAAAATCAGAGACCAAGCTAGTTTGCTTGTCCATTGCAAAGATTTGACAAAACAGAATCTGTTTGTTAAAAGGTCATTTATTCAGTAACCGCATATGAACAATATCATGCATTATATACATGTATAATTTTCCAAAATAACTTCTCTTAACTGAATAAATGACAGAACGGAAAGCAAAGGTGGGGTAAAAAGCCCACCCTTGGACTTTGATAAGTTTGGGTCAGAAATAGCGAGAAATGGTGGTGAGTTAGAGCAGGCAATGCTGACCCCTAACAAGCTGAACTATTGTAATATCAGGCAGTGTTGACCCCCTAACAAACTAAGCAATCATACATAACTGATAATTAGAGCAGGCAATGCTGACCCCTAACACGCTAAACAATTAGTATATCATAACAAAATAATCAGAGCAGGCAATACTGACCCCTAACAAGCTAAACAATTTGTAGCAGGCAAAGCTGACGTCTAGCAAGCTAACCAATTATATCATATAAAAGTAGTCAGAGAAGGCAATGCCTACCCCTAACAAGCTAACCAATAAATATCAGGCAATGTTGACCCTTAATACGCTAAAAACAATCATAACATACTAAACAATCATAACATACTAATAGTAAGGGCAGGCAATGCTGACCCGTAAAATGTTAAACAATACTGTAATATGACGATTAGCGCAGACGATGCCAACACTAAACCAGGTTTAGCGCATGTGTGACAAAGTCAGTTAGACAAAGTCATTTAAGAAACTTTATTAACTAATACAATAGTCAATCAATACATTATACAGGTACAAGACATTTGACCTCACAGCAGTGCTGTACGATAGCCAACTCTCTTCTGTCGTTCTCTGTCAGCCGATGCACGAGTGACGAGTGTGCTATAAATAGATCTTCAGTCAGCACTAAGGCCAACCTAAGACACAGTTGACAAGGCCAATACAAGTTAATATATCAACCGGTCACACTCTCCCCAACTTTGTAATAAATACGTCCCTGCATTTAGATCATTAAAAAAAAATACAAAACAAAATCTAATCAAATAGAAAACAATGGACATCATGTGAAATTTAAAAATAAACACTATACGAACTGTCTATGTACGTTAAACCTTTTACCGATGATTGTTATTTGTCTGAAGTAGTGTTCCGATTTCCCTTAATGTCGTGGCCATCAAAGAATTACCCAAACAAATGAGAGATTTAGAGTAGTCGGATTTGATTACAACTTCCTCACTCGTAGCGTTAACTTGTGCTGGGAGTTTGTTGGGGTTGGTATGTTTACCGCGAGTTGATCTAGTTGAACGTCGCACTTCCTCATCCGGGGACTGCTCTTGATTTGTGTCATAACAGTTATCAGCTGTATCGATGTCATCACGCGAACCTGACTCAAATTTCTCTGATCAACATGACCAATGACATTGGCCGGACAAGGTTTTAAGTTAATTCTATGAACTTGTTTGGTTATACTTTCATCATCGACCTGACAAATCGAATAAACATGATTGTCACTACTGATGCGAACCATGACTTTATACACAATGGGAGACCAGTGGTCTTGTATCTTGTATCTTCCAAGAATACCTCTCGCCTTATAGTAGACTAGTTGTTCTGGATGTAATGGAGCATCATGGACTTTCCCATCCTGCTCGTTTCTACGTTCCGCTGACGTGAGTAGGGACTCGTAAGCCTGTGAATAGGAATGTTGCAGGCGTTTTTGATGCTCCAATATCCAGGAATCTACGTTTTCATTCGCAATACCAAGCAACACATCAATGGGCAAAGTAGGATTACGTCCGAACATGAGAAAGTAGGGTGTAAAACCAGTCGAAGAATGCATTGAGGTATTGTACGCAAATGTTAACTCCAAAAGATGATCAGGCCAACGTCTTTTGACATCTACGGGTAAAGTACGCAGGAGATTGTGAAGAGTCCTATTAAAACGTTCGGTCTGCCCATTACCCTGGGGATGGTACGGCATTGTCCTGCTCTTCTTAATACCGTATAAACTACACAGGTTTTGTATGACTTGTGATTCGAAATTCCTGCCTTGATCGGAATGTATACGGCATGGCACACCGTACCGCAGAAACCATTCCTTCACAAGCACTTTTGAGGTTGTAGTCGCCTTCTGATCTTTGGTAGCAACGGCGACAGTGAACTTTGAGAACACGTCGGTCATAACAAGAACATTTTCCAACCCATTTGAAGCAGGTTCCAGTAAGGTGAAATCAATACAAATGACTTCATTCGGTCTGTTTGCAAGCAAATTCTTCATGGTTGTATGAGTAGCAACATTTGGCTTAGCCACAACGCACCGGGTACAATTCTTACACTTCCTTTCAACATCACGCCACATATCAGGCCAGTAGCAGCGAAACTTCACAAGGTTGACAGTGCGCTCAATCCCTTGATGACCAGCTCGGTCATGAAGATTTTCAAGAACCGTTTCCATTAGTGCGTTGGGTAACACAAGTTGTTCTATAATACCGACGCCAGGATCATTTATTCGTCTGTACAACACATTATTCTTCAAAAATAGACGTTTACGCTGACGTAAAAGCATTAAAACCACCCGTGGGAGGGTTAACCGTTCTAGTTTTGAAGGTATCTTATCATGGTCCCAAAATGATCGAAATGTTTTTATAGTTGCGTCAGATTGTTGTAGGCTTGAGAGTTGCTCCAAAGTATATGAAGGTAATGCGTGAAGGGTTTCACTTAACGCGAAATGAATAGGTTCGGGATTAGTATTGAAATGTACAGAATGCATTTCACGAGGCAAAAAGGTTGTCTTTGTGACTTCTTCCACTTTAGATTGTACATCGCAAACAATCTGTTCGGAGTCACTTGATTCACGCGGCCTACGTGACAACGCATCGGCGTTGCTTAGTGTTTTTCCGGCTTTATACTTCAACTCAAAGTCAAATACGGCCAAATCAGACACCCAGCGTTGTTCTACAGCACTAAGCTTTGCAGACTGTAAATGGCACAATGGACTATTGTCTGAATACATCGTGAACTTACGACCTAAGAGATAGTCCCTGAATTTTTCACATAAAGCCCATTTTAGTCCTAGAAGTTCAAGCTTTCGGGAACTATAGTTTTGCATATTCTTTTCGGGTCCTCGAAGTGCCCTACTGGCATACGCAATGACACGTGACTGTCCATCCTGAATTTGGGATAGTATGGCACCAAGTCCCCCCATACTGGAATCAACCTCAACAACAAAAGGTTTCGAAAAGTCGGCAAACGCTAATATTGGAGCATTGATGAGCCTATCACGAATGTCATCGAAAGATTTGTCACACTCAGTTGTCCACAAAGATTTTAACGTCTGAACATGATGACTAATAGCCTCTTTTAACAGATTCTGTAAGGGCGATGTAACCTTTGAATAATCCTTTACATACCGTCGATAGAAACCACAAAATCCAAGGAAAGTCCGCAACTCCTTGACAGTTACTGGTCTAGGCCACGACGACACCGCAGAAACCTTCCCTGGATCCGTTGACACACCTAACGAAGAAACGACATGACCTAGATATGTGACTTCTTATCGACACATATAACACTTGGATGGCTTTAATTTTTAGCCATGCGTTCGCAGCACACGAAACACTCTATCCAACCGCTCCAAGTGTTCATCAAAGGATTTGGCGAAAATTATTAGATCGTCCAAATATATTAGAAGTGTTTTAAAAATATCCTCCCTAAAACAGCCCTGCATAAGTCTCTGGAACGTTGCCGGTCCATTACACACACCGAAAGGCATACGACGGAAATGAAATAGTCCAAAGGGTGTCGTAAATGCAGTCTTGGCCTCTTCCTTCTCATCCATAGCTATCTGATTGTACCCACTTGTTAGATCGAGGGAACTGAACCAAGACGCACCAAACATTGCGTCGAGGCTTTCCTCGATGCGTGGTAACGGATAAGAATCTTTAATAGTCTTGGCATTTAAATGCCTGTAGTCCACACACAATCGCAATTCGCCAGACTTTTTCCGAACAAGCACAATGGGAGATGCGTAAGGACTATAACTAGGTACTATAATCTGAGAATCTATCAGTTTGTTCAGGTGTTGTCTAACTTCTTCTAATTGTCCAGGTGGTATTCTACGGAAAGGTAGTTTGACTGGCACGTCATCTTTGAGATGGATTTCATGACGTATGGTATCTGTATACCCAATATCATCACCACTACTACTAAACACATGGCGATGACGGGTCAGAAGATCTCGCAACTTCAATTGTTGTTCGGCAGTTAGATGGTTAGGAACATCCACAAGCGGCAATTCAGAATGCTCCCCAACTTTGTCAGATGCACCTTTCCTTTCCACATTAACCTTATCAATAAATATCTCGTTGTTTTGTACTGAAAGATGTATGCTGTCTGATTCAATGTTCCCTGTGGTCAATGTTCCTATTTTAGAGTAAGGTTGAATCCATATGTCTGTATTTGAAAAGTTCGCTATCCGTACCGGGTATTTGTGATACGAGTTACTGACAACTGTATCACACACCAAAAGTCCATTAGGCAGATGTGTTCTATCTTGTAACTCCTGAACACATAAATCAGTGTTTTTGGTAGTAGGTGGACCTGTAGTCATAACAACATTTACGGTACATGCTGGAACACACACTGGACTTGCTCCCGAAACTTTCACAAAACCATAAATCTCCCTATCAAGTCTTTTGACTACCAAAGGTAGCAGTTAAATGTCGAACAACAGCATCATGCTTGTGAAATGGGGTCTTTCCAAGCTCCTCAATAAAGGTCCAACAATGGCGAATGACATTCATTCCCAGAATTCCAGGTACCTCAGATTTACGCTTCTTGGTAGAAAGATCACTGGGGTCTTTTGTAACCAACAAACATTGTTTAGGTAACTGCTTCTCCATTACACACAAATCTGCATAAAGAACACCCGAATATGGAAGGTCAAAGCCATTAGCAGCTCGAGCATTAAGGAAGTCAGTTTTAATAATATCCGCACCTAATGGTAAGAGTTTTTCTTTATAGAAAGATTCCGTAATACAAGATATTTGTGAGCCAGTATCGACGACAAATCGGCATGGAACACCAAACACACCCAGAACAATTGTGGGACAGTCTCCAACAGCATCCTGATAAGAAATATGTTCATTAGAGCCAACATAATTATGATTGCCCTCACCTTGGCTCACAGTTGAGGGCATAGTTAGTTTTCCGCAGGTTTCTTTGAAGGACAATTCCGCCTAATATGGCCCGTCTCACCACAGCCATAACAGCGTTAGCTCCCCCTGGTCGGCGACGATTTTGACTGGTCTGTCATCATTCCCATCAGCTTAGTAAGTTGCTCCTGCTGCGATGCTAACATCTTCTTCATCATACCGAACTCACCATTGCTGATAGTAACAACTTCTGTCAATGCATCTTTACAAGCCGAAGTTTGTGGGTCAAAATTTGTATTGTCCTCTTCTGACCAATCTAAAGCAAATTTCCGAATGGCTAGAAAAGTAATATTGGGGCTTTCCCTTTTTTGTCGCTTGAGCTCTTTTCTAAGAAACAAATCCCGGATCCCCTCAATAAAATGGTCACGGAGTATGTTTTGGTCAATCCTAGTTGGGTCACTGTTACTGATTCGTTCAGTTAATTCTCGTAGTACATAAGAAAAATCATGTAACGTTTCATTTGGTTTCTGTCGCCTTTCATAGAATTGCCGTAGCAATTGGGACGTCGTTAAAACCTCACCAAAGGCCTCCACTAATGCTGTAAATATACTTTGAGTGTCGCTGACACGTCTGAGCTTCACCTCCGCCTTTGCATCTCCTTCAAGATGTGACACAATGTACCGAGATTCCTCCTCTACAGACAAACCAAGCCCCGACGTGATAGCTTTAATTTCTCGATCCATTCACGCACTGATGGCTCACCTGCCTTTTGTGGTCTGCCGCGAAACTTTGTCCCCTTTCCATATAAACAACAGACCTAGAGGACAAGGATTGATTTGGTGACTCGGGTAATGTGGTTCCAAGAGAAAACCGAGATGTTTTGGGTGTTGACGCAAGTGACCTCAGCCTTGCTGCAGATAACTGTCTTTGCAAATCACGGATTTCTCCCTCATAATCTCTCTTATCGCTTGGACTTTCAGCCATGGTTAACAGTAAACAGGTAATCACAAAAATAAATCAAATACATACACTTGTATATTCAAACCAATCCTCAGTCAGAAAACAAGGCTATCCCATCATCCGACAGAAGTATACAAACAGAACATGTAAACAAAAATAATAATTGATTTTAGGTTATAGCAAAGCTATCTCTGCTTACACTTATTTCTAAAAAATCAATCCACGACTACCTGTAACGACAGCCTCGGAAAACAACATACGATGACGTCACTAATTAAATGTCGGATCCAGCACTGGGCTAATAAGCTGGGTGAACGCCATCAGTCAATAAACTAAAATTATATGAATATTTTGCCTTATTGCCGCGATTCTTACGACACCGTAACAGGTCATTCGAGAATCCCAGAGTTGATTGATTCAGGTCGGAATTGAGAAGTTTTACTTCATTATTTATTCGCCACAAATAATCTTTCACTTTACTATCATCAACGAGAAACTGTTCCGGGTCCCTGTGGCCTCTTGATAAATTAAACGTACAAGCAGATATGGGGGGCACTTCAATGAATTTAATTATGGAATCAGGATATTCGCCTACAAGTTGTATTGCGCGCCTATACTGACGTAGAACGGCACTCACTGGATCCTGGTGTCTAGCATAAATAAAATTACCCCGTTTGTCCGTGACATCACATGTTCCCAACCAAACATAAATGCCAAGAAGACAAATTTTGTTGAATAAAGTTAATACCACTTTCAGTTTTCCTGCCTTTGTATGCCTCGATTTTGATGTCAATAGAATGACTGTGAGCGAAATGTCTCTTTAAATAATTACCCTTACTGTCTGTTACTAATACCGCCAAACTTTTCTGTTTACCCACTATATCTGGTAATGGTTTTGATATAAATTTCCTCAATTTTGCTTCACTCATAGCACAGACAATAAGACATGAATTGGCAAATAATAAAAGTCGGAATAGTTTTGAAAAATATTAATTGGAAAGCTCTCACCGGTTTGACTATTCTATTCTTCTAAACTTAACTTGAAATACTGCAATTTGGTTCTATCGTATCGGTTCGACGCCAATTGTGACAAAGTCAGTTAGACAAAGTCATTTAAGAAACTTTATTAACTAATACAATAGTCAATCAATACATAATACAGGTAGAAGACATTTGACCTCACAGCAGTGCTGTACGATAGCCAACTCTCTTCTGTCGTTCTCTGTCAGCCGATGCACGAGTGACGAGTGTGCTATAAATAGATCTTCAGTCAGCACTAAGGCCAACCTAAGACACAGTTGACAAGGCCAATACAAGTTAATATATCAACCGGTCACACATGTATATTACTAATTAATGGTAACGTTAGACCGACAATGTATGAATTCTTATGTAGTTTTTAAAAGCATCAGATTTCCATCTACCCATTCTCTGAATGACTGCCATAGTTCTACCCCCTGTGCTGCAGCACCACTGGCTGCCCCTATCCTAAAACTGTGACTCTTGTAAAATTTCGGATTTAAACCTATAAACTGCAAGATTGATTTCAGGTAAGACGAAAAGTAAGAATAAGAAATTGGGTTACAATCAGGGAATTGAAAGAGAGGACTCCCAGTATGGTTAGATCAGTACATATATGATTTAAGCAAAATGTCAGGACAGTATATATCAGTAAGCCTACGTGAAATGAAAATAGTTTTCGGATGTAAATCACTGTGCTTATAATTTGAAATAACTATAGATGCACCTGATAAAGTTCCCCTATCCCAAACAAAAGTAACATCGGACAGTTGTACAATTTTATTTTTATGTAGATGATTTTTGTACGCAATTTCACCTATACGTAAAAATGCATAAAATGCTAATAGAAACATAGCGTACAATTGGTTAAAAGAGTTATTGATCACAAGAGGTAAGGCTTTAAGCAGATCGACCAAAATAGCATGTGTAATAGGTAAACGAGTGTCAATTGCTCCTTTCTTCTTTTGAACCGCAAGTGAATGAGTCTTCTGAAAGGAGAAGCGAGATAACAAGTCACAGATGATGTTGGATTTACCCGAGATATGGTGGGCCCTGAAGTATATATTATAACATAAAGAAGCAATAACAAGACGACGAACTAATTTCATAACCGCATTGTCCGTTGAAAACAAAATTTTATGATTTGCCAAACTTTGCCCCCTAAATTGCAAACGCTGATACAATTGGAAATAATTCTTTGAAAGTTATATGAGTAGGCTAGTGACATGTAAGCCAATGTTTACCAAAGACTGCTGCAAACCCATCATGGACTCCTGCTGTATCCGAGTATAGTTTAATAGTTTCTGAACCAATCCAATTACTAAACAGAAAACAAGATTTCCCACTAAACTGCGATATGAATTTGTCCCGAGAAGACAGATCAGCCCTGGCATCTGCATTAAGTGTGATGCGATAAGAAGGACAAGTATGACCAATGGTCAAGTTGAATAAACGACGAAGAAAAGCATGACCCAGAATTATGACCGAACACGCAAAGTTAAGCGACCCCAACAGAGATTGAAGTTCACGAAGAGTTATAAATCATCAAGTAAATGGCAAATGTTGTAACGATTAGTAATCTTATGGAGGATCCACTGAAGTGCTGTTGAAAAGGTTTCAAATAGTTGACAAGACGATGAGCATGCCATGGGTAAGCATGTGTCATAATAGAAGAGCCCCTTCTATTGAAATCCAAGGAGGTGGTGATCAGATGGGTGGATAGGGAGCGAGCGGAAAGCGTCTTTGAATATCGTATTTTGCCAGATCAATTGCTGTTTCTATATTCTGATAAGAAACATGTGTAAATTCAGCCAGAATTTGGGAGTTAACGGAATTACCCCTAGGATATGATAAATCGTGGATAAGCCTAAAGCTACCTGGCTCCTTTTTGGGTACCAACCCGAGTCGAGAGCAAACAAACAATGGCAACAAAATGGTTGAAAATGGACCATGATAACGACCTTTTTGGACTTCCTTCTGAATTTTGACACCAATGATATGTGAATGCTTATGTGAACTTTTATGATTGATTTCTGGATAATTTGTATGTCATTGTCGTCGCCCCGTCCGGCCCGCGTCCACAATTGCTTGTGGACGCTCTAGAGGTTAAAGTTAGTATTCAAGTTATGGCCCTTGATCACTTCAAAAAATCTTGTGGACGCTCTAGAGCAGCGTTTCTCAACCTTTTCTCACCGTTCACCCCTAAATTAATTCCCAACCGACCCATTTACCCCCCCCCCCCCCCGAGTTTTGAGGAGGTTACTGACCGTCGTCCACCGAGGAGGGTTTGGGGCGGGTCTCCCCCAGGAAATTTTTAGAAATTGGAGCCCGCAAACGTGTTTTCCAGCCATTTCAGGCCCTCTACCACGCGTTTCAGAGGAACTTGAAAATGGCGCTTTTCTATAGAAGCCATCCGACATGAACCACGGATCCTTGCACAGGCCTGCACCCCCTGACCACATTAACAAAACAATATTGAATATGTAATGAATACAGATCGAAGTTAAGATTCAATGAACACCAAATTTATATTTTAATGAAAATAGTTGTTTCCAGTTCAGTGCAAAATTTGCTCCTGGTGATTGGCACATATGACCATTTTTGAAGTTACACTGGGAGTGTGGTCATTCACCCCCTGAACGCGATCCATTCCCCCCTTGGGGGTGAATTCACCCCAGGTTGAGAAACGCTGCTCTAGAGGCTACAGTTAATAGCTGATTGACTTTAAATTTATACACAGTGTTTAAGGGCATAAGATGAAGAAGCCTATTGACTTTCAGCGATTTCCGACAATTACTGTCAGAGTTATGGCCCTTAATTGATCGCTTCACAAAATCTTGTGGACGCTCTAGAGGCTAAAGTTAATAACCGATTGACCATAAATTTATACACAGTGTTTAAGGTCATAAAACGAAGAAGTCTTTTGATTTTTAGCGATTTCAGATAATTGCTGTCATATGGCTCTTGATCTCTTCAAAAATTCTCGTGGATGAGGCCAAATTGGCTTTAAATTTATACACAGTGTTTAAGGTCATGAGACGAAGAAACCTATTGATTTTCAGCGATTTCCGATAATTAGTGTCAGAGTTATGGCCCTTGAACACTTCAAAAAATCTTGTCGATGTGCTAGAGGCTAAAGTTAATATCCGATTGACTTTAAATTTATTCACAGTGTTTAAAGTCATGAAACGCATAAGTCTATTGATTTTCAGCGTTTCCGATAATTACGGACAGAGTTATGATGGCCCTTGATCACTTTAAATATTTTGTGGACGCTCTAGAGGCTAAAGACAATATCCGATTGATTTTAAATTTATACACAGTGTTGAAGGTCTGAGACCAACAAGTATATTGAGTTTCAATGAATTTTGATAACTTGAACAGCATGGAGGAGAACTTTATCAAAGCCAAACAAATTCAAATGATTTTCTGATAATTACATAATGAGATGTTACTTTTAATCAGGTTTTAGTGTATTATAATGACTGCCCGGACGATTTAGCTGCTGTGGGCGTATGTTTCGTTGCGTTGCAACCTATCTTTTTGAATAATAAGCTACTCAGCAACTGACGTGTACCAGAGCAGGCAATACTGACTCCCAGCATCATCACAGTGTTGGACACACAATTACAGAATCAATCTCATGTGATTTTGGAGATGGGATTGAAGCACCGGCCTTATCAAACATAATAAGATATTGGAAATTTTGGATAAAAAATTGAAATACATTCATAGACTGCACAAAGCAGAATATAAAATAATGCGCCAAATTAATCGTTGACACAGACATTCATACTATAAGCTGCACAAAGCAGAAGATAAAAATAATCACAATAATAAACAGTGACAAATACATTCATACCAGTGTTGGGATTCAAAATTTTAACTGTCGGACATTTTTTCCGAAAATAAGGGGACACAACTCTTATCGTTACTTAAGCAGGCGTTTTCAAACCACAATTAAGAATCACATGTCAACAAAATATTCAAATTCATACGTAATGAAAAACAATAAGTGCACCTCAGGTTTTTTATGTTTAATTCCCGTAAGGCAATCAAATTTATGTCAATGACTCTGCTTATAATTACATGACATCGTTACGATCGTAATACCATAGAATGAAAGCGTATTTTTACCGTATTTTTCGGGTCATAGGTTGATACATTTTTCAGCAAAGTCTGACATTCGTCTTCTACTTCGTTTCGATATATATATACGGAAGGCAAAAAATTGACAATTTATTTGGCCATAAACCTCGCTCTACAACGAACGAGAGGCACCAACTCTAGCACGCGCTCTAAAACAAGTAACGGGCCCGCAATTAACTACACTTACTAACTAATCTTACGTTATTCCAGTCGAAATATTCGTCAACATTTCTTGGCGTGTTTATTTATTTATTTAAAAAAATAAACCTCTTTCATAATATGATCATCATGAATGCCATAAAATGCCATAAAAATAGAATATTTTCTTCGACATTAGACGCGTATATGTGGGCCACGTATTCATTTCATAATTTCAGGCCTCTCGCGAGATTTCTAATACCGGTTAAGCATTCGGCAAACCTCGGTAGATTCTGGTACCCTACACCAAGCTGGTTAAGTTATCGTACTACCGTGTTAAACTGTTTTTCTTTCAAGTTTAATCAGATTTTTCCAAACAAAGGAAACTTTACTCTGAAAATTCTAAACATGCTTCGAACGACGCAGTTTTGATAACTTCTTTCTAAAACCGACAAGTTCGTAGGTACATATCACTTACCGTCATACAGCCGAAGCTGGATATAGAGTAACGGAACCTGCCAAGGTTTGCCGAGTGCGGTAACCGCGGCCGGTCAGAAACAAAGTTAGCAATGTCCTCTATTGTTCGGATATGTATGTGTTTGAAATAGCTTTATTTAACGGATCGCTTCCACAAAAGTGATATCGCAAACGACTTATAATGACTGTCTTTTGATTTGGGCCTCTTTTAACCTTCGATATGTGACATCTATGGCTAGTTTATACATATTGTCGGCTCACATCAAAGCGATTAAAATGTCCGACAATGCAGAAACCACGTGGTTTAGACGAAGATTAAAATTATAATCACTTGATGAATAGTCAGACAAAGGATTAAGTCAGTCAATCAAGGCAGATTAAGTAATCAATCAAGGTAGGTTTATAGTCGGTATAACACGATAAATACGTTGATCACTTAATTACCTAATCAATCCAGCCTATTGTCTTCGATAATCGGGTTCAGTGGTAGTTATACTCTTAGTACTAGTCAGTACACTATATATTAATTTTGGAATTTTGAATATTATTCACCATGTCTTGATGTCCGAATGGGCATATTCACGGTCGGACAAAAGAGTGCGTTCGGAAAAAAAATACGGACACGTCCGGAATATACGGCCGAAATCCCAACACTGATTCATACACTGCACTTAAAATCAGAAGATAAAAATAAATCACCATATAAAATGGTGACAGAGACATTCATATACTGCACATAAGGCAGAATATAAAAATAAATCACCATATAAAATGAAGACAAAGAAAATAAAAAAAAGCACTGTATATTAATGGAGACAAAATTAAACAAATCACCATATAAAAGGGTGACAGAGACATTCATATACTGCACATAAGGCAGAAGATAAAAATAAATCATCATTTAAAATGTAGACAAAGAAAATTAAAAAAAAGCACCGTATATAATGGAGACAAAATTAAGCAGACTTAAAAGCAGAAGATAAAAATAAATCACCATATAAAATGACAGAGACATTCATACACTGCACTTAAAAGCAGAAGATAAAAATAATTCACCATATAAAATGATGACACATACATACATATACTGCACGAAGTAGTAGATAAAATTAAAGCACCATGTGAAAACGGTGACAATATCAAGGAATCTTCCTATAGGCTACTATACTATACTGTACAGCAAAATAAAATTAGGCCTATATCCGTATAGACACGAAATATCATTTTAATAACTCTGAACAAGAACTTTGAGGACCATGATGATCTGTAAATCTGCATCAAAGTATACACAAAATTAGAAAATTCTACTCACTGAATGAAGATCTAAATAAAAAAAATAAATATAAACAATGGATACCTTTCAATTAAGAGGTTTAACCATTAATACATGTAGTTACAGTGAGAAACATTCCTTCCTTGTTTGTTCAGTGTGATTGAAAAACCAAAAGACCTGTTTATAACTCATCCTCGGTTACCCAGTGTACTCATTCCCTTCTACTCCACTATACCCTGGGTTAATCTATGGGGGAGACACGTTTTCAAGTTATCCACTATTGATGCTTGTGCTATTTTTATCGACCAATTCCATAAACTGTTATTTATAAAGGAAATTACCCAAAGGGAAGTTACTCTCTTCTGACAGTGTTAGGTGTTGGCCTAACGTTTATTTAAGCATGTAGAGCCGTTAGTTTTATTGAGAATTGTGTGTTCATCCTGCGATTTTTATAAACACGTTATATCATAGATAAGTAATAGGGAATTAAATTAATGAGTATACGTTCATTAATAATAAACATGACAAAACGACATATTATTATTATTATTTCAAACAAAGAACGAATAGTAATAATGATAACAAAACTGAAACATATAGATGTTATACATATTTGAAATCAACAACACATAATACAGATTTTGATCATACAATTGAATATAAATAAATTATTAATATATACATTACTTATATAAATCAATCAGTAAATGGACATGGATATGGTTATCTACCCTTATAAAAACGAAGGCGAAACGATTGGTTTGTAAACTGTTTTCAGATTGGTTCGTACAGTATAGCTACATTCTAGCAATTTGAAATCGTGGAAGCCCTATAGATTAACCCAGGGTATAGTGGAGTAGAACGGATGAATGCACTGGGTAACCGAGGATGTTTATAACTGAGCGGTAGTTAACTAGTTACCAACCCAGCTGATTGGATAAGTGAATAAGGACAACCCAATCATAATTGCCAATTTGGGGAAACCATGCAGCTATCACATGTTTTTTGACCTGAGTGTACTAAAGACATAATGGTATGTTTAATGTAAATCCGTCGGCTTTTCGGGTAGAAATCATGGAATAAGCTTTATTTTGTAGGTTTTAATGTTTGATAACAAAAAAACAATGTTGACATTTTTTCTGAGTAGGTCTTCATAGTATGGGAGGCAATTATTTGAGGGTAGCCATTTTGTGATAATATTCCAAATTATGTTTATATTTTCACCTTATTTATTATGTTATCGACATATCAACTGTGATTTGGCAATGCATTAACATTGGCAGGGTTTATGACTATATTTCAGATTGTTTTCCATCATTTCATGATGATATTTCCAAGATGGCGACCATTTTAGCGGGAAAATCGATCGATGTGCTGATTTCGATTAAGTAGTAGTGTTTGGTGTCAACATACATGTTTTCGGGGTCACAGATTCCATTCCTAGCATTTACATACTTGTAAAATAATCAAATATTCATATACTTAGCATATTACCAAGATGTCGGGTATTTTTGGCGGGAAAATGAGACGATGTGCAGATTTTGATTAAGTGGTAGTGTTTGGTGTCAATATATATGTTTACGAAGGTGCAGAATCGATTTCTGACATTAACAACCTTGTAAAATGATCACATGTTTACATATTTAGTACAATTCCAATATTGCTGCCACTGGTGGCGGGAAAATCGGACGATGGGTTGATTTCGATTAAGTAGTTGTCTTTGGTGACAATATATATGTTTTCGGGGAGGCAGATTCGATTTCTGTCATATACAACTACATGAAATGGTCGTATGTTCACCAATTTAGCATATTTCCAAGATGGTGGAACGTTTTCTGCACACATTATTATTATTTATTTATCATCGATTTTCCTGGGAAAGCAAAGCCTAATCCTGACACAAAGGCAAAGAGAGTATAGCGGCTGCATGGTGCTTACATCACATGCCCATCATGTGCCTGTCACGACCCCGCCAAGCACTTAATACACGATCTTGCTACGCTCATGGCCAAGATCTAGCTGTGCGCGAAAAATGTTCCCACCATAATCTAGCGGTTACCAGTCAGACCGGGATACGTTCTCACCGCACTCCAGTGACGTGCTCACCCGTCCCCAGTCACTTTCAAAGCAGAGAACAACCAAAGTCAAGCAATAAAGAACATTTCATAGTTGACTTGATGTTTCAATTTTGGGTGCTCTGAACGATTCCTTCCACACGCATCTTGGGGTCAATTGATAATATAACCCATGCTGTAAAGGTTTCTTATACCAAATATTGACACAAAAACAAATATTGACACAAAAACGTGACTACGTAATTAAAATCAGCACATCATCCCATTTCCGCCCAGACGTGAAAGCCGTATTGGAAATATGCTATATATGCAAACATGTGATATTTGTGAAAGCCGTATTGGAAATATGCTAAATATGCAAACATGTGATATATTTACACAGTTATAAACGGCAAAAATGGAATCTGCTACCCGAAAAATATATCCTGGTACCATAGACGACTACTTAATCAATATTCGCTCATCGTTCCGTTATAATCATTTTACACAGTTGTTACTGACCTACATGGATTATGTGCCCTTGAAAACATATATATTGATATCAACGACGACTACTTTATCAATATTAGCACATCATCCTATTTTGCCGCCAAACATGACCGCCATCTTGGAAATATGCTAAATATATGAACATGCGATCATTTAACAAGAATGTAAATGACAGAAATGGAATCTGTGACCCCGAAAACATATATATTGACACCAAACACTACTACTTAACCGAAATCAACACATTGACCAATTTTCCCGACAAAAATGGTCGCCATCTTAGAAATATCATCATGAAATGATTGAAAACAATCTAAAGTATAGTCATGAACCCTGCCAATATTAATACATTGTCAAATCACAGTTGATATCTCGATAACATTATAAATAAGGTGAAAATAAAAACATAAGTTAGAATATTATCGCAAAATGGCACCGTCAAATAATGGCCCCCCATACTATGAAGACCTACTCAGAAAAAATGTCAACATTGGTTTTGTGTACTCAAACATCAAAACCTACAAAAGAAAGCTTATTCCATGATTTCTACCCGAAAAGCCGACGGATGGGAATTATGTTACAAACCCTATCCCACTAACAGCCAGACCTGTCAACTCTACCGCAACACGCGGTAGAATGCCGCGAAATGGCCTCCTGTACCGCTCTACTGTGCTGGATAGATTTCTACCGCATTCTTAAACAAAGGTTTTTTTTTAATTGTCTCGCCAAAACTTTGGAACTAAGGGAAGCAACTCTTTGCATGTAAACAAAAAAAGATTACGCCTTTCTGTTATCAACATCGACTTGGGGTGTTGTAAGGTGTAATTTAGCTAAGAGATTTGTTCTCGAATTCGTTTCAACCTTTTTTAGAGTCAATAAAGTGGATATATTATTGCCACGTGTTCCAAATACTCTTAAAATATGTAGCGATAAACTAAACAAATAGCGACCAATTTACGGCAGCAATGGCTGACATTTTTGAATGCAACACAACCTGGAACTTTAATTTCAAGATGAGAATACGTCTTACATTGAGGGCTCCCTCGAATAATTTAAAAGCAGATTTACGGAATTCCGTGAGAAAAAATCCTGTACACTGAATTGCATTAGAGGATAAACGTCACAGTATGAAAAGCATGTTCGATGCCAATAATATTTTATTATTTACTTATATAGTCGCTATGCAAAACTAATTTTTTTAGGCCCTCCTCTCTCTATTCCTAATCAAGAATTGCTGTAGAATCTATATAATAAGTACAATTATCTTACATTAAATATAATAAACAAAAACTGTCGGAATAGGAAACCCACGTCAGACGAGGATTTTTTTAAAAAAGAAATCATACTAATACTAATAATAGTAATAAGTTAAAACAAAAGAAAAATGGTAGAATCTACTGCCAGTGTAGGCCCACTACTGGACTGCTAATTTTAATTATTTTTTCTTTGCAAATAAATACTAATTATTTCTTTCTGTAGGGTACATATTCAATTTTGGTTTAATAAATAATTTTAGATATGGCTCATTGCTAATGTACTGTGTGTATTTTATTTATTACCCATTTAATGCAATTTTTGTATTGTTAGGCCTACAATTCAATGTATCATTTGACATTTCCAAATTAATTACCCTTAGAAGTGCGAATTTACGCGTTTTTGGAAATCTACTGCCAAATCATGGTTTCTACTGCCTTTTTTACACTACCCTACTGCATTTCAGCTCTGAGGGGTTGACAGGTCTGCTATAACAGCTGTATTTTTCAGGCTGAAACATTGTATCCCTAAAAGCTAAGTTACGATGATGTAGTATGTACTTTTATATAAAGTGAATGGTTAAAGAGATAGAGTGGCCAATTGATAAAATTTTCTCATCCTGCATCATAAACTATTTTATTTACATTAAAATATGTTTTACCATTATGACAAAGAAAAGTCATTATTTTAACGGAAATGACTTTCAATGTTATTTATATAGAAAATCTCCTACGAGTGTTTTTTGATATCAAAAAACATGAGTTGGAGATTTTATTTATCACCCAATCCTTTCTTACATGCACAAATAAATAAATATAATTCTTTGGTATAGATTTCACTTTTACAGAACCTAATTACATTACAGCGTAGTGATACATCATTTTTTGAAAGCAGTTTAGCTATTGTATAGTCCTATATACTGACCCAGTTTTTTGCTTCAAGGTCAATTAAATAAAAGCAGTTTCCTTTTTTTTTAAAAAAAAGTCACTCTTTACTTAAACTTAGTGGTTTCTTTAAAATAAAAGAAAGTAGTTCCTTTTTGATTGACCAATTAAATTTATGTAAAGCGATATCACCACTGTGTATATATCACAGTAGATTATGTAATTTATCACACAAGCGATATCTACTGTGAAATGTATTATTGGGTGATAAAGTAATATAATTTCTATTTTATACAATTTTAATTGATATAAAATTTAAAAATTTTATATCATTAGAACAGTGTTGGGATTTCAAAATGTTAGCTGTCGGACATTTTTTCCCGAAAATAAAGGGACACATAGGTGCACCTCGTTATTTTTAATGTTTAATTTCCGTACGGCAATCAAATTTATGTCAATATTATTCCTAAAAAATCACATGACATAGTAATACCATAGAGGATGAAAGCATGCAGACTACTGTCAATCCGTAACGTATTCATATTCCCCCCAAATTACGGTATTTTTCTTGTCATAAGTTGATACATTTTTCAGCAAAGTCTGGCATTTGTCCTCTACTCCGTTTCGATTTATATACGGAAGGTAAAAAAATGACATCCCTAAATTTATTTGGCCATAAACTGTAGTAAACTTCACTCTAATACAACTGGTAAATTATCCCATTCCACTCTAGCAGTATGCGCTACCGTCTAAAACAATTAACTACATAACGTTATTCCAATCGAAATATTCAACATTTCTTAGGGTATTTATTTTAGGGTGCCACGCGTCTCACGAGATTTCTAAGTTCTCGTGCTTTAACCCATTCGGCAAACCTCGACACATTCTACGCATCTAATGTAGGGTACCGGAATCTGCCAAGTGGCTTTACATGTATCAAGCTTTTTTTCTGTCAAGTTTAATCAGAGTTAGTCCAAACAAGGAAACTTTGCTCTGAAAATTCTAAACACGCTTCGAACGACGCAATTTCTTTCTAAAATCGTCAAGTTCCTAGACATATGACTTACGGTCATACAGCTGAAGCTAGATGTAGAGTGACGGTATCTGCCCAGGTTTGCCGATTGCTGTAACAACGTGCGATAAGAACGAAGTTAGCAATTTCTAGTATTTTTCGGATATCTGTGTGTGTGAAATAGCTTTATTTAACGCCCGCTTACATTGAAGTGATATCGCAGACGAATTTAATGACTGTCTATTGATCTGGGCGTTGTATGTGCCATCTATGGCTAGTTTATACATATTGTCAACTCACATCAATGCGATTAAAATGTACAACAATGCAGAAACCATGTGGTTTAGACGAAGATTAAAATTATAAACACTCGATGAATAGTCAGACAACGGATTAAGTCAGTCAATCAAGGCAGATTAAGTAATCAATCAAGGTAGGTTTATAGTCGGTATAACACGATTAATACGTTGATCACTTAATTACATAATCAATCCAGCCTATTGTCAACAATAATCGTGTTGAGTGGTAGTTTTACTTGTAGAAATAGTCAGTACACTATATATTAATATTAATTTTGGAATTTTGAATATTATTCACCATGTCTTGATGTCCGAATGGGCATATTCACGGTTGGACAATAGAGTGCATTAGAAAGAACATGACAATCTGTTACATTTTCTATGTATAGAAAATATTTTTGTAGTTATTTGTAATTTTGTAGAGGGTATAAGGATTAATAATAATCCACTAATTGGCTTAGAAATAAGGGCCCTACTGATTTAATGAATGAATGAATGAATGAAATGGGGTTAAACGTCCTACTATAATGCACCTAACCTGGGCTAATTTTGCCCAGGCAGCGGCGCTACAGCCTACTCTCATATCGAATTCCAACTGCCAAGGGATCTTTTACATGCACTCCAATTTGTACACGGGGCCTCTGTTTTTCGTACCATCCGAACGACTAGGCATCACTGACAAGGGAAAATCACGCTGGAAAATCGAGATGAACTTTCTCGGCCAATGCAGGGATCGAACACCCGACCTCCAGGCTAGCGAACCAGCGCCTTATCCACTTAACCACCGTGATCCCCACTGATTTAATGAGCTTAGGTGTGGACAGCTTATCTTTTAATTGGCTCTAGGGTTAAATGGGTTACCGGTAATATCCGATTGACTTTAAATTTAAACACAGTGTTTAAGGTCATGAGATGATGAAGCTTATTGATTTGCAGCGATTTCCGATAATTACCGCCAGAGTTATGGCCCTTGATCGCTTCAAAAAACCTTGTGGATGCTCTAGAGGCCAAAGTTAATATCCGATTGACTTTAAATTTATACACAGTGTTTAAGGTCATGAGACTAAGAAGCCTATTTGGAGGGATTTCCGATAATTACCGCCAGAGTTATGGCCCTTGATCATTTAAAAAAATCCTAGAGTCCAAACTCAAAATCCGATTGACTTTTAATTTATACACAATGTTTAAGGTCATGAGACAGAGAAGCCTATTGATTTGCAGAGATTTCCAATAATTACTGCCAAACAAATTCAAATGATTTTCTGATAATTACATAATGAGTTGTTACTTTTAATCAGATTTTAAGGTATTATAATTGTTTCATTACCAAAAAAAAGGAAAATATGCAGCAACTCTTGCCTATGTTTCATTGCCTGGCAACCTATCTTTTGTTTGTTTTATTGTTATACTAGTCAGTCAGATTTTATCTTGATGTGGTTATATAGTCTTTTTGTTTATATTTTCTGTTATATAGGAGAGATGTTCCTCAATCCTTTTCTGAGAATAAAATATTGTTTATATAAAAAAAGTTATGTTCATGGGATGAAGTGTAGCCTATTGATAATCGAGATGAAATTTCTCGACCTTCAGGCTATCAAGCCAGCGCTTTTCCCACTTAGCCACATGATCCCCATATCATAGATGGGGTCGGCATGATGAAAAATCACATCGGTCCGGGTTGTACCACCCTACGCTCGGTTTATCATGTTTTATAAATTCCCGAAACATACGCACTCAACATATGATTGTATGTGATAATTTTCAGTGGTTTTGTTACTGAAAATACTATAAAGCTACGAAATTAAGGAAATTAAGTTCATCGATATAGATATTAAAATGTTGAGTGAACTGTCAGTGTGTGTGTGTATACGGACAATTCCCAAGATGCATTGGGCGTTGAAGTGTTTTTATAGGAAGTATTGTGAGTCGACACCAATGACGTCTATAGACGTCATTGGTCGACACTCTGAGGCATACTGAACATCTGAGACATGCTTCTTCTTCTTCTTCTTTTTGGTGTTTAACGTCTGCTTCCACTTAAGTGATATCGCAGACAAGACATGGGAGAGCCGAAGCTGCTTCCTGTTTTTTAGAATATGATTTTGCAATCTTTTCATGTTTGGCCTTAGGTCATGGATTTGGTTTAATGGGAAGTTCTTCTCTTTATTTAATAAAAAACATATCGTTTGGTAGATGGTCTCTTCTGCTTCTGGATTGGTAGATGTCATCTTTGTCTATAGACGTCATTGGTCGACACTCTGAGGCATTCTGAACATCTGAGACATGCTTCTTCTTCTTCTTCTTTTGGTGTTTAACGTCTGCTTCCACTTAAGTGATATCGCAGACAAGACATGGGAGAGCCGAAGCTGCTTCTTGTTTTTTTAGAATATTAATGATTTTGCAATCTTTTCATGTTTGGCCTTAGGTCATGGATTTGGTTTAGTGGGAAGTTCTTCCCTTTATTTAATAAAAAACATATCGTTTGGTAGATGGTCTCTTCTGCTTCTGGATTGGTAGATGTCATCTTTGTGTTATTAGTTTTTAGGTGCCAGTCTTGCTTCTCTTGACCTCCCCTTCCTCCGCTATCCCACTTTATAGGTTTGGTATCTTTTTTGGGGGGCAGAATAGTGTTTAGATTCCGAGCTCGTCTGATCATGACTCCCTCTTACTCCACTATCCTGCCAGTTATGCAGATGTTATATTGTTATTTTTATACGCCCACATAGAAATGTGGTCGTATATTGCCGTCGCCCCCACCCGTCCGTCCGTCCGTCCGTCCGTCCATTGTCCACAATTTCTTGTGAACGCTCTAGGGGCTAAAATTAATATCCAATTGACTTTAAATTTATACACAGTGTTTAAGGTCATGAGAGGAAGACCCCTATTGATTTTCAGCAATTTCCGATAATTGCTGTCAGAGTTATGGCCCTTGATAACTTCAAAAAATCTTGTGAACGCACTAGAGGCTAAAGTTAATATTCAATTGACTTTCAATTTATACACAGTGTTTAAGGTCATCAGAGGAAGTCCCCTATTGATTTTCAGCAATATCCGATAATTGCATCCAGAGTTATGGCCCTTGATCACTTTGAAAAAATCTTGTGACAAGAAGCCTAGGGATTTTCAGTGATATCCGATAATTACTGCCAGAGTTATGGCCCTTGATCACTTTGAAAAATCTTGTGAAAGCTCTAGAGGCTAAAGGTAATATCCGATTGAATTTAAATTTATACACAGTGTTTACGGTCATGAGACGAAGAAGCCTAGGGATTATCAGCGATATCCGATAATTAGTGCCAGAGTTATGGCCCTTTAGAGCCTAAAGGTAATATTCGATTGACTTTAAATTTATACACAGTGTTTAGGGTCATGAGAGGAAGAAGCCTATTGATTGTCAGCGATTTCTGATAATTGCTGTCAGAGTTATGGCCCTTGATCTCTTCAAAAAATCTTGTGGACGCTCCAGAGGCTAAAGTTAATAACCGATTGACTTTAAATTTATACACAGTGTTGAGGGTCATGTTAGAGTTATGGCCCTTGATCACTTCAAAAAATCTTGTGGATGCTCTAGAGGCTAAAGTTAATATACGATTGACTTGAAATTTATACACAGTATTGAAGGTCATGAGACGAAGAAGCCCATTGATTTTCAGAATATTACGTGTTTTGTATACTAAACGTTAGCATGGAGGAGAACTTTATCAAAGCCAAACAGTTAAGTTAAGTAAAGTTAAGTAAAGTTAAGTAAAGTTAAGTAAAGTTAAGTAAAGTTAAGTAAAGTTAAGTAAAGTTAAGTAAAGTTAAGTAATAAGATAATAATAAATTTGTTGGATGGATGGGCTTCCTTAGTGAGGACGTTTTTAACTCAACCACCCTACGTTGTAAGAATAAACTAAGAGAAAATAAGTAAAAAATAAAGCGATAAAAATAGATTTGTAGGATGGTTGGGCTTCCTTCGAGAGGACGTTTTTACTCAGCCTTCCTACTTCACTATTCTACCTAGTCGTAAAAATAAATAAAGAAAAAGAATGAGTAATAAATAAAGCGATAAAAATAGATTTGTAGGATGGTTGGGCTTCCTTCGAGAGGACGTTTTTACTCAGCCATCCTATTTCACTACTCTACCTAGTCCAACTGGTGCGCGGAAAAAAAGTCACAGGAAAAAAAGTCACAGTAAAAAAGTCACAAATTTGCCTAGGTAAAAAAGTCACAGGAAAAAAAGTCACAGTAAAAAAGTCACAAATTTGCTTAGGTAAAAAAAAACACAGGAAAAATGGGATGGGTTCGGCACCACTGACACGATCCCTGCACATATTTCGTAGCTGTGTCTGCATCTTTACAAGTTTCTTTTTGACCTTTCTGACGGGTCGATTGCCGATGGCATCCTGGGCGACGACAGTCTGGACTGTGGATGATCCCTTCTGGAACCACTCCACCACTCTCCAGATGGATGGATGGTGTTGGCCGAGTAATCAACACAGACCGGCGTTATATAAAGCGAGTTTTAATCTCATGGATAATTGATTGGTGATTGCTTGTATATTGTTATTCAGGTTCAATTGGCATGCACAAGATTGCTTGTTTACTTGTTAATCTTTTATGGCTTCACACCCTCATCCAGTTTTAATCTCACTGATAATGGATCTGTGTGTTTGATTCACAAATCACACCCGTGTTTGAAGGACGGATTATACAGTGTCGATTCAATGGAAAATATGACAGGACGACTAATTGTTGTCGAAATCCGGAACTGACAGAATCTACAAAAGAATAAATATGCAACAACTGTTTTCTAAATTATTTTACCCATTTTTAATTGCTCTAGAAATTAATTTAGTGAATTACTTGCTAGAAATAGTACTAATAGTATTTGTTTGAATTGACAAATTCTTCATTTATTAACTCTTACTTGGCATACAGATGTCAAGATCAGGTATACCAGGTGTTACAGAAACAGCAGCTCAATATGTGAAGAGGACACTACTACCAGGGCAAACAGACGCCCAAGCTTCAGCCATGTTTACAAGGTAAAACATTTCTTTCATGCCTTTGTGGTCACAAATGAAATTAACAAAATGTGTTTGTCTGTCTGTCTATCCGTTGTTCGATACACTTTTTGGGACACTATAATTTTTGTTCTAATTGAGCTAGAATGTTTAAACTTGTATGTGTTTATTAGGTAAATGCCTTGATGGAGCTCTTTGATAAACATTTTGTGCTTAGGGTAAGCATCCTACTGTTCTGCTCCTAAACTGGGCCAATGAAGACGGGCATACGCCATACAGTGTGTTATGAAGGAAATGTTGCCCGGGCAGTGGAGCTAAGGCCCACTCTTATATCGAATTCCAACTGCCAAAGGATATTTTACATGCATGCCAATGTCTACATGGGATCTCGTTTTTTGTTCCATCTGAACGACTAGACAACTGTCCTTGTCAGGCCCTCCTTCCTGCATCACTGACCAGGGTGAACTTAGGGTTAGGGGGGTTGGATGGCCGAATGGTTATCACGTGCATCCTGTACATATCATAAAGTCTGTCATTGAGTCAACTGGCATGGATTATAATCTCTGGTTGTACCTGCCAAGGAGTAGGGTCGCCTGTCCAACCTTATGGGTTTTCTCCGAGTCCTCCGGTTTCCCCTCACTGGTAAAGACCTCTACGCGTAACGAATTATTGAAATAAAATTAATAACACATGTTAGTCACGAAATGACCTAGTTTGTGTTGAGTGGATGTAAAACCCCATTTTTCTCTCTCTCTCTCTGGATGAATTTTCTCTGCCAATGCAGGGACCGAACACCATTCCTCCAGGCTAGCAAGCCAGTGTCCCACTTAGCCACGTGATTCCCTACGGTTATTGGGTCCAAATTGGGTAGGGGGATCATGGTGGCTAAGTAGGTAAGACGCTGGTTCGCTAGCCTGGAGGTCGAGTGTTCATCCAGATTTTCCGGCATTTCATTTAATTTAATTTCCAAGTTTAATCTAACATGACCCTAGTATAATCCTAACCCAAAGTTTAAAAACAGACTCAATAATATGCGTCGGCAATACTGGACTCCAACCAGCTATTAATCAAAACAACCAAATCGTCCTTGAGATCTTAGGAATTTTTGCTGAATTTATTACCTATTTACGCAGAGAATCTGTGAATGTTGTACCCAAGAATGGCACCATTCCTTATATGAAAACTCAAAACTTGTCTACTATAGCCAATTTAAAAGTATGCTTGGTCTAGAACCGTATGTGTTGTCAACATATAACAAGAAATTTAAGCACGCGCTTATTAAATTTCCTTGTGGATCATACCTGTTTATGAACACACTTTGTAAATGGCGTAAATTGCCAGAGGATTACAAATTATGTCGTTTATGTGATCTGCATGAGTGTGAAGATGAGTGTCATTTTCTATTAAGATGCTCGGCATACAATAGCCTTAGATCAAAATATATCCTAGTAGATAATAAGTATGATACAAAGTACCAGTTTATCCAATTAATATCAAATAATGAATAAACTGTCGTTATAAATTTATATATTTCGCAATTGAAATACATAAAACATTATCAACTTGTGCTAAATCTTGTATATAGTTTGTCAATTATCACAAGAAAGTATTCATATTTTTTGTATCATTTGCTTGATAAAGACGAGAGTATCCTCGTCGAAACGTCGCTTAGTATCAAAATCAGTAATTGTGTATCCATAAAATTGTACCTTGTGTTAAGAAAGTATTCATATGCAAATTGTTATTTTGAAGATATTGTGTATGCGGATTGAAAGGATTTTCTCAATTAATTAAGAAACAAATGACAAGTTGGATACAGGTCTATAGTTTTTAAGCACATTAGCGTTGAGATTACACGTCTTGATTAGCGGAAAAACTAAAGGAAAACATCTGGTTTTGAGAGATATGTTAATAAAATAAAAAACCAAGTACGAACAATCCAAACCATAAGACAGAATTCGAAGTCCTAAAAACGTTACAGGCAAAATAGTATATTCAAGCAAAATAGTGTTATCAGCAAATGGACTGCTCCTCATGTACAAAATACACGACAAGCAGTGGTAACAGGTGTCCGGAAGAGTAAGCTTACCCTGCTTAACGCCACACCCGCCATAGCTGCATTCAATCAATCTATTAGGCGAAATGTCATAAAATAGCGAGACTGGCCAATGAACTATCGGTATGCAAAATGCACGCGATGAACTGTCTTACCAATGTAGTAGACATTATCATGGAGATAGCAATAGTATACGTGTCAATAAGAAAAATATCTACAATAATAGCCGAGAGAGACACATTATATTTATATGTGCTAATACTGGACATGATTCATCGATACACTGTTTAACAAGTTGGATTAGTAGTAGATCTAGTGCACATGTTGCAGAATAACTGAACAAAACTACTTTTTTTGATTTCACATGTTGTTATCTTTTCAAATGAAGTGCAGTACGAAGGGCTAAAACTCTACTCTAATAGTAAGTTCAGGAGGACTGAACTACACGCAAAACAAAAAATCTGTTTAACGAATTGGGTTGGTAGTAGATCTAGTGAACATGATGCAGATGATCTGGACAAAACTACTTTTTTGATTTCACATGTTGTTACTTTTTCAAATTGGGACAATGAAGTGCAGTACGAAGGGCTAAAACTCTACTCTAATAGTAAGTGCAGGAGGACCGCACTACACGCAAAACAAAAATCTACAAGAAAAACCTGCGGACAAGACAGAAAATTAATAGGCATTGCAAAAAATAAACAAAATATTTTATAATATTTTATAATGAGCGATAAAACTCCTAATATAGATTCATTATATCAATTTCTTGGCAAAGTTTGATTGTTAAAAATAAATGTGGGATTAATTAATATCTATTTATTTGGGGATTTCGGTGGGGACACCAGCCTCACTGTCGGCTTGTTAAAATTTCACTGGTCAAGCTCGTCATAAACATATAGAGAATCTGACATTGCCTCGTCTATACCTTTCAATGTGTTGTCTCACTTGGAAATGTTGAAAAAATCCCACATCCTTCCTGATTTATTGTTAGTGCTATTAATATATCCCCAAGTAACGCAATTGACTATGTTTTGTTTTTGAGTCCAGTTATTCAAATTGACGCCATGCAGTTCTCAGTTGCAATAGCCTTCTATCTAAATAATTTGAATTGATCAAACGACCCAGACCTCAATAGTGGCCCTGTTGAAATAAATTTTTGTTTATTTTTCTTTCTATGGTATCATCTTATTATACCTCTCTATAAATGTTTGTAGGTATGAGAACTTATTCAAACAAAAATTATGTAAATTAATCATAACTTGAACCTCGCTTTTATATTTGAATGACACATATATGGTACCAAAGTTGTTTAAGAAGTGCTAAGGGCCTCGATAAGGCATGATCCGGCCCTGCCCTTTCCTTATTAGGGAACAGAATCGAATGAAACTTGTTGATACTTGTTTTCATTACTTAGCTCTTGATTGTAGCTAACTATGTTCACGTTGAACTTGATTGTAATCCCTTAACCAAGTGTCAATGTATGATATATTATGGCTCACATAGATACCTAATCGATTCTACCATGTGCCACATAACTCAAATTTTCTTGATCCTACCCCCTCTCATCAAGTGCCCTAATTTTGATCTGCCCACCCTCATTTGGAGACAATTGTATGTCCTTGGCTCATTGTTGAACTTTACACCAAGTTTTATTATGTCCTATCTGCCATAAAATTTTTATATCCGCTCATCACGGATCTGAATCAGCTCATTATTTTCGGCCTCCAATACCCCTTTCTTTCCGTCATTTTTGGAATGGCAGTGGGCAGTTCATTATCAAATAGTTCACTGCATATCGGGATCCACCCGTGTAGCTTAACTTGAATCATTTTTATACGCCCACATTGAAATGTGGCTGTATATTGCTGTCGCCCCCGTCCTTCTGTCTGTCTGTCCGGGGGTCAGGTGGTCCGGCGTCCACAATTGCTTGCTAAAGTTAATATCCAATTGACCTCAAACTTATACACAGTGTTTAAGGTCATGAGGCGAAGAAACCTATTGATTTTCAGCAATTTCCGATAATTGTTGTCAGAGTTATGGCCCTTGATCACTTTTTATACGCCCACATTGAAATGTGGTCGTATATTGGCGTCGCCCGGTCCGTATGTCCGTCCGTCGTCCACAATTTCTTGTGAACACTCTACAGACTACATTTATCTCCTGATTGTTTTGAAATTGATATATATTGTTTAAGGTCATGAGACAAAGAAGCCTATTGATTTTCAGCGGTTTCCGATAATTACTGTCAGAGTAATGGCCCTTGATCACTTTAAAAAATCTTGTGAACGCTCTAGAGGCTAAAGTTAATACCCGATTGACTGTAAATTTATACACAGTGTCTAAGGTCATGAGACGAAGAAGCCTATTGATTTGCAGCGATTTCCAATAATTACTGTCAGAGTTATGGCCCTTAATCACTTCAAAAAATCTTGTGGACGCTGTAGAGGCTAAAGTTAATATTGACTTTAAATTTATACACAGTGTTAAAGATCATGAGACGAATAAACCTTTTGATTTTTAGAGATTTCTGATAATTACTGTCAGAGTTATGGCCCTTGATCAATTCAAAAAATCTTGTAGATGCTCTAAAGGCCAAAGTTAATACTATTGGCTTTAAATTTATACACAGTGTTTAAGGTCATGAGACGAAGAAGCCTATTGATTTTGAGCGATGTTCTATAATTACTGTCAGAGTTATGGCCCTGGAACACTTCAAAAAATCTTGTGGACACGCTAGAGGCTAAAATTAATATCCGATTGACTTTTAAATTTTCACAGTGTATTAAGTCATGAGACAAAGAAGCCTATTGATTTTCAGCATTTCCGATAATTACTGACAGAGTTATGGTCCTTGATCACTTTAAAATTTTGTTAATATCCGATTGATTTGAATTTATACACAGTGTTGAATGTCATGAGTTTCAATTAATTTTGATAACTTGAACAGCATGGAAGAGAACTTTATCAAAGCCAAACAAATTTTAATAATTCCTTATAATTACATAATGAGATTTTAGTGTATTATAAATGTTTCATTACCCAAAAAAATAAAATATGCGACAACTCTTAATTGTTGACTGCTCAGACGTTTTAGCTGCTGTGGGCGTATGTTTCATTGCCTGGCAACCTATCTTGTGAAATAAATTTGCTGTGTTCTTCAATAGGTTTGGTCATCTTGGCTCCATTGTCGATGTTGGTGATCAAAATCGGACACAGTGAGCTGAGAGAGGCCCATTTCATCATGCCTGCTTCCGCAATGACCAGAATATTTTGGTGTTTGTCATAGTGCTTTAGTATAACATGTGCGTCGCCAAATCTCCAATCGGATTTCCACATATTTTGACCAAGGGGAACCAGTTAATTACCAAAATGAGAAAATTAACTACCTCCAAAACGTAAAACTTTGACACCAAATGTGGGCATTTTGTAAAATTAGAATTCTTTTGCCAAAATTGGCCACCATCTGCAGATATTTCCCAATATTGACTCCGCGGTATAATTCTTCACCAAATGTGTATGGAAATGTATTAAGCTGCCCCAAAATGATACATTTTGATACCAAACTCGACCATATGATAATTGGATACAAATGGATATTTTCCCGTCAAAATCGACTGCCATTTTGAATTTTAGCCTATTTGACCCATTTTGGCACCTATTACGGATTGGGACTTTTTTGGGGGATAATATACTCTAGACCGACCATAAATTGTGGTCGGCATGTCAATTGCAGCAATTGTCTGCGCTTTTGTTATTAAGAAAACGCCACTAATGAAGATCACGTCACTATGTAAGTGAAGCCGCCAGTTATCTTTGATGTGCGTCAGCAGCTGGACACTACGCTAGTAGAGCATGAAATCGTTAACTATATAAATTTCTAGTGAGTATTGTTACTATACGTGAATATATATATATATGTTAAGTATCCTGAATAAATGAATTATTATTTATTAATATGCCCTAGCCTACCTTCTTTGTCAGAATGCAGCATCAGAGAAATTAACTACTTATTCCATAAATAAGTTTACCCTAGCCATAGCCCTGCTACTGAGCTAGGTTAGGCCTCTAAACTAAATAATAATAATTACAGGATTGCCCAGCCTACTTTCTTTCTTAGTCATTATTGTGCAACAATTAAAACGCTTCGAAAAGAGGATCATTAATATTAATTAATTATGTACATGACAGCAGTATTTTTTTTTTAGGCTTCATAGCTGTATTGTTTACAATTAGTTGGTATGATTTTAAAAGCATGCCTTTGTAGGCTACTTACCTCGGTTGCACGAGATAAAATATGTTTACAATACGTTTACAATATGTGGAGGATTCTCCTTTTTTTTCTCTTTAAATTGACATGTCTTGCAACATTAGTGGTTCAACTTATAAGTGAGAGGGATATTCGGTCTCCCGTCCGATCAGGCAGGTTTCCCCCGAGTTCTTCGGTTTCTTCCTGCAGTAATGATCGAAATCATTCGCACTATCTGTGCCGAGGGCCAAATTTGAAAAAGGCCTCAGGCCTAATTTGCTACCCTTGTAAAATGACGTGATTATTATTATTATTATTATTACTTGATTCCCTATTTCCAGTTTCTTGTGTCCCTATTTATAGAGCTATGTCCCTGTATTAAATAGTATAATGAATTCTGTGTGGGTAGTTTGAGAAGAAAATGTCACCACGAGAATTCAATTTCGTTTATAATATTTTATTTGACATTTTATACACATTAAAAGTTTTGGGAAAGCCTTCTAGTTTGCAAAATGGGAATAAATCTTTGTGTCAATATCCAAAATGACTGGCATATTAATGATTTGCAGTAACTGCGAATCAAAAAGGTTTGATTTTAATTTATGATTAGGAACGGACAAAATATGTATCTCAAATTGCGCTGTGATACTGGTTGTCGGCAGCCCTGTACCAAGATTGTAGACTCCTAGAGGCTACAATTACTGTCAGATTTGTCAAGTATCAAGGTTCTAGAGAGTTTCATAGTTTCATCCCTTGCCTTTTTACGCAAAATGTGAAATAAGTACAAAGCTTGTGGTTCTGCTAGAGGTCACAATGTTTGTCTGATTTATATGAAATTTAAAGGACAATAATGGTGCCAGTCATTATCACATATGTGATAGAGCTGGTTAAACATATTCTAAATATACTTTTAACGCAGAGATCAGTGCTACTATAGCTGAGTAATACACGCTACCTGAATCAGCAGTTGACGTAGCGAAAAGGAAAACACAAGCAACTGCTCTATATAACTGATTGAAGGACCAGTGATAACAGACACACGGCTAAATTTCTGCTCACTAATAATTCCTTCGAAGACTAACAGTTGTTATATGAGACGGTTATAGGATATCGGACAATTCAATAAAGTAATTGAATGTCATTAGATAAGAGAACATGAAAGAAAAACAGAAAAAGTCTGTGGATTACATTGTTTTAAAAGGTATAGAGTGAATATAAACAGGGAAATGTACGGACTATTTCTATTTTTCTCGTGTATATGTATGAAGTTTGTATGATAGACTTAATTATAAATGTAAATCTTGAATTAGTTTTTAATTTTTTTTTTTTTTTTCAAATTTGATATAAAAACATTTTAACAATGAGAGTATTTTTTACCTGATCTGCGTCCATCTCTTGCAAAATATGGACGTACTTTGCATGGAAATCCCTTGTTGTAAATATTTTTTATTGTATTTCAGGATGATAGAAGAGAGTATCAAATCTGTGTTCACTCAATTTAATTTCTTTATACATAATCTGGCTCAATTAAAGTTTTCTAGTCATAATGAAGGTGCGCTTTTATCCTTTGTACCAAAAACATACAGGTGAGTTGAACATGTAAAAATATGATTATAAACATTTATTTTTCCATAGCTCTTAAAACACAATCATCCTGCTTCTAATTGAGTCACGATGGGTGTTCATTAGGTGAATTATTTTTATACGCCCACATTTTATACGCCCAAATTGTATACCCCTGTCCATCCACAATTGTTTGTGAACACTCTACAGGTCACAATTTTTATCCGATTGCAATGAAACTTAAAATTGTGGTTTATCACCCCAAGATCTCGGTTCATTTCGATATTGGCATGTATCGGATTGTAACTTCATGGATTATGGCCCCCGATTGTTCGAAAAACCACGTTTTTAGCTTGTGAACACTATAGAGTTCACAATTTTTATCTTCTGGATTCTCTAGAGGCTAAAGTTAATATTCTATGGACTATGGATTTATACACAGTGTTTAAGGTCATGAGATGAACAATCCTATTGATTGTCAACGATTTCTAATAAGTATTGCCAGAGTTAAGGCCCTTGATCTCTTGTGGACACTCTACTGGCTAAAGTTAATATCCGATTGACTGTAAATAGATATAATACGCTTTGTTTAAGGTTGTGAGATAAAAAAGCCCAGTGATTTTCAATAATTTTCGATAATTACCACCAGAGTTATGGCCCTTGATCACTTTGAAATATCTTGCGGACACTCTAGAGGCTTAAATTAATATCTGATTGACTTTAGATTTATACACACTATTATACACACTATCTATTTAAGGTCATAAGACGAAGACGCCTATTGATTTTCAACGATTTCCAATAATTACTGCCAGAGTTATAGTTTTAACCCTTGATCACTTTGAAAAATTTGTTTACGCTCTACGTGGCTAAAGTTAAAAACCGATTGACTTTAAATTTATACACTGTGCTTAAGATTGTGAGATGAAAAAGCCTTGTGATTTTCAATGATTTTCGATAACTAATACCAGAGGTATGGCCCTTGATCAGTTCAAAAAATATTCTGGACGCTCTTTAGGCTAAAGTTAATATCTGATTGGCTTTAAATTTATACACAGTGTTCCAAGTATGGCCCTAGATCACTTTGAAATATTTTATGGGCGCTTTAGAAATCAAAGTTATCATTCAATTGACTTCAGATTGGTAAACCAGTGATTGTCAAGTCAATGATTTCAGATGATTTCTACCAGAGTTATGGCCCTCGATCACTTTGAATAATCTTGTGGACGCTCAAGAAGTCAAAGTTATCATGTGATTGACTTTAGATTGGTAAACAGAATTTAAGGGTTGTACATTGTACATTGTACATAGGCTACGCCTGTTCCCCAATCCCATTCAGACAACCTGAATAAAAAAATATGGTTTGAAAATAAAAGTGTCTTGAGACGAACAAGTACATCTATTTTCACTGAATTTTGATAACTCCATGATATTAAATGTTTCGTATATTAAATGTTAGCATGGGAGAACTAAAAGCCAAACAAATTCTAATTATTTTCTAATAATTACTTAGTGAGTTGTTACTCTTAACCTATTTTTGACAATTGCGAATCAGCTTGAATCTGTCCGTTTGCGGTAGGGAATCAACTTGCAGTCTCATCATGTTTGGCAATGGGATTTGCAAACAAAAGAGCCAGATCAATCAACAGATTTCTATTGTTTTTATTTCATAAATTAAAGGTGATTGAGTACTAAAAATAAGACACCCAATGAAAGGGGATGTTATATTCACTAATTATGGAATAAAAAACATACAATTCAACATAGGATCTTCCAGTATTTACATAATAGGTCAGAGGTGGAAATTCACACTTTGTCAATGACTTTGGCATAATTCCAATATTTTCCTGTTATCATTTTTACGATATGAAATGGGATCAGATTTTTTATGATTTACTGCCACGCATATCGTAGAATATGATAATGTCGAAGAAATCAACTATTTGTTATTTTCTTTGACGTTATGATGCAAGAAGACTGATACTCGAGCTGAGTTAAAGCGTGTCGCCGGCATCCTGGAAATGGTACCCTCAAACAGAGGAGAACACAAAACTTACGGCTAATAATTCTAGACTTTGGAAAACTAAATTGAATATAAACTTTGGGGATTAAATACAAGCTACATAGAGGAATATTACATTGTCAAAGATTTCAACTACATGTATATATTTTGTTTTTGGCGCAATAAAGCATAGAAGACAAGCATTCCTGTCATCTATCCAAAGAAAGACAGAAATGTTAAAATGCCGATAGCGATGAATGTTATTTTGGCATTTTATTATTTTTGAATTCTGTTTTAAATTTCAAGTATATATTCTAGTTTTCATTAATGCGTGGTTAGTCATACAGCAATTAACCTGTCAGTCAAACTATGACAAGCTGGCAACTAAATTGGTTGATCTGTTAAGTCTTTTCTTACTATTGTTTTAAATGCCTTAAGTCTTTGATAATTATATGTTTATGTCAACACTTTCTAAATAAGGGGCCATCCATAAAGTATGTACGCTTGAAGGGGGGAGGGGGGGTCACGCCAAAAGCGTACAGGTGCGTACAGGGGGGGAGGGGGTCATTGGCGAAATGTACGTACGCTTGATTTTTTTATTTTTAACTCTAATTTCGGGACGTGCGCACTTCCCTCACGTACATTCAACGCGTGCTGCTTTCCTGATAATATTGTTATATAGTCATTGTATATGTATCAGTATAGATGTTTTCACAACGGTATTCGCTGGCTCAGACATTCGCTCAGAGGAATGAATCAAACTTCGGATGACGAATGAATCAAATTTCGTTTGATGCAATTTTGGAGATGGGGGCATCTTTTGCTTCGTCTTAAGACTGCCTTGTCAGCGCTATGTCTTGCTCTATCTGTTTAGTACAAAAGACGACCCGTGGATCCACACGTCAGGCCTAATTTGCTACCCTTGTAAAATGACGAGATTATTATTATTATTATTATTATGGACCTTTGACCTGGCCAAGAATTCAACGCACTCTGACATCCGCAAACACATCGCGAGATGGCTTTTACTTGCGATTCCCGGTCCCAGGGTTAAACACTAGTTAAAATCTGTTTAATTATATATCTGACTCCTCCTGATTTATACGATTGTTTTCCCGGGATTGCGTACGGGCGTACAGGGGGGAGGGGGGGTTATGCCAAAAGCGTATAGGGGGGGGGAGGGGGGTCTGAATTTTACCCATTTTGAGCGTACATACTTTATGGATGGCCCCTAACTGATTTTTATAAATAGACAAGATATCATTAGGTAGAGAGACCAGCTTGGAGGGCCGATATATAGGAAATTATAAGTTTGTTAAATTGTTGCTGTAAATTATTTGCTGCTGAAATAAAGTGTTGAAGATCCATTCCAAGAATCTGTATTCGTTTCTGATACTTAAGGAACACCCATCGACGAGCTACATTCTCTGAAAGTCGAACGGTGTTATACGGTGGAGAAAGCGAGCAAAGTAAACAAAATTGTCTACTCTTGATTCCTGTACAGCTAAGCGAGATAAGAACACAAAACAAGAATATCTTATCCACTGGAAGAATTGTCCAGCAACTTCGAATTCTTGGGTGCTGGAGGAGGAACGAGATTATAGTTATAGTGCTCAACAATATATAAACGCAAATTCAAATAGAATACAAGGGCCCAAATTATGTTTCCCTGATGAAAACGTTCCCCAGTACAATATGCAAGAACCGGCGCGTCGAATTACCCAATAACACCCAATAACATCCAATAACTGCCCAATAACTCCAAATAACACCCAATAACTCCAAAATAACAACCAATAACTGCAAAAAAACAACCAATAACTACAAAATGTTGACTTTCGAAACACAAAATTACCAAATAACACCCAATCACTGCCCAACGACACCCAATAACTCCAAATAACACCCAATAACTCCAAAATAACACCCAATTATACCCAATAACTGCAAAATAACAACCAATAACTACAAAATGTTGACTTTCGAAACACAAAATTACCCAATAACACCCAATAACTGCCCAATAACTCCAAATGGAAGTTTCACGCTCACTTGCCTGAAGGGAGATAAGTCGTATGTGATTTTTGTTGACAAGAAATTAATAACACCCAATAACATCCAATAACATTCTGAATATGCCTAAGCGTGCCAGTAACATGGGATGTCTAGCTGAATGTAGTACCCATCCACTCTCTCTAGACATATATCAGCGTATGCTTCTTTACTTCAAAAGGTTCTTATCGGATAACAAAAACAAACTCCTTGACACATCATTTGTGGCGGATTATGAACATTCTTGTAAAACTGTTGGTTCTAGAAAATCATTTTGTCATAGCATAGGGATTTTAACCAGATATTATGAACTTGAACAAAATGACCTAAAGAATCGTGACATAAAATCTGACACCTAATAGTTACTGATCAACAAGAAAATTCGCAATCAATCCATGAACTTCGAACGTATGGAAAAATTAAGCCAGATTTTTATGCGATACTGTTCTATCTGCACTGCGTCAAATCGAAGGCCCATAAAATTGCGTTGACTTCAATTAGGCTTAGCACACACCATAGCGCGTGGTCGTTATAAAAATATTCCGACATGTGCACGTTTATGTAAACAATGTAATGATAATCAAATAGAAGATGAATACCATTTCATATTTGACTGTAATTTCATATTTGACTGTAATAAATATGAAAATATTAGAAATTCAAAATTTAAGCCAATTTTCAAAAGCAGTCCACACATCTCGTGCAATAAGATTAATGTTTTAAATCCCCCAAACGAAATTGCTAGTCAGGTTGCTTCGTATATATATACCTGTTAACTAACACCCTTGTTCGATATAATATGTTTATTATACTAATACTTGCGGCAAAAATAGTTTGTTTACTTTCCGGGCTAGTTTAGATAATTTTAGTTTTAGCCCTATACTGATTATCACTATACCCACCATCTATCGATGCTTATAGACTTATTATATTATTATATTAGATTGTACATCCATAAAGGATCGACCCAGATGTTATGTTATAATTGTATAATCAACTTTTGTTTAAAATGTGTATGCTGTCCTTGGTGAATGTAATGATACAATAAAATCTTATCTTATCTTATCTAATCATGATGCATATATTATTTGAATTCTGGTAGTCTTTCAAATAAATACACTCACAGAGCCTTTATTTGGCCTGTGGAGGGATCGAAATGTATTGCACATTTAAAATAAATGAGTTTTGTGGGAGAAATCTGGGATTTTTTAAGAGAATTCCGGTGATTGTAAATGAATTCCGGTGAATTCCGGTGAGGCTTCTTAAATTCAACCAAATTAGTTATTTTGTGTTTCCAGTCAACATTTATAGAGGTGTACACAATACTTCCTCAAACATAACACAACGCAATTACATTTTGCCGAAAGCCACCTATGCGTCAGAAGCTCGGATTTATTCTCATATAACAAAATAAATAAATAATACATAGGCTAATTTAATACATAGTGTAACAAACAAGTAATACATACACACAAAAACTAATCAAATATCTAACTATATAATATATAGTATCTGATTATCACTAAACGTTATCATTATTATTATTATCATTATTATTATTATTATACATAAATTTATATAGCGCTTCTTCCACAACAGTGTTCAGTAGCGCTTTACAATACTATAAACAACACACAAGATGTGATAAAATTCAAAAAATAGAAATAACAAAAGTTAAGACGTGCAATATAAAAAATATAATAAATTTTAACTAAAATATAGAAATAGAAATGACAAGTTAAAAAGCTGTTAAATATAGAATAAAAAATAAGTTTTATCTAAAATATATATAACAACAGACAGCATCGGGGGTTAGTTAAAAGCTTTCTTAAACAAAAAAGTTTTAAGTTGACTCTTAAAAATGGGTAAAGAAATACTGCTGCGAATTGTATAAGGAAGCTTATTCTATAGTTTCGGTGAAGCAACTGAAAGAGCTTTATCACCAAAAGACACAAGATTTGCTTTTTTTACAACAAGGAGGTAACAATCTTGAGAGGATCTTAATTGACGACTAGGTTTATATAAGTATATAAGATCAGATAAAAGGGATCAAATTATTTAAACACTTATAGGTTATAAGTAAAATCTTATATTCTATTCTAAAAACAATTAGTAACCAATGCAACTCATAAAGTACAGGTGTAATATGATCTCGATAAGATGATCCTGAAATAACCCATAAACATTGCAATATGGGGACCTTATGGGGAAAAAAGGGGCTGTGGGCCCAGATCATACCACAATGGTTCCCATACTGGACCCATATTATCTTCCCACATACAAATGAAGGCAAATACATTTTATTTTCATATATATAAATATCACAGAGACAAGCCAATGATATAATGCTTACTGCTTTCTTACAATGATAATCTGACCTTATTGTGTGTGTATCTGGGACCAATATGGGATGTATATGGGATTTCCCGTATCAACAACTCTGTTTTTGTATACATGGGGCCCATATGGTGTCCATATAGGATTACCCATTTGTGTATCTGGGGCCAATATGGGATTACCCACATTAACAATTCTTTTTGTAAACATGGGGCCAATATGGTGTCCACATGGGATTACCCATGTTTGTATCTGGGGATAATATGGTATCTGTATGGGATTACATATTAACTTTTGTATAGCTTGGACAAACATGGTATCCATATGGCATTACTTATTTGCGTATAATAGCTCATTATTGAACCTACACTTCTAGTTGTGTACTGTACCTTGACCGAACATGTGTATATAATGTACATGGGCCCAATATGGTATCCATATGGGAATACCCACATGTGTATCTGCGCTCAATATATCTATATGTCATTTCACATATAATATATCTAATTCCAATATGGTATCCATATGGAGTAGCCTACATGTGTTTCTGGATCCAAAATAATATATATATATATTATGTTTTTTTACCACATATAAAATAATTATATAGGTCTGGGTCCAATATGGTATCCATATGGGCCCCATAAACATTGCAATATGGGGGCCAAATGGGGAGAAAATGGGCCCAGATCATACCACATGGTTCCAATACTGAACCCATATCATCTTCCCACATACAAATGTAGACAAATCCGTTTATTTTCATATATATTAATATCACAGAGATACGCCAAATGATATAATGGTTACACGAACTTCTATCTTACATTGATAATCTGACCTTATAGTGTGTATGTCACATCTGGGGCCAATATGGGATTTATATGGTATTACCCACATTAAAACGCTGTTTTGTAAACATGGGGCCAATATGGTGTCGATATGGGATTACCCATGTGTGTATCTGGGGATAATATGGTATCTGTATGGGATTACATAATAGATTTTGTATATCTGGGGCCAACATGGTATCCATATTGGATTACTTATTTGCGTATGTTAGCTCATTATTAAACCCACACTTTTAGTTGTGTATACCTCGAACCAATATGCGCAGATGTGATTACCAACATGTGCACCTGGAATCTGCGTGGTATAGATATGATATGACCACATTCATGTGTATTATGTATAAGGGTTCAATATGGTATCCATATGGGATTACCCACACATGTATCAGGGGCCAATATATCTTTATGGCATTTACCACATATAACATATATCTAATTCCAATATGGTATCCATACGGGGTTACTTACACCTGGATCTGTTTCAACATGAATTTAATATCATGTAAACGTTTGTGCAAATCTGCTTTATGGCCAAGATTACATGGAGTTTTCCAAATGAGGAAGAGGTTGTCTAAATATCTTTCGGATTTCTCTTTGATGCAGTTTCTACAGTTAAATCTGCTAAAGGGCAATTCCACCGTACCAAACGTACATTTTGAACACGTCATATTGTTATTACTTCCAATATTATCTAACCATGAATAATTAACCGTTTTGCTTTTATTTAGTATTGAAAACACATGATTAAAATATCAATTGACATATGATTTATTTGTTCAAACACCGGAAATAAATATTGGCTCCTCAAAGTATAGGTAATAGACGTAAAGAAATGAGCACCATGATTTGCCTGCATGAACATATAGTTGCAAAACTCTGAATTGTCCGGGGGAATTAAAATGTTTTTCTCCTTGTAAAAAAGGACACTAATACTAGACTATATGTCTACTGTATGGCCACATTTGGATTCTTGTAATCCAGTAAATTAGAAATTACATATTTTCTTGTAACAGATGTACGAGTGCAAATTGCAAACCCATTACATGAGATTTGTAAACTTTCAAATAATCAGACTGATACATAATAATAATTAATAACTCATTCGAATTAATGGAGCAATTACTTTCTAAAAAACATTACTCCTTGAATAAAACAATATTGTGAAACTAATTAAAGTTTTCACCTTATTGTATACTTTGGCGTGGAATTTCCCTGAAGATTTACGTGTAATATAAATAGTTACTCCGTAGGTGGACGATTTAGTTTACTGTCGTAAAGAATTGTTTTTTATATTTTAAAATAAAATAAATGGACTTTGCAGAGATCATATTACAGTAAAATTCTCGATCTAACTGGCTAGTATACCAAATGACAGACTATAATAATATGTTTACTGTGAATAAAAAAAAAGAGATTATTTATGAATGAAATACTCCACCCCGCCTTTCGTATCAAATGCCCGTCTTTGTGGAGGTTTAAAGCAAAAAGAGTTGCTAATACTAATTCTTAAAAAAAAAATTAAATAGGACCCGTTATAATTACTAAAATTTATTATGAATACAGCATGGCTGGTAGTATCTTGCTAGTACGATTTTTATGACTAGCAGATTCTGTACACAAATTATATAATATCTAACTTTACTGTGGAGGTCACAAAGCCAACCATGAAAACCTGTCAGTGAGTCATCACTAACAACCAATTTAGTCTCTTGAAGTCTGTTTGGTCAATGCAGCTGGCTGAAATTTAGCTTCTACAATGTAGCAGTCAGTACAGTATATAATTAGTACTAACAAGAAGAAACTGCTGAAAGTGGTACACATCTCTGCAATAAGTTCACAAAACTTAATCAAAGGTAAATATTTCTCATCCTTTCCTACTACAATATGCTTAATGGCTTTTGGGGAAAACAAATTAAATTAAATGTTTTAAAGTTTCTATATTTCGAAAAAATGTCTTTTGGAAAATAACTGATATAAATGAGTTGATCATTTTTTGTGGAAATATACAAGTGCATCAAAGTATTTATACAAAAGTTTTGTACTAATATAAGAATGGATTTGAATAGATGTTTCTTTTTTTCTTAGTTATTTTGATTTCACAGAATATTGGTAAACTCTATACAATGAAATACAAATGACATTACATAACTTAATTTGGTAAAGATGAAATAAACACACTTTAAAACAAAAGATATAATAAATGCTAAATCTGGTCTTTTTAGAGCTTAATCCATTTGAAACGAGGGTAATTCAAATACTCTCGAAATTGGAACAACAGATTAAAGAATTAAAATGACAACATAAGCACTGGCCAACTATTTCACGTTCCTGACCAAAAGAAAATGGTGAGTTTCTGTTTGTGTTACTGTTTGTGAAGACTACAGGTAAGAATTTATATCCGATTTTGATGAAAATTAAAATATGAGTTTGTATCCCAACGATGTTGATTGAACTGGATATCGGCGCAAAATATGAGTAGAGTTGTCTTATTTACTTTATCAGGCTGTACATCAACAGACCTAATGTGCTTTTTTTGAATTGCAGAGTCGGTCAGAAGAAATCCAATGTTTGTGAACACTGCATTGTGAACACAACAAACGAAGAAATCACAGCAGCTGTGAGTCGCTTCCAGGCTAATTCAAGGGGCAGGGATGGTGGGAGATCCCAACGAATTTCAACTGTCTTACCGAAAAAGCACGGTAATAAAACATGAAACCAAATAAACAGTTTTGTTATTTTATTAGACTGATTTGGTACTTGTTGTTTATACCATGCTAAGAACTAGAGAATTCATCAAAGTTACACAGAGCTGTGTAGCACACATTAAAATAGTTTTTAGCATGTAATATCAAATGATCATACATTATTTTCATACTTGTATTAAATTAGTCTTAGTTCGGCTATAATGTCTGGTCTGAATAGTTTACTGTCACAACAAATAAGCTCAGTACAGTATTTCTTATAATCCCACAGGAAATCCATTTAGTGCTGAAATTAATATCCTGGCATATCGACACAGATCCCATCTGATGCCCATATTACATTGATTTGTACTCCGACATGAGTCCCATATAGTACCCATATTACATGTCTTATCAAGACCATATAGGTCCCATATTACACCCATTTTATTTTAGATGATTTACCCATATAGAACCCACACAAACCCCATTTAGTACCCATGTGATTTGGTGCAACGGTTAGAGAGTAGGATTTGTGACCTACCGGTTGCAGGTTCGAGACCCGAATTGTTCGCTGAGTTCTTGTGTCCTTGAATAAGACACTTCATCCCTGCATTCCAGTCTACCCAGCTGTAAATGGGTACCGGTAGGATGGGGTATGTATTACACAAAAAAACTGTTGCGCTCCTTGAAACTTCCAAGTCGTAGCTGCATATGTTGGAGCTCTTTCTAAGAGTTGTAAAGGGAGGTAATCAGGCTTACCTGTATCCTAGAGACCCGGATAGTAAATTGTCGCGCTATGAGCACGCTTTGTGGATTTGGCGCTATATAAATGGACATATTATTATTATTATTATGTGGACCCCATATTATGCCCATATATTATTTATTTGTACACCACATGAGTCCCGTATAGTACCCATATTCTATTTCTTAACATGGCCATATAGGTCCCACACAGGCCCCATATAGCACCCATATTATTTTAAATGTCTTACCCATATAGGCCCCACACAAACCCGATTTAGTACCCATATGGTTGAGCCCATATGGATCCCATATAGATGTTGGGTGCAAAAATGTCGGGGTCCGATATATGGGCTCCCCATCATGGCCCCATATTACATGACACATGGTATCCATATGGTCCCCATCAATGCATGTTACTGCAGAATTCTGTAGTTTTTGTAACTTATCAAGATGTTTAGCTGGAATGCCATATAAAAGTGAATTAGAATTATCAATTCGAGAAGTAACAAGGGAGCTAATTAAGGTTTTCATTGCATCAATTGAGATATATTTTTATACGCCCACATTTTCATGTGTCAAAATTATATAAAATTGCCATTTAAAACCATCATAATACATTTCCACTATCCTGACTAGTTTCGTCAAATAAATTTTAACATTTTCAAAGGAACAGTTCAACAGAAACAGGAAACAAATTTGAATAATGATGAGGTCATATGTTGATGACGTCACTGTAATGGTTGCCCTGTCGTTGGTAACAAGTAATTCTTCATTTTCGAAAAAGGTGATCTATCACATGAAAATATATGATGATGCTATTAACAGAGGTGCCTATACACAAGTTGAAAATCCACAAATTATACACAGTAGGCATCCTCAAACCAATTCTTCCAACGAATTTCTGATGGGATCACAGTTGTAACTGGATACAAAAACAGCATAAAGTGTAGTGTCAAAATTATATAAAATTGCCATTTAAAACCATCATAATACATGTCCACTATCCTGACAAGTTTCGTCAAATAAATTTTAACATTTTCAAAGGAACATAATGGTACTGCTACGGCACCACGGCTTTTTTTGTAATTCAAAATAGATAGATAAAATTTATTTATTTATAGTATAGTAATAATACATATGATAATGATAAACAAAACTAATATGGCATTATGATTATGTACTGTAGCCATAATACTTCACGGCATATACTTTACAGTAAATAGGCCTACGGTTAACTAAATTACTATCGTCGGATTTTAGCTCACAACCAATGTTTTCAAGTTTTTAATTATCGCAGATATTTTTATAATCCCCATTATTTGTGGAATGATAAGAATTAAAACTAGAGTAAGACGGCCATACGACTCACAACACGAGTGTCAAAAAGAGTTGAGGAAGTAAGCTATGTGTATCCATACGCGCGAAAAGTTCGTGAAATGAATTTAAAATTAATTGTTTGTTTGGCATATTGCTGTAACAAAGTTAAAACGGGCGCGTCGAATTACCCAATAACACACAATAACTGCCCAATAACACCAAATAACACCAAATAACACCCAATAACTCCAAAATAACAACCAATAACTACAAAATGTTGACTTTGAAAACACAAAATAACAATTTAGTTGAATTTAAGAACATCGCTGCTTTACGCTCACTCGCCTGAAGGGAGATAACTCATGTATGTGATTTTTGTTTACAAGAAATTATTGTATGGTTTCATCGCAATTCGTTTTAATTGTACATGGGCGTCAAATGTGGAATAACTATTTCAACCCCTCCATGGGTATCGTCAGGCGGTTACAATAACAAAAACGTTATTACAGATGTCCCCGCTATAGTTTTTCATGAAATTCAAATTAACTTCCAATAATTTAGCGCAAAAATGCGCTACCCGACGACATAACGATTAGTCTGTAAAGAAATTCTAATTAACTGCCAAACATTCTACGCACAAAGGCGCTACCTGACGAGATAACGGGATACTTGGCTGTTAATTTTAATTCCTTTACAACCAATATTTTATTAAAACATACACATAATATTCAAAAATGTTTCATGTGAAAATATTATAAAGATAATAAAATAATTAGGCTGTAAAGAAATTATTATAAACTGCCAAACTTTCTACAAACAAAGGTAACGAGATACTTGGCGTTTAATTTTAATTCCTTTACAAACCAATATTTTATTAAAAGCATACACATATTCAAAAATGTTTCCTATAAAAATACTATAATTTCTGTAAAGAAATTCTAATTAACTGCCAAACATTCTACGCACAAAGGCGCTACCTGACGAGATAACGGGATACTTGGCTGTTAATTTTAATTCCTTTACAACCAATATTTTATTAAAACATACACATAATATTCAAAAATGTTTCATGTGAAAATATTATAAAGATAATAAAATAATTAGGCTGTAAAGAAATTATTATAAACTGCCAAACTTTCTACAAACAAAGGTAACGAGATACTTGGCGTTTAATTTTAATTCCTTTACAAACCAAAATTTTATTAAAAGCATACACATATTCAAAAATGTTTCCTATAAAAATACTATAAATATAATAAAATAATTAGTTAGTTATTTTTATATCAAGCCAAATTATACCATAAAAGGAAGTGTAACATAAAATATAATGGGGTTTAAAATAAGTGAATAAAGCTGGTGTAAAAATGTTCATTTTAACGGTTTCGTCGCCGACACAAAATTCTTCTTAACCTGCAACTATATTCTATTTTTTTGATGAAGATTGGTGTATTGAAGGTTAAATTGAAAAGAATTTGTTATGGGATGAATTGCTCAGGATACGAGAATTGTGAATAATCAGGCTTTTGTCTCTTTCATTATCATGTATTTTAAAGGTTGTTTTTTTTATGTTGGAATTTTGAATGCTAGAGGAGTTCTATTTGGGTAAATGTCTCGTTACTGCATTGTCTTATAAAAACCAAGCTGTTATTAATCGCGAAACGAATCAAAACCTCATAATGCTTGGCCCCATGATGCTCCATTGGGATGGCGAAGCACCAACTTGTTAAGAAATTGGCTAGAGTGTCAACATTTCAAATTCTCAACATACGTCGGGCTTTACCCGGGACAGGCAATTGGCAACTTGTAGACCACAAATCGGAGATCCGTCCTGAAACATGGGCTTGTATGGAAGCGGACAAGAAAACTCGCATGTTGAATAAATTTTTAATGAAGAAGAAAAATGTATTATAATGTAAATACATGTATTGTTAATTCAAAACAGGGGATTTCGGGTGCGTAAAGTCCAAAGAAACGTCGGGCAAAAAACCAGGACAACGTAAACGAAGGCCCACAGAAAAAACTCATTGAATGGCTATGTTAGTTTTAATTAAATATTTTATATATATACAGGTTTAAATGTTTTAATAAAATATTGGTTTGGAAAGGAATTAAAATTAACCGCCAGGTATCTCGTTACCTCGTCAGGTAGCGCCTTTGTGCGCAGAATGTTTGGCAGTTAATTAGAATTCCTTTACAGACTCATTATTTTATTATCTTTATAATATTTTCATAGGGAAAAAAATGTAAATATGTGTATGTCACCTCGTCAGGTAGCACCTTTGTGCGTAGAATGTTTGGCAGTTAATTAGAATTCCTTTACAGACTGATTATTTTATTATCTTTATATTTTCATAGGAAACATTTTTGAATATGTGTATGTTTTAAAAAAATATTGTTTTGTAAAGGAATACAAATTTAACAGCCAAGTATCTCGTTACCTCGTCAATTTGGTGTTATTGGGCAGTTATTGGGTGTTATTAATTTCTTGTCAACAAAAATCATATATACGAGTTATCTGCCTTCAGGCGAGTGCGCGTGAAACTCCCATTTGGAGTTATTGGGCAGTGATTGGGTGTTATTGGGTAATTTTGTGTTTCCAAAGTCAACATTTTGTAGTTATTGGTTGATATTTTGGAGTTATTGGGTGTTATTGGGTGTTATTTTGGAGTTATTGGGTGTTATTTGGAGTTATTGGGCAGTTATTGGGTGTTATTTTCATAGGAATTTTTTTAAAATAATATTAGTTTTGTAAAGGAATTAAAATTAACAGCCAAGTATCTCGTTACCTCGTCAGGTAGTGCCTTTGTTCGTAGAATGTTTGGCAGTTAATTAGAATTTCTTTACAGACTAATTATTTTTATGATCTTTATAATATTTTCATATAAAACATTTTTGAATATGTGTATGTTTTTAAAAAATATTGTTTTGTAAAGGAATTAAAATTTAACAGCCAAGTATCTCGTTACCTCGTCAATTTGGTGTTATTGGGCAGTTATTGGGCGTTTTTAATTTCTTGTCAAAAATCACATATACGAGTTATCTCCCTTCAGGCGAGTGGGTGTGAAACTCCCATTTGGAGTTATTGGGCAGTGATTGGGTGTTAATGGGTAATTTTGTGTGTCAAAAGTCTAACATTTTGTAGTTATTGGTTGTTTTTTTGGTGTTATTGCGTGTTTTTTTGGTGTTATTGGGTGTTATTTGGAGTTATTCGGTGTTATTGGGTGTTATTGGGTAATTCGACGCGCCGAGTTAAAACAGATCTATTTTGTGTAATTTTGGTTTGAAAGAAAAGCAAGAAAATAAATATGATTAATTTTTACGCTCCATTACATAGGGCGTAGTAATTATAAACAAAGGGTGTGAATCGGTCCAGGTCCTTCGTATGTGACACACTGTTCAGTTAAAAGTACAAATGACGAGAATTGTAACATTGTTCATGCATAATTAGCCAGAGTAACTTGGCAACAGTCCATGCAATGTATTCCTATTTTAGTTTATAATCGTTGAAAATAACACCACTGAAACGGTAAAGCATGGATATGCGTACAGCACATGGGATAAGTGTAGCCTACCAGTTGGTATTCGATAATTGCAATATATTTGTCCGACTTTCGTATACAAAATGATAAACAAATATATGTTGTTAGTACACGGTCGGACGACATCCTCCTGGTACTATTCTATAACCGGTACATTTAGTCATTATTAGATCTACCACGGCAAAAAATAAATATATTGTCGAGGCAGACGGGGGTTGCGTCGGCTTTTACCATGGCTTTGCCGTTTGCCGTGGTTAATTTCGAGGACCGATAAGGTGTGTTACTTAACAAGGTGACTTAATTACCGCTAGGGGTGAAAAACTCTGGGACGGTAGTTTTCTGTACCGGGTATGTTAATTAATCGCCGGGTTAAAAACGAATGACTCGGTTAAAAACGAATGTCATTTTTGTATCTGCCCTTTTCAATTTGAAGAACTAAGTGAGAACTAAGTCTGAGTGCGGTCATGGCTGTTTTAAAATATACTATGTACATGACAGAGATATTCAGCAGGTTTATCGATTTCCATTTTAAACGAACCATAAGTCCTAAGCTTTGTAGCTTTAAATAGGCTGTAGTGGCAGGGTTCAGTGTAAAGGGAGTTGACTTTGGATTGTAGTGATGATTTAATTTTAAATTTAGTGAGGTTTGACGGATTTATATTGAAATAATTTATTAAGTGAGTTATAGAGGCAGTTCATGAAAGTTCAATTTTAGACTTAGCTATGTTAACATCATCATTATATGCTTCAGCCAGTAACGGGTTTGAATCTTTCATGTCAGGATGGTTTAATCTTTTATAATAGAGTAGCATTCAGATATCCAAAAATGTAGGTCAAATTTGAAAATTTTGAAAAGGTATAGAATTGACGAATCTACGGCCAATTTTTTATTTTTTGTCACCGCACTAAATTCGATCACTTCCGGTCTGCGCAGAAGTTTCAACTATAGTTATTTTTAAAAGTTGCCACCACATGCTTTAGCGATAGAAAATTAGGTCCCAGATCGGTATCTGTTACAGGGACTGAGAAATAGGTTCCCCCGAAAAAAATAATAATAATTAACTAGACCTGCAAGCAGCACTGAATCGGCTTTCAGGAATCAGACAGGAAGTATGTCATAAAATAGCCCATTCATCGAGCTACAAAACGGTACTTTAATTGTTTTGATTCAGTGACACCTGGCTGAAAAATAGCGATTTTTGCAAGAGTACCATTTTTTTACTGTAATTTAAAAAAAAAAATTGTGTGTTTTTTTCCCAAATATCTGATGTTTTTCCACTACTTCTGGGTTTTGGATCATTGCCGGGATAGTATTAACAAGTTGTTTCGATAGATATCTTTCTGCACCAGAAGTGTCAGAAACATCTATTTAGTAGTTGTTTGTAAAAAAGATAAATAAAAGATCATTTTCAATAATTTAACGATTTTTTAAAACTTTTTTCAAAGATTGAGACCATTTTATGACACCTTAAATTATTTCAAACCTTTTCCTTTTGGATTCACGCCACAGACCACCGATAGGACCCTGCGTTAAAAAAGTTTCAGAAAAGTGTCGTTTTCGAGAAAAAAAGGCCTCTAAAAAAGCTCCAAAGACGGAAAATACTGGATTTTCGGCGTACCATAATTTATTTTCTAACCATCGAAATCGTACCATTGAGATGCCATTCAATGGTCCATTAATGGGGCTACCCTAAGACAATTTGCTTCTTTTGGTCCGGTAATATCTGACCGAGATATTCAGCTTTTCGCAAGAGCACAATTGTCGAGATAGTTTTAATAACCGGTTTTGGCAATTAAATAGCCACAGGGCTCTGTAAGGATATATTACATTATCTAAGCAGATAAAATACACCTGAGAAATCCTATGTTCAGCAAAAATATCAAAATATCAATAATTTAAATTTAGTATTCAAAACATACTATACATCGTTAGAATCGGAATTAGGTCAGCTATCTGAATGTGTAAACATTTTTGAAAATCTTTTAAAATAAAAAAATTATAGAGCATTTTCAAAAAATTTACGATTTACAGTCCCTTTATATCCTATTCCAGACATTTAAAAGTCTTATTGGATGGCTTCATGCGCAATTCCTCCGAAGGGACTCATGACAGAAAAAGTTTTAAAAAAACGCCTAAAGATTAAGTTTTCCAGATACAGGCGTCCAAAAACGTGCCAAATTAGAAAATACTTGATTTTCAGCATGTCATATTTTGCTTCCTGCTCATCATATCCATAGGAATTGGGTATCTTACGATACTGCAATGCAACCGAACGGTACCTAAATTGATTTAATCCGTTGATATCGGACAGAGGAATCATGTTTTTCCCAAAAGCATTCATTTTTTGTGTTTTTTTCAAAATATCGAACATTATTTCGATTACTTCAGGTTTATGAATGTTTGTCGAAATAGTTTTATCAGTTGGTTTTGAGCTATAACTTCACGTTCGAGAAGTTTCAGAAACATTGATTCGGTCGTAAAAGGAAACTCGAGCTCACAAAATGGGCAGAAAATTCGAAAATGAAAGGGCGATAACTCGGAATGACGCTCATATTTCTGGAATCGGATGGTCTTCAGTTATCCAAAAATGTAGGTTTAATTTGAAAATTTTGAAAATAATAAAAATTGTTTTTATACGCCCACATAGAAATGTGGTCGTATATTGCCGTCGCCCCCGCCCGTCCGTGCGTCCGTCCGTGCGTCCGTCTGTCGGTCCGTCCGTCCATCGTCCACAATTTCTTGTGAACGCACTAGAGGCTAAAGTTAATATCCGATTGACTTTAAATACACAGTTTTTAAGGTCATGAGAGGAAGAAGCCTAGGGATTTTCAGCGATTCTCGATAATAACTGTCAAGAGTTATGGCCCTTGATCACTTCAAAAAATCTTGTGGATGCTCTTGAGGCAAAAGTTAATATCCGATTGACTTGAAATTTATACACAGTATTAGAGGTCATGAGACGAAAAGGCCTATTGATTTTCAGAATATTAAGTGTTTCGTATACTAAACGTTAGCATGGAGGAGAACTTTATCAAAGCCAAACAAATTCGAATGATTTTCTGATAATTACATAATGAGTTGTTACTTGTTATATGATTTTAGTGTATTATAAATGTTTCATTACTGAAAAAAGTAAAATATGCGACAACTCTTGTTGACTGCCCGGACGATTTAGCTGCTGTGGGCGTATGTTTCGTTGCCTGGCAACCTATTTTTTAAAAAAATATATCATTTTTGAACGCTATAAGTCAGCGACGAAGTTTCGAAATTTCTATCGTCCGGGACAAGTCACAAGAATTCCTAAAATGTCATTGGTTTTAAAATAGGTGAAGAATTAATGAAACTATGGCCTATTTTTGATTTTGGCCATATCGGCAACTTCCGGTCTGCGCAGAAGTTTCAAAAATAGTTTTTCGAGTAGCTGCCACCTGGTTTCCAGGTTGAAAATTAAGTTTTAGATTGGTATCTGTTACAGGCACTGAGATATAAGCTCCCGCGGTAAATAATAATAAATAATAACTAGTCCTGCAAGCAGCAATGAACCGGCTTTCAGTACCAATTTTTTACTGTATTTTCTCAAAATATCAAATATTTTTTCGACTACTTAGTGTTTACGCATCATTGTCGGAATACATTTAACAAGTGGTATGGGAACTTAACTTCCGCGTTAAATAATAATAAATAATAATAATAATTTTAGTAATCACTATAGAACTGCGAACTAGACCGGCGAAGCAGCAATGACGGGTTTCACTGGTACCACATTACCTTTGCACTTATGCCACTTTCAGTGTCACGTTACCCATAAACTCATATCACTTGCAGTACCAATGGAACCGATAAACAGATTTCCACTTAAATATTGTACACATCAAATACAATGGTAGCAGAATCAACCAAGTACAGTAATATCGATTCATTTTATACATTTGTTGCATGCAAGTGTACAGTTTTTCCGGTGAATGAAAATGTTCAAATACTTTTATGAAATCAGAACTGGCATAAGGCATCACATGGTGAAAATTTTATGCAAATGCAAATTTCAAAAACATTACAAATCAGACTCATTTGAATAAAATATCTATTTTGAAGGCTAAAAATACAGTTTTTACCGAAATGACATTATTTCCGGGGATAATGAAAACTTAAAAGTAGTTTTATAACATCGTGCATGGCACTAGGCCCCAAAGAGTGAAAAATTTATGAAAATCGAATAATAATTGGCCCTTTTATGGGCCAAAAACCTTCAAAAGTGACATTAGAAAACCGCCTATATCTCGATTTTTCGAACCATCAGAACGACTAGTCAGGTGTCCTTTGTCAGGCGATCCCTCCTGCATCACTGACAAGGGGAAACCGCGCCACGCCGGAAAACCTTGCTAACCACGTGATCCCCTACGGTTATTGGATGAAATTAAGAGAGAAGAGAGAGAGAGAGAGAGAGAAATGGGGTTTAACGTCCACTCGACACAAACGTAGGTAATTTCAGGACTAACATATGGTTAACTTTTATTTCAATAATTCGTTTGCGCGTAGGGGTGTTTAGCAGTGGGAAGAAATTGGAGGACCCGCAAAAACCCCACAAGGTTTGACAGGCGCCTTTACTCCTTGAAATGTACAACCGGGGATTCGAAACAACAACAGTCGACTCAATGACATGCTTTATGATACAGTGCCCGCACGGGGTCCAAATGTAGCGGGGCTAAGTGCGTAAGGTCGGGTGTTCGATCCCTGCATTCGCCGAGAAAGTTCATCCAGAGAGAGAGAGAGAGAGAAATGATGTTTAACGTCCGCTCCACACAAACTAATCATTTTTTTTTATTAAAATTGGTCAAAATAATTTTCATACGCCCACATAGAAATGTGGTCGTATATTGCCGTCGCCCCCGATCGTCCGTCCGTCTGTCGGTCCGTCCGTCCGCCCGTCCGTCCGTTCATCGTCCACAATTTCTTGTGAACGATCTAGGGGCTAAAATTAATATCCGATTGACTTTAAATTTATACACAGTGTTTAAGGTCATGAGAGGAAGACCCCTATTGATTTTCAGCGATTTCCGATAATTGCTGTCAGAGGTATGGCCCTTGATCACTTCATAAAATCTTGTGAACGCACTAGAGGCTAAAGTTAATATCCGATTGACTTTAAATTTATACACAGTGTTTAAGGTCATCAGAGGAAGTCCCCTATTGATTTTCAGCGATATCCGATAATTGCATCCAGAGTTATGGCCCTTGATCACTTTGAAAAATCTTGTGAACGCTCTAGAGGCTAAAGTTAATATCTGATTGAATTAAGATTTATACACAGTGTTTAAGGCCATGATACAAAAAACCTAGGGATTTTCAGCGATATCCGATAATTACTGCCAGAGCTATGGCCCTTGATCACTTTGAAAAATCTTGTGAAAGCTCTAGAGGCTAAAGGTAATATCCGAATGACTTTAAATTTATACACAGTGTTTAGGGTCATGAGACGAAGAAGCCTATTGATTTTCAGTGATATCCGATAATTGCTGTCAGAGTTATGGCCCTTGATCTCTTCAAAAAATCTTGTGGACGCTCCAGAGGCTAAAGTTAATAACCGATTGACTTTAAATTTATACACAGTGTTGAGGGTCATGAAACAAAGAAGCCTGGGATTTTCAGCGATTCTCAATAATTACTGTTAGAGTTATGGCCCTTGATCACTTCAAAAAATCTTGTGGATGCTCTAGAGGCTAAAGTTAATGTCCGATTGACTTGAAATTTATACACAGTATTGAAGGTCATGAGACGAAGAAGCCTATTGATTTTCAGAATATTAAGTGTTTCGTATACTAAACATTAGCATGGAGGAGAACTTTATCAAAGCCAAACAAATTCGAATGATTTTCTGATAATTACATAATGAGTTGTTACTTGTTATATGATTTTAGTGTATTATAAATGTTTCATTACTGAAAAAAGTAAAATATGCGACAACTCTTGTTGACTGCCCGGACGATTTAGCTGCTGTGGGCGTATGTTTCGTTGCCTGGCAACCTATTTTTTAAAAAAAAATATATCATTTTGAACGCTATAAGTCAGCGACGAAGTTTCAAAATTTCTATCGTCCGGGACAAGTCACAAGAATTCCTAAAATGTCATTGGTTTTAAAATAGGTGAAGAATTAATGAAACTATGGCCTATTTTTGATTTTGGCCATATCGGCAACTTCCGGTCTGCGCAGAAGTTTCAAAAATAGTTTTTCGAGTAGCTGCCACCTGGTTTCCAGGTTGAAAATTAAGTTTTAGATTGGTATCTGTTACAGGCACTGAGATATAAGCTCCCGCGGTAAATAATAATAAATAATAACTAGTCCTGCAAGCAGCAATGAACCGGCTTTCAGTACCAATTTTTTACTGTATTTTCTCAAAATATCAAATATTTTTTCGACTACTTAGTGTTTACGCATCATTGTCGGAATACATTTAACAAGTGGTATGGGAACTTAACTTCCGCGTTAAATAATAATAAATAATAATAATAATTTTAGTAATCACTATAGAACTGCGAACTAGACCGGCGAAGCAGCAATGACGGGTTTCACTGGTACCACATTACCTTTGCACTTATGCCACTTTCAGTGTCACGTTACCCTTAAACTCATATCACTTGCAGTACCAATGGAACCGATAAACAGATTTCCACTTAAATATTGTACACATCAAATACAATGGTAGCAGAATCAACCAAGTACAGTAATATCGATTCATTTTATACATTTGTTGCATGTAAGTGTACAGTTTTTCCGGTGAATGAAAATGTTCAAATACTTTTATGAAATCAGAACTGGCATAAGGCATCACATGGTGAAAATTTTATGCAAATGCAAATTTCAAAAACATTACAAATCAGACTCATTTGAATAAAATATCTATTTTGAAGGCTAAAAATACAGTTTTTACCGAAATGACATTATTTCCGGGGATAATGAAAACTTAAAAGTAGTTTTATAACATCGTGCATGGCACTAGGCCCCAAAGAGTGAAAAATTTATGAAAATCGAATAATAATTGGCCCTTTTATGGGCCAAAAACCTTCAAAAGTGACATTAGAAAACCGCCTATATCTCGATTTTTCGAACCATCAGAACGACTAGTCAGGTGTCCTTTGTCAGGCGATCCCTCCTGCATCACTGACAAGGGGAAACCGCGCCACGCCGGAAAACCTTGCTAACCACGTGATCCCCTACGGTTATTGGATGAAATTAAGAGAGAAGAGAGAGAGAGAGAGAGAAATGGGGTTTAACGTCCACTCGACAAAAACGTAGGTAATTTCAGGACTAACATATGGTTAACTTTTATTTCAATAATTCGTTTGCGCGAAGTTACAGGTCTAAATATAGTTAGAAACATTGCACCAGGGCAAAAAAATATTCATGGAAGCCTTATATATTGACTTGACTTAGAAAAAAACACGAACGGCAGGTGCCACTAACAAACGACTTGAACAAATGTAGGTATCGCCTTGAAAATTTCAGGGTACCTAGGTACCAACGCGAAAAGTTCCTCACCGTACCTTTGGTTCTAGCGTACCGCATGCGCGAAGTCATGACGCACGGCAGGTGCCACGAACAAACGACTTGAACAAATGCAGATATTGCCTTGAAAATTTCAGGGTACCTAGGAAGTAACGTGATAAGTTCCTCGCCAGATTTTGGTACTCATGGTACCTTTGGTTCCAGCGTAATGCATGGGCGAAGTCAAAACAAGCTAACTTGTAAACAACCTTGTCGGCACTGAAAACATCAAAGGGGTAATTCTAATTTTTGAAATAATCAAATGCCAAACATTCGACAATGAGCAGGGCTATCCTGTAATGTATTATTTTCGTTAATAGAAGATAGATTCTCTAAACTACGACCAATTGTGTATGTTTTCAAGCCCATGAATGTGGATATTTCACTATTTTCATTTTTATACGCCCACATTTTCATGTGGACGTATTATGTCGTCGCCCCTGTCCGTCCGGACGTCCGTCCGTCCGTCCACAATTGTTTGTGGACTCTCTACAGGTCACAATTCTTGTCCGATTTTGACGAAACTTAAAATATAGGTTTATCCCCAAACGATCTCGGCTGCTTTCGATATTGGCATGTATCGGATCGAAACTTCATGGATTATGGCCCCTGATTGTACGAAAAATCACGTTTTTAGCTTGTGGACCCTATGGAGGTCACAATTTTTAACCGATTTTGATGAAACTTTACATGCATGTTTATAACCCAAAGATCTTGGTTCCTTTCGATATTTGCATCTATCGGAACGTAAATTCCTGACTTATGGTCCCTGATTGTCCGAAAATTCACCTATTTTAGCTCGTGGTACCTCTGGAGGTTACAATTATTATCCGATTTGAAAAAACGTTCGATTATATCACCGTTACACCCTAAGGAAGGTTGAGTTCAAATTTCGGAAAAATCGGACCAAAATTACCATACAAAATGGCCACCGTTCGGACGCAAATACTGTTAAAAAATGGTATATCAAGGTTGTGGACCCTGTAGAGATCACAATTTTAATTCGATTTTGATGTAACTTGAAATGCATGGTTATAACCCAAAGATCTTGGTTCCTTTCGATATTTGCGCATATCGGATCGTAACTTCCTGAATTATGGCCCCTGATTATACGCAAAATTGTCTTGGTTTAGCCTGTGGTCCCTCTGGAGGTTACAATAATTATCCGATTTAAAAAATCGTTTGATTATATCACCGTTACACCCTAAGGAAGGTTGAGTTTGAATTTCAGAAAAATGGGACCAAAATTGCCATACAAAATGGCCGCCTTTCGTACTCAAATACTGTTAAAAAATGGTATATCAAGGTTGTGGATCCTGTAGAGGTCAAAATTTTAATTCGATTTTGATGAAACTTTAAATGCATGATTATAACCCAAAGATCTTGGTTCCTTTCAATATTTGCGCATATTGGATCGTAACTTCCTGAATTATGGTCCCTGATTATACGCAAAATTGTCTTGGTTTAGCTTGTGGTCCCTCTGGAAGTTACAATAATTAACCGATTTGAAAAAATCGTTTGAATATATCACTGTTACACCCTAAGGAAGGTCGAGTTCAAATTTCGGAAAAATCGGACCAAAATTACCATACAAAATGGCCGCCGTTCGTACGCGAATACTGTTAAAAAATGGTATATCAAGGTTGTGGACCCTGTAGAGATCACAATTTTAATTCAATTTTGATGAAACTTGAAATGCACTGTTATAACCCAAAGATCTTGGTTCCTTTCGATATTTGCGCATATCGGATCGTAACTTCCTGAATTATGGCCCCTGTATATACGCAAAATCGTCTTGGTTTAGCCTGTGGTCCCTCTGGAGGTTACAATAATTATCCGATTTAAAAAATCGTTTGATTATATCACCGTTACACCCTAAGGAATGTTGAGTTCGAATTTCGGGAAAATTTGGAACAAAATTGCCATACAAAATGGCTGCCGTTTGTACGCGAATACTGTTCCTTTCGTTATTTTCACATATCAGATCATAACTTCCTGAATTATGGCCCCTGATTGTCCGAAAAATCGCCTATGGTCCCTCTGGAGGTCACGATTATTATCCGATTTAAAAAACCTGACTCTATCACCGTTACACCATACGGAAGGTTGAGTTTGAATTTCAGGGAAATCGGACCATAATTGCCAGACAAAATGGCCACCGTTTGTACGCTAATAGTGTTAAAATATGGTATATCAAGGTTGTGGACCCAGTATAGGTCACAATTTCAATTCGATTTTGATGAAACTTGAAATGCATGTTTATAACCTAAAGATCTTGATTCTTTTCGATATTTGCGCATATCAAATTGTAATTTAATGAATTATAGCCTTTGATTGTAGGAAAAATCACTTTCGATTTTGCTTATTCTCTAACCATCTCTCGAAAATGTGGGCGTATCCTGCCTGGCAGTGCCAGCTTACTATCTTCAATTCAAAATAGCGTCCATCAGTTGACCTAAATCAAAATTCTATTCTCGGCAGTTTTTCGGCTTTCCCAAAAGGATTCGGAAAATATAATTCCCTTGTCTGTAAGTAAAATATCAACAAAGGAGTATCGATTTTTACATTTCAAGATGGTTGCACTTCCGGTTCGGGCTACAAACTCAGTTTTTATACGCCCACATTTTCATGTGGACGTATTATGTCGTCGCCCCTGTCCGTCCGGACGTCCGTCCGTCCGTCCGTCTGTCTGTCTGTCCGTCCGTCCGCCCACAATTGTTTGTGGACTCTCTACAGGTCACAATTCTTGTCCGATTTTAACGAAACTTAAAATATAGGTTTATCTCCAAAAGATCTCGGCTGCTTTCGATATTGGCATGTATCGGATCAAAACTTCATGGATTATGGCCCCTGATTGTACGAAAAATCACGTTTTTAGCTTGTGGACCCTATAGAGGTCACAATTTTGAACCGATTTTGATGAAACTTAACATGCATGTTTATAACCCAAAGATCTTGGTTCCTTTCGATATTTGCGCCTATCGGAACGTAATTTACTGAATTATGGCCCCTGATTGTCCGAAAAATCACCTATTTTAGCTCCTCGTACCTCTGGAGGTCACAATTATTATCCGATTTTAAAAACCGTTCGATTATATCACCGTTACACCCTAAGGAAGGTTGAGTTCGAATTTCGGAAAAATCGGACCAAAATTACCATACAAAATGGCCGCCGTTTGTACGCGAATACTGTTAAAAAATGGTATATCAAGGTTGTGGACCCTGTAGACGTCACAATTTTAATTCGATTTTGATGAAACTTGAAATGCATGGTTATAACCCGAAGATCTTGGTTCCTTTCGATATTTGCGTATATCGGATCGTAACTTCCTGAATTATGGCCCCTGATTATACGCAAAATCGCCATGGTTTTTCTTGTGGTCCCTCTGGGGGTTACAATAATTATCCGATTTAAAAAATCGTTTTATTATAATACCGTTACACCCTAAGGAAGATCGAGTTCGAATTTCGGAAAAATTGGACCAAAATGGCCCTACAAAATGGCCGCCATTCGTACGCAAATACTGTTAAAAAATGGTATATCAAGGTTGTGGACCCTGTAGAGGTCACAATTTTAATTCGATTTTGATGAAACTTGAAATGCATGGTTATAACCCAAAGATCTTGGTTCCTTTCGATATTTGCGTATATCGGGTCGTAACTTCCTGAATTATGGCCCATAAGGAAGGTTCAGTTCAAATTTCGGAAAAATTGGACCAAAATGGCCGCCATTAGTACGCGAATACTGTTAAAAAATGGTATCTCAAGGTTGTGGACCCTGTAGAGGTCACACTTTAATTCGATTTTGATGAAACTTGAAATGCATGGTTATAACCCAAAGATCTTGGTTCCTCTCGATATTTGGGCATATCGGATCGTAACTTCCTGAATTATGGCCCCTGATTATACGCAAAATCGTCTTTGTTTAGCTTGTGGTCCTTCTGGAGGTCACAATTATTATCTGATTTAAAGAATCGTTTGATTATATCATCGTCACACCCTAAGAAAGGTTGACTTCGAATTTCGGAAAAATTCGGAACAAATTTGCCATACAAAATGGCTGCCGCGTGTACGCGAATACTGTTATAAAATGGTATATCAAGGTTGTGGACACAGTATAGGTCACAATTTTCATGAAACTTGAAATGCATGGTTATAATCCAAAGATCTTGTTTTCTTTTTCGTTATTTGCACATATCAGATCATAACTTCCTGAATTATGGCCGCTGATTGTCTGAAAAAACGCCTATGGTCCCTCTGGAGGTCACGATTATTATCTGATTTAAAAAAACGCTTGACTCTATCACCGTTACAGCATACGGAAGGAGTTTAAATTTCAGGGAAATCAGACCATAATTGCCAGACAAAATGGCCGCCGTGTGTACGCTTATAGTGTTAAAATATGGTATGTCAAGGTTGTGGACCCAGTATAGGTCACAATTTTAATTCGATTTTGATGAAACTTGAAATGCATGTTTATAACCTAAAGATCTTGATTCTTTTCGATATTTGCGCATATCAAATTGTAATTTAATGAATTATAGCCTTTGATTGTAGGAAAAATCACTTTTCGTTTTGCTTTTTCTCTATCCATCTCTCGAAAATGTGGGCGTATCCTGCCTGGCAGTGCCAGCTTACTATCTTTTGTGTACGAATCAGTAGTGCCGTACCTAGTAAAAAAAATAATTTCAAGGCAATCTGACCTATATTTCGTCGATTTTTACGAAAACTTTGATCCTTAATTTCATCAAGGGGAGATAATTTAGAAAAATTCTAATGACATTTTTAAAGTGGCACGAGCGAGATCTACTAACATACTAAATTTCTTTAAAATCGTGCAACTATTAAATAAGTTGTCATTTTGATTTAATTCCCGGTTCGAAATTACAGCGACGAATTTTCAAAATTCAAAAATCAGAAAATGCAGATTTGAAGTGAATGATATAAGGTATACATAGAAAAAGAAATTAGTAAAAAAGGTCAAATAGTCACGAAGTTACAGCAAAGTAGGTCAATTGCACTTGTTCGTAAAATTCGGTGATTTCGGATGCAAAAATCGTTTTGAAAATATATTTGCCCAACAGCCACCACCCATTTTTATACGCCCACATTTTCATGTGGACGTATTATGTCGTCGCCCCTGTCCGTCTGTCCGTCCGTCCGGACGTCCGTCCACAATTGTTTGTGGACTCTCTACAGGTCACAATTCTTGTCGGATTTTAACGAAACTTGAAATATAGGTTTATCCCCAAAAGATTTCGGCTGCTTTCGATATTGGCATGTATCGGATCAAAACTTCATGGATTATGGCCCCTGATTGTACGAAAAATCACGTTTTTAGCTTGTGGACCCTATAGAGGTCACAATTTTGAACCTATTTTGATGAAACTTGACATGCATGTTTATAACCCAAAGATCTTGGTTCCTTTCGATATTTGCACTTATCGAAACGTAATTTCTTGAATTATGGCCCCTGATTGTCCGAAAAATCACCTATTTTAGCTCGTGGTACCTCTGGAGGTCAAAATTATTATCCGATTTGTAAAACCGTTCGATTATATTACCGTTACACCCTAAGGAAGGTTGAGTTCGAATATCGGGTAAATCGGACCAAAATTGCCATACAAAATGGCCGCCGTTTGTACGCGAATACTGTTAAAAAATGGTATATCAAGGTTGTGGACCCTGTAGAGATCACAATTTTAATTTGATTTTGATGAAACTTGAAATGCATGGTTATAACCCAAAGATCTTGGTTCCTTTCAATATTTGCGCATATCGGATCGTAACTTCCTGAATTATGGCCCCTGATTATACGCAAAATCACCTTGGGTTAGCTTGTGGTCCCTCTGGAGGTAACAATAATTATCCGATTTAAAAAATCTTTGGTTATATCACCGTTACACCCTAAGGAAGGTTGAGTTCGAATTTCGGAAAAATTGGACCAAAATTGACATACAAAATGGCCGCCATTCGAACGCGAATACGGTTAAAAAATGGTATATCAAGGTTGTGGACCCTGTAGAGGTCACAATTTTAATTCGATTTTAATGAAACTTATAATGCATGGTTATAAAACAAAGATCTTGGTTCCTTTCGATATTTGCGCCTATCGGAACGTAATTTCCTGAATTATGGCCCCTGATTGTCCGAAAAATCACCTATTTTAGCTCGTGGTACCTCATGAAGTCAAAAATATTATCCGATTTGTAAAACCGTTTAATTATATCACCGTTACACCCTAAGGGGGGTTGAGTTCAAATTTCGGAAAAATCGGACTAAAATTACCATACAAAATGGCCGCCGTTCGTACGCGAATACTGTTAAAAAGTGGTATATCAAGGTTGTGGACCCTGTAGAGATCACAATTTTAATTCGATTTTGATGAAACTTGAAATGCATGGTTATAACCCAAAGATCTTGGTTCCTTTCAATATTTGCGCATATCGGATCGTAACTTCCTGAATTATGGCCCCTGATTATACGCAAAATCACCTTGGGTTAGCTTGTGGTCCCTCTGGAGGTAACAATAATTATCCGATTTAAAAAATTGTTTGATTATATCATCGTTACACCCTAAGAAAGGTTGAGTTCGAATTTCGGAAAAATTATACCAAAATTGACATACAAAATGTCCGCCATTCGTACGCGAATACTGTTAAAAAATGGTATATCAAGGTTGTGGACCCTGTAGAGGTCACAATTTTAATTCGATTTTTATGAAACATATAATGCATGGTTATAAACCAAAGATCTTGGTTCCTTTCGATATTTGCGCATATCGATTTGTAACTTCATGAGTTATTGTCCTTGATTGTAGAAAAAATCACTTTCTTTTTAGCTTGTTCTCTATCCAACTCTTGTATGTGGGCGTATCCTGCCTGGCAGCCGCTGGTTAAGAGGGTAGGTACAACTTTCAGAATGATCCTATGGGTAGATTCTGAGAAATCCGATTTGTGGATAAAACACACAAAAAAATAACTAGATCTGCTACTGTCCCAAGCAGATATGAAAGCTTTCACATTCATCATCACGTGCCATCGCTTATACCAAGTATCTTAAAGAAAATAACATGAAAAAAAAAATTAAAATTGGTCGAAAACTCTCGAAGTTCGGCTCAAAATATAGTTTGTAAGCATAAATTAGCTTAAAAAAAACAAACAACGGCAGGTGCCAAGAACAAACGTCTCGTGGGCTTAAACACTGTTTATAAATTAAAAGTCAATCGGATATTAACTTTAGCCACAAGAGCGTTCACAATTTATTTTGAGGTAATCAAGGGCCATAACTCTGGCAGTAATTACTGAAAATCAATGGGCTTCTTCGTCTCGTGACCTTAAACACTGTGTTTAAATTTAAAGTCAATCGGATATTAACTTTAGCCGCTAGAGCGTTCAACTATCGGATATCCTTGAAAATCCATATGCTTCTTTGTTTCATGACCTTAAACACTTTGCATAAATTTAAAGTCATTCGGTTATTTACTTTAGCCTCTAGAGAGTGCGACGGCAATATACGACCACATTTCCATATGCTTCTTCGTCTCATGACCTTAAACACTGTGTGTAAATTTAAAGTCAATTGGGTATTAACTTTAACCTCTAGAGCGTTCACAAGAAATTGTGGACGACGAACGGACGGACGGTCGGGGGCGACGGCAATATACGACCACATTTCCATGTGGGCGTATAATTAAAATATACGAAAATCATTATTATTATTCTGAACTGCAGCGTTAGACCCGAAGCGCCACGTGTTGGGAGTTCGTTTGAGTGTCTTGTTATTCGAGTCTAGAGTCAACAATTGCAAATGGCGCCGAACGGCAAAATTTTATCTCTCGTGGGAAGGTCGGTAAAATGAAAAGTTATTGGTCGATTTAGCTGAAATTTGGTGTGAGGTCATTGCTAGCCCATCTCCTATCCCCCTGAAAATTTCAAGTCTCTGTGACTTCCGTTACTGAAAAAGAACCGATTTTTCACCAATGTTCATTTTCAATTCAAAATGGCGCCCTGCAGTTGATCTAAATCATAATTCGATTCCTGAAGTTTTTCGGAAAATATAATTGCCTTGTCTTTAAGTAAAATATCAACAAAGCCTTACCGATTTGCACATTTCAAGATGGTTGCACTTCCGGTTTGGGCTACAAACTCAATTTTTTGTGTACGAATCAGTAGTGTCGTAGCTATTACAAAAAACAACTTCAAGGCAATCTGACTTATATTTCATCGATTTTTTTTGAAAACTTTGATCCTTAATATCACCAAGGGGAGATAATTTAGAAAACTTCTATTGACATTTGTGAAGTCGCGTGATCGAGATCTACTTACATACCAAATTTCATGAAAATCGTACAACTATTAAAGAAGTTGTCTTTTTGATTTAACTTCCGGTTCGAAATTACAGCGACGGATTTTCGAATTGAAAGTGAAGATTTAAAGTAAAAGTTACAAGGTACCCACAGAAAAAAGAATTAGTAAAATAGGTCAAATAGTCACGAAGTTACAGCAATGTAGGTCAAATAATTTGTTTGTTAAATTCGGTGATTTCGGATGCGAAAAACGTTTTGAAAATATATTTACCCAACAGCCGCCACCCATTTTTTTTTGGGGGGGGGGGGGTAGGTAAAAGTTTCAGAAAGATACTATGGGTAGATTCTGAGAAATCCGATATTTGGATAAAACACAAAAAAAAATAATAGGAATAATAATCTTAACACAAAACAATAAGCTTTTCACATGTAAATAAAATATCTGTTTTGAAGGCTAAAAATACAGTTTTTGCCGAAATGACATTACTTCCGGTGATACTGAAAACTTTAAATTAGTTTCATAACATCGTGCATGACATAGGGCCTCAAAGGGGGGAATTTTATGAAAATCGAATAATAATTGACACTTTTATGGGCCAAAAATCTTCAAAAGTGACATTTAGAAAACCGCCTATATCTCGGCAACCGAACAAGTTAGAAACAATTTTAAGGTATCTAAATGACCGTAGGATTTTTGTTAATATGTGAATTTAAACCAAAAGTTAATTTTCATATTATATGTTAAATAATTTTTGGTTGAAAAAAATATTGATTTTGAAAGTTAAAAATGCAGTTTTTGACCAAATGGCGTCACTTCCGGTGTCAATTTTAAATTATATATGGCGATTCAAATGATGTCACTTTTATGAAAGAAAACAGTGACTTGTACAAAACTGTCCATTTCTCGGCAACTGCTTATATAACAAACTAATTTTCACATACATTCTCTTCGTATTGATTATAGCTACAAGTTTATAAAAATAACGTAGAAGTATTTTAAAATCTGAAAACCCTGAATATGTTATAAATAGGTCAATTTAACGTCCTTTTTCACCTCTTAATCCAATTTGCTAGAAAATGAAATTGAAATTTAAAAAAAATGCTTCCGCCATTTTTTGCGCCTTCAAAGGACACACTTTTTTAGTCATATAATTTTTCAAAAAAATAATATTTGTTTTTGAAGATTGTATTTAACTGTCAAAATTGTAGTTTTTGGTAAAATTATGCCATTCCCGGTGCAGACAGATAACACTTTCGGTAATAAAAAATATGACAATTGAGACAACGGAGCAAATAAACTTTGTTTTTTACAAATCGAACAACAAATAATTAATCTAGAGCTGAAAAACTGAATTAGCCAATGGCGGTCAAGCAAAATTACCGAGACAAAAAAAAAACATTTTTGCGCAAGTCAGATGACTCTTTAATTCTGTGTGCACCATGACTAAAAATATTTATTAAAAAAAAGTTTTTTGTAAAATTTTAAATTTTCGAAATTTGAAGCCTAATATGCCCTGTAGCTATGTGCCCTATCACCGGCTATTCCAAAATCTATCGAAAGTTAAAATCCAATGATTATTGTTAAGATTACTGCAATATTTTAAAAAATGATAACTTCGGTGATTTCGGACATTTCGCATTGTCGCAGAGCGTTCAAAATAGCTTTATCCTCTTAGTCACACCCATTTTCCCAGTGAAACCGAAGAAATCGTAACGATTCGACAAGCTGTTGCTGAGATCTACTCAAAACAAAATAACAATAATAATAATAATAATTAGACCTGCAAGCAGCACCGAATCGGCTTTCAGGAATCAGACAGGAAGTATGGCATAAAATAGCCCATTCATCGAGCTACAAAACGATACTTTAATTGTTTTGATTTAGTGACACCTGGCTGAGAAATGTCGATTATTGCAAGAGTACCAATTTTTTACTGTTATTTCTTTTTTTGTCCCCCGCCTTTCGAAGAAAGCAGGGGACTATTAAAATGGGTCCGTCCGTCCGTCCGTCCGTCCGTCCGTCCGTCCGTCCGGGGATAACTTTAATTCTAATTAGGTGAAATAAAGAAATTGGTGTGTAGTTTCATTACATCAATACCTTGACTGAGTTTGATAATGAGCATGTTCTGCTCTTGGTAATATGGCTGATAAACAATTTGATTGGTCGAGATTTTGGAACACAATAACTCTCGTTCTAATTGAGTTAGAATGTTCACACTTGGCATAGGTGTCTATTAGGTGAATACCTTGATGGGGTTCGAAGGTGAGCATTTTCTGCTTAGGGTAAGCAGAGATAGGCAATTCGATTGGTTGATGCTTATTAAGTTCTGATTAAGTGAGAGTGAGGACACTTGGTGTATAGCTTTAGCTTTATTACACAGATATATAGACCAAGTTCGTTAATCAACTTTTTCTGCTGAGGGTAAGCAGAACGATAAGAAATCTGATTGGTTGATGCTTTGGGCCACGATAACTTTAGTTGTAATGAAATGATAGCAATGTAACTCAGAGTATAGATTCATTTTATCATTGCCTTGAGTCCTTGACTAAGTTCAATGTTGCAAATTTTCTGCTTTGGCTAAGGAGCGATAAGCACTTTTATTGGTCAAGACTTTGGAACATAACTCATTAGGCCAATAATTAATATTTTGAGCTAAAGCTAATATTTTGAAAAAAATAAATGTTCGATTAATTAATATGTGTCATCTTATTATTTTGGGATTTCGGCGGGGGACATCAGCCTCACTGTTGGCTTGTTTACTAGATTTTCCGCGTAACATAATATATTTACTAACCATGGAAATCGTACCATTGAGATGCCATATGATAGTCCATTAATGGGCCCATCCAAAGACACTTTTTTTCTTTTGGGTCGGTAATATCTGACGGAGAAATTTAGCTTTTTGCAAGAACGCCATTTTTTTATCCTTTTTTTTTTTCAATTTTTGAATACTTGCGGAATGGTGATTATTATCGAGATTGTTTTAATAACCGGTTTAGGCAATTAAATAGCAACAGAGTTCTGTAATGATATATTACAATATATGATCAGATAAAATGCCCCTGAGAAATCCTATGTTTAAAAGTGCCAAAAATGCAAAAATGTGAAAATATCAAAAAATACAAACCTTCACGGTGTTTTGTCTCTGATGTTCCATAAACGATAATAAAGATATCGTACCGATGATTGGGTGATCACTGATCAGTGGTTGATATGTGATATCATCCCTGGGATGATATCACATATCACCCTCTGATGACGTCATATTAAGCAAACACAGTAAAAATACATTTTATTTAGTTATAAAGTTAAACGTACAGTTAATAGGATTAGAATCATTTTCTGTAGATGTTTGTAGATAAGCCGTTTTGCAAAATTTTCGGTCTCGTAATTCTTTCTGGTGTCTTCCTCGTCTTTTACGTTTTTGCCCTCATCACTCTTACTGACACCATTCTTACCTTTACGTAGTGAAAAATATCCAAGTTTTTCGTACATTTAAGACGTAAATAAGACATCAATCCCATTACCAAACTGAATATTGAATTCAATGGGTATTTCTCGCCGTCCCTTTTTCTAACTTCAACCACGAAGCAGGGCCGGATTAATCATGGGGCACAGGCGTCCAGTCACCTCCTCTAGGATTGCCATCATTTCATAGCACTCACATTTATCACCACGCCCGTATTAACCATGGGGCATAGGCCCCAGGATCCCCAACATTAGGGGCCCCCACAAAAAATCTTAGTTGCGTCCAGCCCCCTCCTCTAGAAATGCCATCATTGCATAGCACTCGCATGGATTGGTCCACTGAAATAACGCCAGAATGCGCTAATTTTATTTTTTTTCTGGGGGAGGTACTTCTAAATGGCTCAATACAAGTGCCTGAAATGCCAGGAAATCATGTTTCCGGTCTCTAATTTATAAAAATTTCCAGAAAAATAAGGCGTCCCCTGCAAAAAATTTGACAACCTTTCAATTATAAAATAATACACTTGATTATGATCACATAGTGATGCTCCTAAGGCACTGATGAGTCGGTCGGTTTTAATGGCGTCTACCCCTGATCCAAACTTTCTTATATCACAGGTGCGGACACCAGAAGCGAATGCCTCTCACAAAAAATCTGCCGCCATATAAAATACAAAATTGCCACTCAGATATCACCCAAATGGCAGACAAACGTGTTTCCTGCATCGTTATTATTTTTTAATTTTCTTCTGGAGGACCCCAGACAAGGGTGCCGTCTCCAAAGGCGAAGGGCCTCTCCTATCACCTCTTTCTGGATCGGCGTCTGACCCACCACATGACATTAAAGGGTTAGTTTTGGTCGCCCTTATTCACATTTGACAGGACCTTGTTCAGCGGCTTGTTGGTCTTAAGGGGCGCCGCCACCAAATTACATGATTAGACATTTTCGTTCTGGTCGCCCTATCCACGTCGCCTTATGGTGTTTCGGACTAGTTCGAGTTTAGAGGATAAGGAGTTTCTCATTTTGATGTGCTTAACATAAAAATAAGAAATATCGCTGTCGAAATTGACATACGGGAGCAACGTTGATTGCAGCCCCAAGCCCCTCACCCCCACGTACACACACGCACCGTTCCGCACTCAGTAACTCGGGCATTATATTGGCGTCCCCAACACTCTGCTGCACCCCCACTTTTACAATCCTACATACGACCCTGCCCCAGACCCCCTTGCGGGGCTTCGCGCCTTCGGCGCTCGCGGTCGGTGATCAGGGGCCCCCCACGTGTTCCAGGCCCCAGGGCTCCCACCATGGTTAACTCAGCGTTGCCACGAAGTGTTTCAACCAAAAGTTTAAATCACTATTGTCCATGTGTTCAAGATCTTTAGTTATTTTCCTTTCTTCGTCATTATGTTGATTGTTTCGCCACATCAACCATGCTTAAAATGCATTAAAGGCCCACTTATTACGCCTTAGAGTATATTTTGGTACAGCGTTATTTGCAACGTTTAAAACCGTTTCCTCTTTTGACAGCAAGAAAACGTTTGTCATTTTCAGATCGATTTTCCTCTACACCCGAAATATCTGAATACGTCGTCTGAATCAGTCATTGACAGCATTTTACTTGTGAACTGGTCGATGTATGACTAAAATAACACGTGACGATATGGATGCGTTTATGTTGCTATATGGGGGTATGCTGACCACTCTGTCATTGAAGTGATGTCAATGTGTATGTCAAATAATACCCCACTAACCCTCGGTTCGATATTAGAAATAGCCCTCGACCTTCGGTCTCGGGCTATTTCTTATATCAACCTCGAAGTAGGGTATTATTTACTACTTAAATTTCAATAACTGAATACATATTATACATTTTTATACGTCCACATTCATAATGTGAACGTATTATGCCGTCGCCCCTGTCTGTGTGTGTGTGTGTATGTATGTGTGTGTGTGTGTGTGTCTGTGGTTCGCCTACAGGGCGCAATTCTTCATGGATTTTCTTCAAACTTGGTATACTTATTCCTTATACCCCAAGGAAGATCCCTATTGTTTTTGGTGCATGCCCGATCCCCCGGGGCAGAGCCACACCCATTTCTAGTAATTGTTTGTTTGTCGTCTACAGGCCACATTTCTTAACTTATAATCTTGAAACTTTGCATACACATTCTTTGTACACTAAGGAACATCGCTATCGTTTGGGGTGCATACCCAACCCCCAGGGGCAGAGCCACGCCCATTTTCTTTTCGTGTGTCTTTGTGTCGCCTACAGGGCGCAATTCTTACTGGATTTTCTTCAAACTTGGTATACTTATTCCTTATACCCCAAGGAAGATCCCTATTGTTTTTGGTGCATGCCTGACCCCCCGGGGCAGAGCCACGCCCATTTCTAGTATTTGTTTGTTTGTCGTCTACAGGCCACATTTCTTAACTTATAATCTTGAAACTTTGCATACACATTCTTTGTACCCTAAGGAACATCCCCATCGTTTGGGGTGCATGCCCATCCCCCAGGGGCAGAGCCACGCCCATTTTCTTTTCGCGTGTCTTTGTGTCGCCTACAGCCGTACAGGGCGCAATTCTTACTGGATTTTCTTCAAACTTTGTATAATTACTCCTTACATGATCCATATTGTTTTTTGGTGCATGGCCGACCCCCAGGGGCAGAGCCACACCCATTCATTGTATTTATTTGTTTGTCGTCTACAAGCCACATTTCTTAACTTATCATCTTAAAACTTTAAATACGTATTCTTTGTACCATGAGGAACATCCCTATCATTTGGGGTACATGCCCAATCATGCCCGACCCGACCCCCAGGGGCAGAGCCACGCCTATTCCTTGTATTTATTTATTTGTTTGTCGTCTACAAGCCACATTTCTTAACTTATCATCTTGAAACTTTATATACTTATTCTTTGTACCCTAAGGAACATCCCTATCATTTGGAACATCCTTATCATTTGGAGTAGGCCCTACGTTCCCCACCCCCAGAGGCGAGCCACGCCCAATTTTTGTGTTTACAGGTCGCAATTCTTAACGAAACCGCTCGGTACTTGGCATATGTATTCCTTATTGCCTTAGGGAGTCCACTATTGATTTTGGTGAATGTCTCAACCCCCAGGAGCAGAGTCACGCCCACTTTTTGCCTTTGGAATGTGAAAGACACAATTCTGAATGCATTATCTTGGTATACTTTAAAGTTACTATATCTAAGGACAGGAACTATTGATGTTGATGCATGACCCTCAACGCTAAACAAACCAAAAGCCTAGCCTTCTTGACAAAGTACCTTATCAATGAAAGCAGAATTGGAATGTGGACGTATATTTTAGCGTTTGCGTTATGTTTGGATTCGACATTAGATCACATATCTAAATATCATAAAGTTTTTTGAAAATCAGTAAAAATGTTAAAATAATAAGAGTATTTTCAAAAATTTCAAGATATTTCGACTTTTTTCGATTTTCAGTTCGTTATTTGACCTATTACGGATATTTCAAAGAAGTCTAAACGGACTGTTTCATACACAAGACTACCGAAAGGTCTCTTGGTCGAGAAGGTTGAAGAAAAATCGCAGCAGCAGTTTTCGAGATCAGAAAATACGTAATTTTCAGCGTGCCATATTTTACTAGCTGTTCATGTTTTTTCATTTTTCGAACGCTAGAAGTCAGCGACGAAGTTTCGAAATTTCTAAATTTTCAACTGCTATCATCCGAGAAAAGATTTGGTGTTGCCGAAAATGTCATTTGCATGAAAATAAGTACAGAATTGGCGAATCTATGGCCGTTTTTTGATTTTTTGACACCGGTCGAAATTCAGCCACTTCCGGTCTGCGCAGAAGTTTCAAATATAGCCCACATGTTGCAAACACATGGTTTAATGATAGAATATGAGGTTCTAGATCGGTATCTGTTACAGGCACTGAGAAATAGGCTCCCCCGAAAAAAAAATAACTAGACCTGCAAGCAGCACTGAATCGGCTTTCAGGAATCAGACAGGGAGTAAGTCATAAAATAGCCCTTTCATCGAGCTAGAAAACTATACTTTAATTGTTTTGATTCAGTGACAACTGGCTGAGAAATGTCAATTTTTGCAAGAGTACCAATTTTTTACTGTATTTTCTTTTTTTAAATTTTTTTTTTCCCATAATATCTGATATTTTTAGGAATACTTCTAGATTTTGGATCATTTTAGGGATAGTTTTAACAAGGTGTTTGAAAAGATATCTTTCTGTACCAGAAGTGTCAGAAACATCTATTCGGTAGCTGTTTGTAAAAAAGATAAATAAAAGAACATTTTCAATAATTTAACGATTTTTTCAACTTTTTTCAAAGATTGGGGCCATTTTATGACACCTTAAATTATTTCAAACCTTTTCCTTTTGGATTCACGCCACAGACCAACGGTAGGACTCTGAGTAAAAATAGTTTTTAAAAAATCGCAGGAGTCGTATTCGAGAAAAAGGCGTCTCGAAAGGCTCCAAAAACGGATAATACTAGATTTTCGGCGTAGCATAATTTATTTACTAAACATCGAAATCGTACCATTGAGATGCCATCCAAAGACATTTTATTTCTTTTGGACCGGTAATATCTGACGGAGAAATCCAGCTGTTTGCAAGAACGCCAATTTTTTACCCTTTTTTATACGCCCACATTGAAATGTGGTCGTATATTGCCGTCGCCACCGTTCGTCCGTCCGTCCGTCGGTCCGTCCGTCGGTCCGTCCGTCGGTCCGTCCGTCCGTCGGTCCGGCGTCCACAATTGCTTGTGGACGCTCTAGAGGCCAAAGTTAAAATTCGATTGACTTTAAATTTATACACAGTGTTTAAGGTCATGAGACGAAGAAGCCTATTGATTTTCAGCGATTTCCGATAATAACTGTCAGAGTTATGGCCCTTGATCACTTAAAAAAATCTTGTGGACGCTCTAGAGGCCAAAATTAATATCCGATTGACTTTAGATTTATACATAGTGTTAAAGGCCATGAGACGAAGAAGCCTATTGATTTTCAGCGATTTCCGATAATAACTGTCAGAGTTATGGCCCTTGAACACTTCAAAAAATCTTGTGGACGCTCTAGAGGCTAAAGTTAATATCCGATTGACTTTAGATTTATACATAGTGTTTAAGGTCATGAGACGAAGAAGCCTATTGATTTTCAGCGATTTCCGATAATTGCTGTCAGAGGTATGGCCCTTGAACACTTCAAAAAATCTTGTGGACGCTCTAGAGGCTAAAGTTAATATCCGATTGACTTTAGATTTATACATAGTGTTTAAGGTCATGAGACGAAGAAGCCTATTGATTTTCAGCAATTTCCGATAATAACTGTCAGAGTTATGGCCCTTGATCACTTCAAAAAATCTTGTGGACGCTCTAGAGGCTAAAGTTAATAACCGATTGACTTTAAATTTATACACAGTGTTTAAGGTCATAAAATGAAGAAGCCTATTGATTTTCAGCAATTTCCGATAATAACTGTCAGAGTTATGGCCCTTGATCACTTCAAAAAATCTTGTGGACGCTCTAGAGGCTAAAGTTAATAACCGATTGACTTTAAATTTATACAGTGTTTAAGGTCATGAGGCGAAGGAGCCTCTTGATTTTCATCGATTTCCGATAATAACTGTCAGAGTTATGGCCCTTGATCACTTCAAAAAATCTTGTGGACGCTCTAGAGGCCAAAGTTAAAATTCGATTGACTTTAAATTTATACACAGTGTTTAAGGTCATTAAATGAAGAAGCCTATTGATTTTCTGCAATTTCTGATAATTACTGTCAGAGTTATGGCCCTTTATCGCTTATAAAAATCTTGTGGACGCTCTAGAGGCTAAAGTTAATAGCCGATTGACTTTAAATTTATACACAGTGTTTAAGGTCATGAGACGAAGAAGCCTATTGATTTTCAGCAATTTCAGATAATTACTGACTGAGTTATGGCCCTTGATCACTTTCAAAATTTTGTGGACGCTCTAGAGGCTAAAGTTAATAACCGATTGACTTTAAATTTATATAAATTGTTGAAGGTCATGAGACGAACAAGTATATTGAGTTTCAATGAATTTAGATAACTTGAACAGCATGGAGGAGAACTTTATCAAAGCCAAACAAATTCCAATGATTTTCTGATAATTACATAATGAGTAGTTACTTTTAATCAGATTTTAGTGTATTATAAATGTTTCATTACCGAAAAAAGTAAAATATGCGACAACTCTTGTTGACTGCCCGGACGATTTAGCTGCTGTGGGCGTATGTTTCGTTGCCTGGCAACCTATGTTTTCATTTTTAAATACTTCCGTTATGGAGATTATGGTAAGGATCGTTTTAAAACCAGTTTGGGCATTTAAATAGCGAAAGAGTTCTGTAATGATATATTACAATATATGATCAGCTAAAATGCCCCTGAGAAATCCTATGTTTAAAAGCGCCAAAAATGCAAAAATGTCAAAATATCGAAAATTAAATTTCAATACCTAAATACATATTATACATCATTGGAATTGACATTAGATCAGATATCTAAATATCATAAAGTTCTTTGACAATCAGTAAAAATGAAAAAATAATAGAGTATTTTCAAAAATTTCACGATTTTTCGACTTATTTCGATTTTCAGTTCGTTATTTGACCTATTATGGATATTTCAAAGTCTAAACGGACTGTTTCATACACAAGACTACCAAAAAGTCTCTTGATAGAGAAAGTTGAAGAAAAATAGCAGGAGCAGTTTTCGACATACAGCCGTTCAAAAACGCTCCAAATCAGAAAATACTTGATTTGCAGCGTGCCATATTTTACTTCCTGTTCATGGTATCTGTAAGAATAGGATATCATATGATACTGCAATTCTCGGGAAACCAAACGATATCTTAATCGTTTAAATCCGTTGCTATCGGACTGAGAATTCATGTTTTTGCAAAAAGCATTCATTTTTTGCGTTTTTTTCAAAATATAGGCCATTATTTCGCCTACTTCCGGTTTATAGATGTTGGTCGAAATAGCTTTATACGTTAGTTTTGAACTATTAACTTCATATTCCAGAAGTTTCAGAAACGTCGATTCGGCCGTAAAATGAAACTTGAGCTCACAAAATGGGCCGAAAATTCGAAAAAAATCGAAAAATAAATGGTGATAACTCGGAATGAAACTTATATTTCTGGAATCGGACGTTAAATTTTTGTTTCATTTTTCGAACGCTAGAAGTCAGCGACGAAGTTTCGAAATTTCGAAATTTTCAACTGCTATCATCCGAACAAAGACATAGGGTTTCCGAAAATGTCATTTATGTAAAAATAGATACAGAATTGACCAATCTACGATCGTTTTTTGATTTTTTGACATCGTACGAAATTCGGCCACTTCCGGTCCGCGCAGAAGTTTCAAATATAGCCCATATGTTGCAAAAACGTGGTTTTATGATCGTAAATGAGGTTCTAGATCGGTATCTGTTACAGGAACTGAGAAATAGGCTCCCCCGAAAAAAAATTAATAATAACTAGACCTGCAAACAGCACTGAATCGGCTTTCAGGAATGAGACAGGAAGTAAGTCATAAAATAGCCCATTTATCGAACTAAAAATATATACCTTAATTGTTTTGATTCAGTGACACCTGGCTGAGAAATGTCGATTTTTGCAAAAGTACCAATTTTTTACTGTATTTTCTTTTTTAAAATTTTTTGGGGTGTTTTTTTCCATAATATCTGATATTTATACGAATACTTCTAATTTTTTTTGATCATTGTCGGGATAGTTTTAACAAGTTGTTTGATTAGATATCTTTCTGTACCAGACGTGTCAGAAACATCTATTTGGTAGCTGTTTGTAAAAAAGATAAATAAAAGAACATTTTAAATAATTTAACGATTTTTCAACTTTTTTTCAAAGATTTGGGCCTTTTTATGACACCCTAAATTATTTAAAACATTTTCCTTTTGGATCCACGCCATAGACAACCGATAGGATTCTGCGTTAAAAAAATTTCAGAAAAGTCGTTGGTGTCGTTTTTCGAGAAAAGGGCTTCTAAAATGCAAAAATATCAAAAATTAAATTTCAGTATTTTAATACATATTATATATCGTTAGAATCGGATTTCGGTCAGCTATCTGAATGTGTAATCAATTTAAAAAAAAAAAAAAATTAAAATAATTTTTTTTTTCGAATTATCGACTTTTTTCGATTTTCAGTCTCTTTTGAATCCTATTCCAGACATTTCAGAGTGTTATTGAATGGCTTCATGCCAAAGACCTCTGGAGGGACTTTTGATAGAGAAAGTTTAAGAAAAATCGATGGAGCAGTTTTCGAGATACAGGCGTCCAAAAACGCTCCAAATCAGAAAATACTTGATTTTCAGCGTGCCATATTTTATGTCCTGCTCATGGTATCTGTAAGCATTGGGTATCATACGATACTGTAATTCTCAGGCATCTCAACGATACCTTAATCGATTTAATCCGTTGATATCGGACAGAGAAATCATGTTTTCCCCCAAAAGCATTCATTTTTATACGACCACATTGAAATGTGGTCGTATATTGCCGTCGCCCCCGTCCGTCCGTCGGTCCGTCGGTCGGTCCGTCCGTCCGTCGGTCCGGCCTCCACAATTGCTTGTGGACGCTCTAGAGGCCAAAGTTAATATCCGATTGACTTTAAATTTATACACAGTGTTTAAGGTCATGAGACAAAGAAGCCTATTGATTTTCAGCGATAATAATTGTCAGAGTTATTGCCCTTGATCACTTCAAAAAATCTTGTGGACGCTCTAAAGGCTAAAGTTAATAACCGATTGACTTTAAATTTATACACAGTGTTTAAGGTTATAAAATGAAGAATCCTATTGATTTCAGCAATTTCTGATAATTACTGTCAGAGTTATGGCCCTTTATCACTTAATAACCGATTGACATTAAATTTATTCACAGTGTTTAAGGTCATGAGACGAAAAAGACTATTGATTTTCAGCAATTTCCGATAATTACTGTCAGAGTTATGGCCCTTGATCTCTTTAAAACAATCTTGTTAACGCTCTAGAGGCTAAAGTTAATAACCAATTGACTTTAAATTTATACACAGTGTTTAAGGTCATGAAACGAAGAAGCCTATTGATTTTCAGCAATTTCCAATAATTACTGTCAGAGTTACGGCCCTTGATCACTTCAAAAATTCTTGTGGATGCTCTAGAGGCCAAAGTTAATATCCGATTGACTTTATCAAAGCCAATGATTTTCTGATAATTACTTAATGAGTTGTTACTCCTAATCAAATTTTAGTGTATTATAAATGTTTCATTACCGAAAAAAGTTAAAATTTACGTCAACTCTTGTTGACTGCCCGGACGATTTAGCTGCTGTGGGCGTATGTTTCGTTGCCTGGCAACCATCTTTTAAAATGGAGCAAGATTATCAAGACTGATTTGTAAAATTGTATTGTAACTAGTCACTTTCAAGTTAACATCGCCAAGAAAATAAATCTTTCCAAATTCATTTTTTTCAGTTTCATCTCCTAGGGAATTCAAATTTACATTTTTAAAGTTTTGATAACAGAATAATTTATTATTATTATTATTAAAACGATATTTATACAGCGCTCGTCTTCCACCGCAGAGCAGTGCTCAGAGGCGCTTTACAAAAACATAAATTGAATCAATATAAAATTCAAATGTACATAAAAGTCTACATGATAAAATTACATACATATATAGAATGACATAATCATTATGATAAAATGCAAGATATATAGAATCTTTTTAACTAAAAGCCTGTGTATAAAAATGTGTTTTTAGTGATTGTTTGAATAATGATAGAGATTTTGCTGACCTTATGAAAAGTGGGAGCTTATTCCAGAGTCTCGGTGCCTGGAAAGAAAAGGATCGTTCTCCGAAAGAAGAAAGATTTACAGACATGGGTTTAAGGAGAAAGGGGTCACTTGATGATCTTAAACATCTAGTTGGCGTATATACAGTGATTAAATCTTTTATATAACAGGGCGAAGTGTCATTAAAACATTTATAAACCAGTAACAGTATTTTAAAATTAATGCGGTACTTAATGGGTAACCAGTGTAAAGAAGCTAAAATTGGAGTTATGTGGTCATGTTTTTTCGAAAGAGTTATCAATCTGGCAGCACAATTTTGAACTTTTTGAAGTTTATCTAGGTGTTTTACAGGAAGACCAGCAAGGAGAGAATTAAAGTTATCAAGCCTAGAAGTTATAAAAGCATGAACAAGTGATTTTGTTGCATCTAGTGAAATATATTTTCTGATTTTACCTATATTGTAAATTTGGTAATAACAGCTTTTACATACATTATTAATTTGACTAATCATGTTCATGTTTTTGTCAAAGATAACACCAATATTTCTTGCAGAATTAACAGGTAAAATTACAGACTCAGCAATAGATATGGATCTACAATCAGATATTTTACTTAGATTATTATTTGATCCTATAAGAATATATTCCGTTTTGTCACTGTTTAACTTTAAAAAATTAGCAGACATCCATTTTTTTATGTCAACTATACAAGTTTCTAGTTTGTCTTTTTTGGTATTAAAATCATTTGTTATAGATGGTTTAAAAGCAATATAAATTTGTGTATCATCTGCATACAGCTGATAGTCTAAGCCATGACCCCGAACTAATTTGCCGAGCGGAGAAGTGTATAGTGTAAATAGAATGGGTCCAAGAACAGAGCCCTGGGGTACTCCGTATAAGATTTCATTGTTATTCGAAAATGTATCATTAATTGATACTCTTTGTTGTCGACCAGTTAAATAACTTGTTAATAGTGTTAATGCTAAACCATCTATACCAAAATCTACATTTAAACGATTGATAAGAATTGAGTGGTCAACTGTATCAAATGCAGCCGATAAATCTAACAAAATAAGAAATACACAGTGTTGATTGTCCAAAGACAACAATATATCATTATGAACCTTGGTTAATGCTGTTTCTACACTATGAAATCGCTTATATGCACTTTGAAGGGGCTCTTGTAAATTATTATCATCTACATATTCTATGAGTTGATTGGCGATACATTTTTCTATGATTTTAGATATGAAATTTAAATTTGACACAGGGCGGTAATTTTTTAATATATTGATATCTAGGTCTGACTTTTTAATAATGGGTTTAACATTTGCAATTTTATACAAAGTAGGGAAAATACCTTGTTTGAAACAACAATTGACAATATCTGTTATATAGTTAGATAAAATATTGCAGCAGAGTTTAAGGACTGAAGTCGGTAGTGAATCTAACGAACATGTTTTCGATGGTGACCCTTTGATTAAAGCTAAGACAAAAGGTTCACTTACAGGACTAAAAGAGTTGAATGACACAGAGAGCGGTTCGGTATTAATATCAATATCACAATTCAAAATACTCAGATCGTTTCTAATTAGAGATACTTTGTTAACAAAATATTGTGAAAATTTATCAGCGAGATCTTTTGTATTGACATATTCAGGAAGTACAGAGTGTGAGGAACTACGATCTATCAGTGACTTGACTACACTGAATAATTCTTTGAGACTTTTATCACTATTAGTAATCTTGTCTGAATAAAATTTACGTTTAGCACAGTCAATCATGGAATTCACGCGGTTTTTAATGCTTTTATAAATGTCCTTGTGAATGTGTAGTTTTGATTTACGCCAGGTCTTTTCGGCATGTTTTCGTAGTTTCTTGACTTCTCGTATCTCATCGTTAAACCATTCACAACCAGGGCGAACAGTAACAGTTTTTACAATTAATGGAGCACAATCATCAACCGCCTGTCTTGTTATTGTATCAAAGTGACTAACTTTTTCGTTAACATCCTCTATGTGGTTACACAAGTCTAATTCAGAGAGCGATTGTTCAAAGGTATTTAAGTTAATTGACCTAATTTTTCTAAATGAAATGGTCTTTCGCTGCAAATGTTGTTTATGAAAGTCAATGTTAAATAAAACTGGAAAGTGATCTCATATAAGTACATCATCAATGGTTATATTAGATATATTAGAGCTGTTTTGATTAGTGATTATCAGATCTAAGAGGTGACCTTTATTGTGGGTTGGGTCCGTTACATGCTGAACTAGTGATCTGATGTCAAGGATATCATTAAACTGTTTTACGAGCGAGTCATCTCTGTTGTCTAAATGTAAGTTAAAATCTCCAATTATAATAAGTTTCTGGTACTTCAGTAGTAATTGATCAGCAAATAAAGAAAATTCCTCGAAGAACTGGGCAATATTTCTATTATTAGGTGGTCGATAAATTGTTGCAATGTGGAGTGACTGGTTGTTTAGACAAAGATCACATGCTAAAAGTTCAAAAGAGCTGTATTTATCAGTAACACATTGTTTCACGTTTATGGCAGATTTAAAAATCAGACCAACACCCCCGCCTCTAGATTCTCTGGGTACGTGTAATAAAGAATAGCCGCATGGCAATAGAGCAGATATTGTTGTTGAATCACTGGTACCAGTTAACCATGTTTCTGTAATTCCAAATATATCTAGATCATGATCTAAGAGAAAGTCATACAATTCAGTTGTTTTATTTCTAACTGATCTTGAGTTCAATAATCCAACTTGAATGTTTGTGTTTAATTTTATACTGCTATGGGTAGTTTTAACGTTGATCAAGTTTGTATGGTTAATCGATGAGTGTTGTCTTGGAAAAGTCTCAGTTATTGGTTCCGATATCACTACATCAATAGTTTCGATTAAAATAGTTGAAAGTTCAAAATTGTTTGTGGAATATGTTAAATCTATTAGACTATGCCTATTTACTGACCTTGGTTTATAGTTTGTTTTTCTGAAAGATATGACAGGTTTAATTGATCTCTGTTTATTACGACCACCTCTGGACCCTCTCTGCAATGGTTGCTTAGTTGTGTACAATAGTGAGTAACACATCACATCTCCTTACAACAACAACATCAACAACACTAGTGAAATTGAAATATTAAAACAGCAAATATCCTTTAGATCTAAACAATCTTGAAGAAATAATCACAATAAAAGTAACCTTTGGTGTATACCAGATGTAGTTTCAACTAAAAAAAAGCTTAAAAACAGTTCTAAAACACCTCAAATTACATAAAATATCACAGAGCAAAAAAATTGTGGCAGCCACTGAGAGGGCGCTCTATTTAGTTACAATTGGTTTATTTTTATTGATTAATTAAACTTTATAGGATAATGGTCCGAAATCAAAACATCATTAGCTGTGAAACCATCACACAGAAGCGAACAATCTTCCCGGGTAATTACCAGGTCCAGTGTATGACCCCTCTTATGATTTGGTTTGTCAACCTGTTGTTATTGGGTATGGTGGTCTAGTAATACAATGAAGTTGTTTGCAGCTGATTAAGATAAGGCCAACGTGACTTGGAATATACAGTCATAAATGCTCGTCAGTACAATTTAGATATTTTTTGAAGGACTGCCTGGTATTGTTATATAAATCACAAATTCCAGCCATCTGTCTCGGTTCTGTCTGAAACCATATCGCTCACAGACTTATTATAACACCACGGTCGCATGAACACACAACAATCATAAATTTCTGTCGTTAGATGCTTTGAATGGCCGCTACCTATTGTTTAATTAATCCAATAATCCAAACACATGTCCAGGTTTCAGGTTAATATGAAAAGGATGGTAAATGAAATGATCTGGGGGGGGGGGGTGGCCTAGTGGTCTTGAGTGTCATGCTTCGAACTGTAGCTGTCCTGATTCGATCTCTGATGTGAGCGTATGTGGCTTGGATATAAGGGCGCTTCTCAACCTTGTGGGTTTACTCCGGGTACTCTGGTTTCCTCCCACAGGAAAGACCCCTGCACGTTCGCTAAGATAATGAAAATAAAAAAAAGACAACTTGTCGTGGTTATCACCTTCCGTGGAAGCGGACGTTAAACACTAAGAACAAGAAATGATCTGCACCTGTAATCTCTGATTTCTGAGATAATTAGTTTTATCATTGTGTACTAAACATGGATTAACCAAGCTGTAATACTTGAACTACAACTCAAAATCAGTGTGGACTACTGCCTAATGAAAGACAATTTTTCACGGATATAATTATTTTAGATTTGCATACGGTACATAATATGTTGGTCCTTGAGTCGGTGGACTTGAAAATAATTCCAGCTAAAGGTACGCATGCTATAGCCAATAGCTACTGTAAATTTTCCCGCGTTTAGACTGTCCGAACCAATGAAAAATTGTCGCCGTTTGGTGCACGGAGTAATACTTACAGACCCATATTGTATGAAAAATTATGTTTTCAGCTTGTGGAAATTCTAGAGGTCACAATTTTTATTCGATTTTGATGAAACTTGAACTGCATATTTATAACCCAAAAATGTGAAATTGTTGGAGGTACTATTTGTATGATTCTATGTATATAGATTGTAAATTAGAAAGAGTTAAACTGTTCTCCATACAGAAACGTTACACATCAGAAAGACGCTAAACTGTTCTCTATACAGAAACATTACACAACAAAAAAACACTATGTAATTTATTGTGGGTACTATTTGTTTAATTCTATTGACATCAAGTATGGAGATAATTGGTTGAACTTTTTTTTATTATAACAGTATGAGTACGGATGGTAAAATAGAAAGAGTTAAACTGTTCTCAATACAGAAACGTTACACACCAGAAAAACGCTATGTAAGTTTTTAGCCTTTATTTACCCCCAGTCTTCATTAGCCCTATCGGAGCAGAAAAGTATGATATTGTCTCCCAAGATGAAACATTCTTTGACATTTTATAACAAAATGTCATTATTGTCCCCTGTCTATCTTTCCGTCTGTCCGTACGTCACGCTTTTTGGAAAACAATGTACAAACTTAGTATAGACGTTCATTAGGCTAATGCCTTGATGGGGTTCAAAGATGATCATTTTCTGCTTACTGAAAGCAATTTAATTTGTTGATGCTTTGGGACATGATAACTTGGTGTATAGTTTCATTACATCAATACCATGACTAAGTTAGATGGTGAGAAATTTATCTTAGGCTAAGGGCCAACAATCAATTTGATTAGTTAAGACTTTGGACTATAACAACTCTACTTTAAATTGAGGTAGAATGTTTAAACTTGATGTAATAATAATAATAATAATAACTTTATTAGAGACCCAGTTGCACAAGGCAATCTTCCCTGGTATCTGTCTACATTAACCTACAATAACATATTTACAAAATGATAATGTGAGAAAATGAAAATAAGAATATTATAATGTAAATCAATATATGAAAAGGTAATATGAATAAAGAATAATGTGACTGACACATTAAAATAACATGAACTAAAGCTAATATTTACATATGTATATTTAAGATGAAAAAAGGAGTATAAAACTATAGGAAAATAATTGCATATTAAGATTTTAGTTCCCTTTTCAGTCCCGTCTTAAAACTCAATATATCGTTAGATTGTTTGAGTACCTGAGGTAATGAATTCCAGAGTAAGCTAGTCTTGTATTTAAAAGTTCTTTTCATGGTCCTCGATACGACATTTTGGAAGATGTAATGTGTTTATTTTGTTTCCGAACGTAGACAGAGAGTTGAAGTGGACATAGAAGATTGTAAACATAAATAATTTTGAAAGTAATGTGGACATTTTCCATTCATGATTTTATAAGTCAGTATCCCAGTGTTATATTTAATTCGTTGTTCAAGAGTTAGCCAATTTAATTGAGAGAACAAGTCTGCCGATCTTGCATCATATTTTGCGTCAAGGATACTCCGCGCTGCACGTTTTTGAAGCTTAAATGAGACAATATATAGGCATTATAAAAAAAATTCGGGTTTCTATAGGTAGATTTATTTGTCCCCCGCCTTTCAAAGAAAGCAGGGGACAATTAAAATGGGTTCGTCCGTCTGTCTGTCTATCTGTCTGTCTGTCCGTCTGTCACACTTTTTGGGACACAATAAGTCTCGTTCTCATTGAGCTAGAATGTTCAAACTTAGTGTAGGTGTTTATTATGGCGATACCTTGATAGACTTCGAAGATGAGCATTTTCCGCTTAGGGTAAGCAGAGATAAACAATTTGATTGGTTGATGCTTGGGGACACGATAACTTTAGTTCTAATTAAGTGAGAGTGATGAAACTTGGTGTATAGTTTCATTACATCAATACCTTGACTAAGTTCGATAATGAGCATTTTCTGCGCAGGATAAGCAGAGCGATAAGCAATTTGATTGGTCGAGACTTTGGAACTGTATAACTCTCATTCTAATTGAGTTAGAATGTTCAAACTTAGTGTGAGTGTTTATTAGGTCAATGTCTTGATGGAATTTGAAGATGAGCATTTTTTGCTTATTTAAGCAGAGGCAAGCAATTTGATTGGTTCATGCTTTGGGGCACGATAACTTTAATTCTAATTAAGTTAAATAAAGAAACTTGGTGTGTAGTTTCATTACATCAATACCCTGACTGAGTTTGATAATGAGCATGTTCTGCTCTTGGTAAGATGGCTGATAAGCAATTTGATTGGTCGAGATTTTGGAACACAATAACTCTCATTCTAATTGAGTTAGAATGTTCACACTTGGCATATGTGTCTATTAGGTGAATACCTTGATGGGGTTCGAAGATGAGCATTTTCTGCTTAGGGTAAGCAGAGATAAGCAATTTGATTGGTTGATGCTTATTAAGTTCTGATTAAGTGAGAGTGAGGACACTTGGTGCATAGCTTTAGCTTTATTAAACCGATATATTGACCAAGTTCGATAATCAACTTTTTCTGCTGAGGATAAGCAGAACGATAAGCAATCTGATTGGTTGATGCTTTGGGCCACGATAACTTTTGTTGTAATGATGTGATTGCAATGTAACTCAGAGTATAGATTCATTTTATCATTACCTTGACTAAGTTCAATGGTGCAAATTTTCTGCTTAGGCTAAGGATCGATAAGCACTTTTTGGGGACTTTGGAACATAACTGTGCTTTTAATTGAGGTAGAATTTTGAACTTGATGTAGATGATCATTAGGCGAATGTCTTGACTAAGTCAATAATTAATATTATGAGCTTAAGCTAATATTTTGAAAAAAAATAAATTTTCGATTAATTAATATATGTCATCTTATTATTTTGGGATTTTAATTCTATTTAGAAGATATATTTTTGACTCAACAAGAGAGTGGAGCTTCATTATATGTTTTCCCCAGTCTAAGTGATCATCTATTGTAATTCCGAGTAGGACAACTTCCTTTACATTTTCCTATTTTTGTTTTCCAATGGACAGGGAAATATATTTTCACTGTCTCTTACGTTTTTTTATTAACATACTTTTAGTTTTATTTATATTAATAACCATATCATTATCATTGCACCATTGGCTGATAATGTCTAAATCTTCTTGAAGACAACTTTGAATGTAGTGAAGGCTCTTGTCAGAAAAATGAATGGTAGTATCATCAGCAAATATTTCGGGAATGACATTATTAGTAAAAAGTGGAAGATCATTTATGAAAATCAGAAATAAAAGTGGTCCAAGGATAGATCCCTGGGGAACACCACATTTTAGTTTCCTTTGTATTGATTGGTAATTACCAAGACATACCTTTTGATTTCGGTTTGATAGATAAGATTTAATCAGATATAGCAGATAAGGACGAAATTTATATAATACAAGTTTGTCAAGGAGGAGCTTGTGAGCAATAAGGTCAAAAGTCTTACTAAAATCCAGGTAGACGACACCTGTTAGTTTACCTTGATCTAAAGCTTAAATCCAAATCTTTTAACCTTGCCCTATTTGATGATGTTGGGAAAAGCTTTATATTGGGAGATTTTAATGTTGATATATTGACCGAAACACATTCTTTTATTCATGAAGCCATAATTTTTTATAATTTGAATCAATTAATTACCTCCCCTACTAGATATAACGAGTCTGGCTGTAATTCACTTTTAGACCTGATTCTAACAAATTCACCAACATATGTCAAGAATTGTGGTATTTTGTCTAATTTGTGTAGCGACCATTGCCCTGTGTACTGCCAACTTTCATTCAACAGCCCTAAAATTCACTGCTTTAAAAGAGTTATTTGGGACTATAACAACATTGACTTATTCGGACTTATCGCTGACACTGTAAATACTGATTGGCAAGCACTTTTTTATCTCCCAAAGAAGTTAAAGACGTGCTTGATTGTATTGATACTTCCAAGGCTACATAACCTGATAAAATTAGTGGTAAACTTTTGAAAACAATTTCATCCCCGATTTCTAATCCACTCTGCTTCATTTTCAATCTCTCCCTCAAAAGCCATAAATTCCCCTTAATATGGAAAGTGGCAAATGTTTCAGCGCTTCATAAAAAAGGAAATAAATCTGAATGTTGTAATTATCGACCTATTTCATTGCTATGTATTTTATCCAATGTGTTTATAAGCATGTCTTTAACTTCTTTCGGGACAACGCAACACTAACAAAGTTCCAAAGCGGCTTTATGCATGGAGATTCAACTATCTATCAACTTATTGACATGAACCACTTATTTCTTTCAGCAACTGATAAAGGCAACCACACGAGAACGGTGTTCTGTGACATCAGTAAAGCTTTTGACATAGAATCAAATATAAAACTATTTGCCGACGATACGGCACTTTATATATCAATCGAAGATCCGACCGAATGCGCGCGTGTTTTAAATTCAGATATTGAGATAATAAATGAATGGTCAAAGAAATGGCTGGTAACCTTTAACCCCCTAAAAACAGAAACTCTCACGACTTCAGTTAAGACACAACACAATTTACCTCACCTTTTTATGGGGTCGATGCAAATTAAAGAAGTAAATGTACATAAACATCTTGGTCTTTTCTTACAGTCTAACGGCAAATGGGATTCGCATGTAAATTCAATCAGTTAAAAAGTGTATAAACTCTTTAACTATTTTCGTTCATTGAAATACCGGTTAAACAGAAAATCACTCAACACTATCTATACCTCTTTCATATTACCACATTTTGATTATGGGGATATTATATGGGACGGGTGCACACATCACTTGTCCAATCAGCTTGAACACCTGCAACTTGATGCACTCCGGACTATCTGTGGGACTGTAAAATGTACCAGCCATTCCGATCTATATAGTGAAACCGGTTTCATTACACTTCGTGAGAGACGCAGGCGACATAAGCTTATTTTGATGTACAAAATTTTAAATAATATCTCTCTGTTCTTATTCCATCTAGATCTATTTCCTATAATCTTCGTAACAATAATATCCCTGAATTCTATTGCCGAACTTCTCTCTTCTATAACTCGTTCTTTCCATCTGCAGTCAGACTCTGGAATTCTCTACCTGATACTGTCAAACATTTACCCTCCCTTAGTTCTTTCAAAACATATCTCTCTAAATCTGATACTTTACCTCCAAACTATTTTGATCATGGCACTAGAAAACATCAAATAATTCATTCAAAACTCAGCCTTAATATGAGCGATTTAAACGGTCACAAATTTCTCAGACATATTCATCAGAATCCTTCATGTAACTGTGGAAATCAATTCGAAGACAGCTATCATTATCTACTAGTTTGCCCCTTATATTTGGATGAACGACGGATAACAATTGAGACTCTCCCAACACAGCAGAGAAACATAAAACTAGTACTTTCTGGATCTTCCGAACTCGCCAATGCTACCAACTACTCTTAATCGTCCATAATTACATAGAAATTACAAAACATTTTTATACGCCCTCATTGAAATGTGGTCGTATATTGCCGTCGCCCGTCCGTCCGTCCGTCCGTCCGGCGTCCACAATTGCTTGTGGACGCTCTAGAGGCCAAAGTTAATATCCGATTGACTTTAAATTTATACACAGTGTTTAAGGTCATGAGACGAAGAAGCCTATTGAATTTCAGCGATTTCCAATAATAACTGTCAGAGTTATGGCCCTTGATCACTTAAAAAGTCTTGTGGACGCTTTAGAGGCCAAAGTTAATATCCGATTGACTTTAAGTTTTTACGCAGTGTTTAAGGTCATGAGACGAAGAAGCCTATTGATTTTCATCGATTTTCGATAATAACTGTCAGAGTTATGGCCCTTGATCACTTCAAAAAAATTTGTGGACGCTCTAGAGGCTAAAGTTAATATCCGATTGACTTTAAATTTATACACAGTGTTGAAGGTCATGAGACGAACAAGCATATTGAGTTTCAATGAATTTAGATAACTTGAACAGCATGGAGGAGAACTTTATCAAAGCCAAACAAATTCCAATGATTTTCTGATAATTACATAATGAGTTTTTACTTTTAATCAGATTTTAGTGTATTATATGTTTCATTACCGAAAAAAGTAAAATATGCGACAACTCTTGTTGACTGCCCGGACGAAATAGCTGCTGTGGGCGTATGTTTCGTTGCCTGGCAACCTATGTTTAATAGATTTAGTAGTATTTATATATACTAGTATATGTGCGTATATATTATTATGTATATGTATGCATGTATATACATACATGTATATGTACATGTGTATGTATACATAATTATTATTGGTATTATTTAAATACCATATATTTTTAGCCCACTTTGAATGCAGGTGCAAATGACTGATAGATTAAATATAGTTATATTTATGTATTATAATATTGTAAATAGTGTACATGATTCCTTTTTTTTATTACGTTATATGTTTAAATTTTAGGGAGAGGGATTATATAGGCTTTGCCTGTTTTCTAATCCTAATAATCAATAAAATATTGTTTAGAAAAAAAAAGTGATGGGTAGTTTGAACTAGTGCTGTAGAACAAGAATGATACTCTCTAAAACCTGACTGATTTACATAAAATAAATTGAATATGTTTCTAAAAAATTTTAGAAATGGTTGGTAAAATTGAAATTGGTCTATAATTGGAAATCGTTTCTTTGGATCCTTTTTTAAAAATTGGCACTATTTTTGCTTCTTTCATTTGATCAGGAAAAATACAATTTGTTAAACATAAATTAATAATATAAGTTAGTAGATTGGCAATCACTTCTATCTGTTAGAGAGTGATGAAACTTAGTGTATAGTTTGTTTACTTGATACTTTGCGATTAATTAATATGTGTCATCTGTTTATTTTGGGATTTCAGCGGGGACATCAGCCTCACTGTTGGCTTTTGTTTTTTAGATATAAACATGTCCGCTATTATTAGTAGTGGGATTTGACTATAGAAAGAATGAACTAACAATTTTTCATCCAAGACCCAATATTGTCTTAAGGACCAAAGTCTTACAACTTGTCTTCTATTCTTTCAACTATGCGTGGGGTTTAAACTGCATACCATATACTAGTCACGCTACTTATAGATAAAGTCCCAATCACACTTTTTAGGAGACTGGCCAAGCTCCGATCGTGCCAGCAGGAGAGATGAAGTTGTCTTGTGTCGCTCTCGCATAGGTCATACTTTTTTAACACATTTTCATTTTAAAGCGCGAGTCTCAACCAGAATGTGAACACTGTCATGTTCCTTTGACAGTGAAGCAAATTTTGATTGAGTGCAAGCATCTGAAGAATATAAGATCTAAATATTATCGTTGCCAATCAGCACGTCAGTTATTCGCTCAACCGGAGCTTTATGATAAAATACTAACATTTTTTAAAAGAGACAAATTTTTATTCAAAATTTTAATTGTATATATTTATTGTATACTGCTTTTTAAATATGTAATGTAAGTGATATTTTTTTTTAGTTATATTTTCTGTGATATTTGTTTTTATTTACATATATAAATACATCACTGTGATTTTATTTTAATTTGTCTCGTTAATTTCATAATGTTTGGCACAATATGGCCCGGTTGAATCTGACGTGCCATTAAACAATATTTCATTTCATTTTATAGATAAAGTTGCATTTATAAAATAAAAATATTGACCTTAATCTATCGCACGAAATGCAATGTCGTCATTTATAAATATCGAACAGGTATGCCCCAATTTGAAATTAAATGAAATGGGGTTTAACGTCCTACTGTTCTGTTCTGAACTGAGCTAATGAAGACGGGGCCCGAATTTGAATATCCCCGGGTATATAGCAAAAAAGCCAAATTTGCCGTATGTAAATATACTGTCTTCTATTCTTACGACTACGTGGCACCTCAAAAAACCCAGCCAAATCAGAAACAATATCGGGTTTATTTTTTAATATAGTTTAAAGCGCGATGCCAACGTCCGCGATATCACCTTACCGATTTTAGTGTATTATAAATGTTTCATTACCGAAAAAAGTAAAATATACGACAACTCTTGTTGACTGCCCGGACGATTTAGCTGTTGTTGGCGTATGTTTCGTTGCGTGGCAACTTATCTTTCAAACATTTAAAAAAAATTATGTTCCATTGTGGGTAGCGAAAATGAATAAACGATTAGTTTCTCAATTATTTATGGTGCCGAAAAACATCAACTACATGTATTTACATATCATTATTCAAATGAAAACTGATTGACTCCTTGGTAATTGTTCTCTGATATTGACGTCAACCGTGATAGATAGGTTTTATTACATAAAACACCCTTTTTGGGAAGAATAAATACATTACAAAAGTGCTTAAAATTAAATTTGAAAAAATGGATGAAAAAAATATAAAGAGTGGTTGTAAATTACATAAAAAGTGGATGAAATGTACATTTATATACATTTAGGGTGTATGGAAGATTGTTGCGTAATTCGACATAAAATTCAGCAAATAAGAGTGATTTAAATTGCTAAATAAAAGATGAAATGTGTACAATATAAATTATATTGTATATACAAGACTACAAGGTGTCAATTGATTACTGAAGGGGATCTCATTTTAGAGATTATTTCATTTGATGAAACACTCAATTTCACATTGACCTTTGATTGATGGTTTCCAAATGATTATCTCTCATTGTATATAGATGTTTGTCTTTGTTCCATATTTTGTATATATATCTTCATTGTACTTTGGTTGTCATTGTAGACGTTTAGACATGCTCTCGTCAGCCTGAAGTGGCAAACATATATTTGTGCATGGTCCCCCTTCCCTTGAATAACAAACTCATGGTTGGATGGATGAAAATGTCATTTATTAATGTAAATAATATTTCATTTAAAACGTAATAAATGACTGTTTATTAATGTAACAAACATAATAAGTGACTGTTTATTTTATCTGGGGATCACGGTGGCTAAGTGGATAAGGCGCTGGTTCGCTAGCCTGGAGGTTGAGTGTTCGATCCCTGCATTGGCCGAGAAAGTTCATCTCGATTTTCCGGCGTGATTTCCCCTTGTCAGTGATGCAGAAGGAGGGCCTGACAAGGACAGCTGCCTAGTCGTTCGGATGGGACGAAAAACCGAGGTCCCGTGTACAAATTGGAGTGCACGTAAAAGATCCCTTTGGCAGTTGGAATTCGATATAAGAGTAGGCCGTAGCGCCGCTGCCCGGGCAAAATTTCCCTCATTGCACACTGTGGCGTATGCCCGTCTTCAATTAGCCCAGGACGTTAAACCCCATTTCATTCATTCATTCATTATTTTATCTAACTAAACTATAAAAACTGTACTACACAGAGTACTTCAATAACCTGATGTTGGGCTCAACAATACGACAACAATGTGGCCAAATGAATTGTTGTCTGAGCGAAGACAGGCAGACAATTTCAGGCCTAACACAGGCAACATAAACCTCCATCCAACAAGCATTTATTAATTAAATAGATACAGCATATACATGCAGGTAAGATTATTAATTAAAGCATAACAAAATAAAAATTTAATACATAATTAAACGAGACAGTTAATAAACATTTAACAAGAGATATAAAAAATTAAGTGGACGGAGAATTTAACACTCAGACTGTCATATTGTAAATGAAACCTGGAATTGCAGAACACACTGGGCCCGATCGGACTACTCTGACGACTGGACGTGTTCTGCACTTATAGCGGTATGTCTATGTAAAAAGAATGCATAAAAACCAATAAGGGTATCAACTAACTAATGCTATATACTATAATGGACAGTGGTAATGCATAGAAACCTTGGTACATAATAAACTCTTAATATAAGTGCCAGGATAATCTGGAGTTATTGGGAAAAGTACGCTTTTCAAATATAGGACACATCTTAATATTATTAGTGCACTGTTACCATGGACAGAGAATTGACAAAAACTCAAAATACATATGAGAATGTGACAAATAGAAGTATACATTTTACCAAAGGGTATTGTAAAAATTACAATGGACGGAAATTTTACACCCGGTCTATTTACATACAGTAGATGAACTCAACTCCGCAAACTACTCTGGGAAGTCTGAGGCTATCCAAATAAGAACATGTATATTACTAATGAAAGTTGAGAACAAAAACACAATCTATGTATCGAATAAAGGGTATTGTAAACAATACAATTGACGGAAATTCAACACCCGATTTATTTACATGTACAGATAACCTCAACTCCGCAAACTACTCTGGGAAGTCTGAAGTTATCCAAATCAGTATAATACTAATGAAGTTTGAGAACAAAAACACAATCTATATATCATACAAATAGACACAGGATTCAGGACAATAATTTTAATCTAATAAATTTAGGCAAGGCAAACGGATGTACGACTGAAAAGCGTCCAAAACGACGGATAGTGTCCTCAGAATGACCCTTCAAAAGGGCTGTTGTAGTGAAACATACAAACCTAAAAATGCTACTAACTTTGATAATTGAGAATTCACAAAGGAATAAATTGCTGGTTTACCAACAGGCATTTGGAATAAAGGTCCGCTAGTATGTGGAAAACATTTCAAATAATGGAACAGTAAGCATGGAGCACAAGCCATGCTGGACGATGAACAAGAGCATTGCAACGTGGATTTATGTTTGTAATAGACTAATGTTATTTCAACCGATGACAACACACTTCCAGTGGAGAGAAAGCGTACATGATTAGTCTGGACTACAAGGGTAGATTGGATTTTTTAATTTCAACACTAACTCCCCCAAACGCAAAAAACCTGCAAACGCTACGGCAAAAATTGCCCGCAACAAAATTTGGTTAGCCTGTAATGTAATTACGGTCGGGATCGCTGATAACAAACGTAACAAATATATATTACGAAGTAATAGCTTTTGTGATCGGGCTGTTCTTTCTTCCGTGCCTACCGTTTTCAGGAACTTCCGTTTCTTTTCCCGCCATTTGTACGGAACTTCTGTTCCCCCCTTCTTTGTCTCCACAAAGCTCGCAGCCAACTTTAGTCAGTGCGCAAAATTTAACGGTTAAGTTCAGTTGACTACTATTACATTGTTTCAGTTTACACATTATTCGGTAGAAGTATTGACTGTAGACATCAGGAGCAGTGAGTTTGGTAATTGTTTTTAACTTTTGCATGGTATTTCCTAAGTGAAGTAGTCCGTGCGGTATTAATGTGGAATGTACATTCCAGTCGCCATTTTAAGTTTTATACGGCCGTCCGCCGTGCTAAGAAGTCTAGTAGTGTTTATTTACTTAGAACTATTCGTGTAAGCCAGGTCGGCATCAGTGTCAGAATCAGGTTCTAACTTTCTTCAAGAATCAAAGACCCTTACGGCAGTTACAAGTAGCCATTACGAGTAGCCAATTTTGGCCTTTCGAATCTAACGCACTAATGGTTAGGCACTCTTAAGCTGAGGGTAGGTGTTATTATTATCCATGTTTGGAGTTTGGGTTTTGGTTAATTGTCAATGTTGGGTTATTCAATTTTATCCATGTTGGGATATTTATTAGGTAGGTGCTTATTATCATCTATGTTAGATTTTTACTGTAAGCAGCCATGTCTGGATTTTTTAATTTTCATCCACGTTTGGATATTTATTATTAGGTTGGTAGTTTTTTATCCATGTCTGGTTATTAATTTTCATCCACGTTTGGATAAAGTTTTTTTTATCCATGTTTGGATATTTACCTTTCGTCCATGTTTGGATATTCCTTTTTCACCCACGTTTGGATTTCTATTTTTATCCATGTTTGGACATTTAATTTTATCCATGTTTGGACATTTAGTTTTATCCATGTTTGGATATGTACTCTTCACCCATGTTTGGATATGTACTCTTCACCCATGTTTGGATCTCTAGTTTTATCCATGTTTGGACACTTAGTTTTATCTATGTAAATTAATTTTTACCCATGATTGGACATTTCTTTTAATCATCCGTGTTTGTTTTGGATACTTATTTCACCATCCGGTCTAAGGGAACCTTGCTAAGGCTTGGATTAAATTTCTCTTCCATGTTTTGGAATTTTAGCCCCCCCACATGCGTGCATATCTAGCCCTTTCAGGTTTGGAATTGTTATCTTACCAGGTTTACGGTTTAATCTTTCTAAGTTTGGACCCATTTCAATCAATGTTTGACATTTAATATTTACCCTTGTTCAGATAATTGTATTTCACCCCCCTTTTTTCCAGAGATTGCATCATGCCGAAACTAAAACTGCAGGTCCAAGATGCTCAAAGCTCCATTGAAGAGAAGGTATCTCCTAATATGACTAGTACCAACATCCGCCCGACTTCGTCAGCAGAAGATAGACTGTCGGAAGTTATTTTGCAGAAAATGATAGACAGGGGCTTGGTTCACTGACTCAATTGCTACAGTCCCCTGCAGTCCCTAACACTGCTGCTACATGTACTACCACAGATGTTCCCTGTACTGCTACTACCTCACCAGGATCTTAGGCCAATGCAGCAACCAACCCTGGATTAGATGTGTTTTCGGTGAATGCTGCCAATTTGTTTGGGACACAGCCTCCCATGGACACAGGTAGACATCATATCTCGCAATATGTTTCTGATAAATTTAAGGCTATGTTTTGGTCTAACACTTTTGTTGACTTCTGTCAAAATTGTCCAGACTCGTTGCCAAACCGTCTATCACAAGACATACAAGAGACAGAGGATGAGCCGGTTTTGAAGATATCGTCAACTCTTGTTTTTCTCACTGGCAGCGGGCCTTTTCCATATTTATGGATATTTATATCCAGAGGGCGCCTGACTCAACACCTGTATTGTTATCATATTTGTCCTTGATGACAGTGCTTGCACAGACCTATGGGACAAAAGCCTTTAACTTTTATGACACCCAATTTAGGCGTCTTCTCCAGTCCACCCCCTGTGCTTGGGAAAAAATCAATGGTGATTTTTGGGTTAGGGCAACTACCCTCCACGGACCACAAGTCCCAACAGCACGTCAGACCACCCCTGGATTCCGGGAGGGAATTTGTTGGTCTTTTACTAAACCTTTGGGTTGCCGTTAACGAAATTGTATTTATCCACACAAATGAACTAAATGTGGAGCTGCCCATCCCCAGATGCGGTGTTTTGCAGGGAATCGTAACTTTGACCCTGTACCCAAAATTATTTCTCAAGGTTCATTTGCTGCAACATCCAGTTTGGGTCAAGATACATTCCAACCACGTTCCTCTTCAACCACTCTTCAACCAGTTACCTCCCATCCTCACCCTTTTCGACAGGCCCAAAACACATCCACCCCTCCAGTCCAGACTAACCGGTATTCATTTCGTAAAACTAGTTTACCCACCAGCAAAGGTACCAACCCCAGTAATCCCTAGTAGGCTAAAAAAGGTATTGGAAGAATATGACACGTGGGAACAACAATTTTTGTTTGAGGGTTTTTCACAAGGTTTTCGCATTCATTTCAGGGGTCCCCGGACATCCAACTAAGCCAGGAACCATTCGTCTTGTTTTGAAAACCTTGATGTTCTTTTTAAAAAACTTAACGAAGAATTATCAGCAGGGAGGGTAATGGGTCCCTTCCCATCACCACCATTAAATAATTTGAAATGCTCGCCCTTGGGTGTTATCCCTAAGCGTGAGGCTGGGTCTTACCGTTTGATTCACGATTTATCATATCCTGTAGGTAATTCAGTTAATTCCGGTATTGATCCGATCTTTACACAGGTTTCGTATGATTCGATAGATAATGTAGTTTCGTTGGTTAAGCAAATGGATAGGGGGGGCATTAATGGCAAAGGCTGACATCCAAAATGCTTATCGCCTCCTTCCGATCCACCCAGATGATTATAACTTGCTAGGATTCAATATTTCTTATGAAGGAGCATTACATTACTTTGTCGATATGTCCTTACCCATGCGGCTTAGTATGAGCTGTCAAACCTTTGAGCGGTTTAGCTCCGCCTTACATTGGGTTTTGAAAAATAAATTTTTTGCTAGTGTTAGTCACATGATATTTTTAATTAGACCTCCCAAGTCATCCCAGTGTGCGACATCCTTACAATCCTTCCTTGATCTTACCAATTATTTGGCTGTGCCCATTAAACAATCTAAAACTGTTCGTCCCACTACCGATATCACAATTTATGGTATAGAGGTTGATTCGGTTTCCATGGTGTACCGTTTACCAGTTGATAAGGTCTCCAGAATTCGGTTGGCCCTAGACAATACCTTGCTAAAGAAAAAAACTAACGTTCAAAAAGTTACAATCATTATTGGGATTACTTAGTTTTGCTACACTAGTCGTGGTAACAGGGAGAACTTTTCTGCGTCGATTAGTTGTCCTATCACTTGATTAGATTAACTAATGCTGCCCGTCTTGATTTGAAAATCTGGAGGGGTTTAACGGTCGATGCATGTTTTTGAATGACACTTGGGTTGGCTCCGATACTATCAAATTGTTTTCAGATGCAGCTCAATCTTTGGGTTATGCTGCAGTATTTGGATCTAAATGGTTTTCTGGGTCTTGGCCCAAGGACATGCAACAGTTAAATATAAGTGTCCTGGAGCTTTTTCCCATTGTGTTAGCTTTGGAGCACTGGGGTCAATTGTTGACTAATCACAAAGTATTATTCTTACTGATAATGAGGCCATTGTATATGTCATCAACAAGTCCACCTCCAAATGTCCTAATTTGATGGCCTTGGTTCGTCGTTTAGTAACTGCCTCCATTAAGTATAATGTATTAATTAGGGCGAAGCACATTGCTGGCAAATCTAACAAGGTTGCTGATTGTCTTTCTCGTTTCAAACTCAGCAAGCACGAGAATGGGCTCCATGGTTGGATTCAACCCCTCAGATGGTGAACCTAATTTACTTGAGAACCTAACTCCATCAGCTATGCAGTTGCTGAATGTGGCGTTGGCAAATTCATCGAAGGAATTTTTTTAAGGGCCTGGACAAGTTTATTTCCTTCTGTACTAGCAATAATTCGTCCCCAACTTTTCCACTTCCAAATGTGTTCATTGTTAATTTTCTTGCTCATCTGTATGAGTCAGGATACTCGCCTAGTTCTGTTGTTTCCCATGCTTCTGTCATTACCTTTGTGCAAAAACGTTAGGTTTTTCAGATTCCATAAATACTTTTCTTGTTAAGAATTTAGTGAAAGGTGCTCGCCGTTCAAGATCCTCAGTTTCAGCCAGCTTACCAATAACAGTAAATATCCTTTGGCAATTGCTTGAGGCTATCCATGTGGTGATTGGTGTCAAATCACACCACCCTCTTTTAAAAGCGATATTTTCCTTGGCATTTGCGGGCTTCTTCAGGATTGGAGAATTGGTTTTAAAATCAAAATTATGTGCTAGTATTGTCATCCAAACTCCTTCCTAACGTAAAATTTTTCTTTACTAATCATAATGTTTTATCTCATATAGAGATAACCATGCTTAATTTTAAACATAAGTCATCATCGTCACGGGTTAAGTTAATTCTGCACTGTCAGTGCAATATTGTAAATTTCAAATTTTGTCCAGTTTGTTTATTGTTTGATTATTTAAAGAGTTGTCCCCATCCATCGGGTCCATTATTTCAATTTATCGACGGATCCCCTGTCCCATATGCCTTTGTGAATGCTAATTTAAATACACTGGTGTCTTTTTTGGGTTTAGATAGTTCCAAAATTAAGTTACATTCGTTTCGAATTGGTGCTGCCACCACCGCTTTCTTGAAAGGTTACTCCCAGGATGCTATTAGAATCTGGGGCAGATAGAAGAGCAATGCGGTTAGATCGTATATAAAATTCCCCACCTTAGTTATGTAAGATATTGGCATCGATATGTGAATGACTGGAAAAATGACATTGTTAAATAATTGATATTAGATCATGAATTTAGCACATCCCCAGCAGGGGCGGGGATGTATTTCTTTCCTATTATATTTGATGTACGTGTAGTAAATTCTAGTACTTGTGATTCTTTGTAGTTCTATATATATGATGTGCTCAATTTTTAAATACGTTTGTTATAGATCACCTTTTTAATGTAATTGTACCCAATTTTGATTAATGCATGATGTAGGCTATCTTTTCTTTCAATCTTCCTTTTGCATGGTGCCGTTCATGTGCAGTGGGGCATAATCTTGGCATGATTATTCTCTATTATGCATTTCATATTATTATGCCATGGGCTTAAGTCGAATAATATTATGTGTACATTCTTTCAGTTAGGCACAGGCCAGTATTCCTTTACTTGCTAGCTGTGATGTACAGTATTTTTGATGTGCTCAGTCTGTAAAATCTGCATGTGTAGACTACGGGTTCCTTTTGATGTGAATCCAGTACTGAATGAGAATGCAGTCATTGCATTGGCATGCAAATCATCAATCAAGAAATCACCTTTTCTGAAAACCTACTAATAAGCTATTCAGGAAAGAGATTGCTAGGTCTGGGGCCTGTTTCACGAAATTTTAACTAAGATAAAATCCGATTTTAGTAATTCGATTGGATAGTATTAGATTGATTTTAGCGCTTAGCCAATCAGATTTAAGTATGTACTAAAATTTGGATTTTATCTTAAGTTAAAATTTCGTGAAAAAGGCCCCTGGCCTTTTAACTAAAACATATTTTAATTCAAAAATATTCTTTACAAAGAGATAATAACAGATTATGAATCTTCTCCGAGCATATCAATCAAAATTTTATACAAAAAAAGTATGGCGAACTTATTTTTTATTCAACAAACATAAACATACGTACATCTATTTACAAAACTTCCTTGTAAATTATATTAGCTAATGAATACTAATACGTTTACTTATTGTTACATTATTATGGTATTTGTTTATAATTATATGTAAAACGTTTCGAGTCTTTGATATACCTTTGAATAAGTAAAACTAACATTGTATTCAATGTTTTTGGTAGTAGCGACGAACCATGTAGAAATATTTCGTGTAATTCAGTGAAAGGAATATTTCCCAGCCATGTCAATTTACTGAAAAGGGCATTCAAAAAAATAGTGATACGAATTTTCGACAGATATAGCATTACAACTACAGAATCGATTTTCAATTATATTTGAACGAAATGGATCAAAATTTAAACTACTACATCCATGTCGAATACGATTGTGGTATATAGAGAATGGCCTAGAACCTATACTTCTGAATTTTGGTGGCATTATTTTAGGTTTTAGAGATTGTTTAAATTCTTTAACTTTTGCAATGCCTTTCAAATCTTTTGATAAATTATTATATTCACGAATAGTTTTCGGAAAGAATGATTTTGTCTGATACTAACACGACAACGGGATTCCCGAATATTGGAGTTTCGTAAATTGTAAGGTGCTTGGGATTCGTTTACAAAATGTATATAGTATTAGTAAAATACACGGACCAGATTCCATGGATTATTTTATGTAACTGATTCAAACGTCTAATCTTTCATCTTTCACTTAATTTTGACCATGCAGTTTCAAAATATAAAGATTGTCTGGAGGTGTAAATTGTATTTTCTGTAACAACGCGAGCTGCTTTCATCTGAAAAATTTATGATTTATCTGAATTATAACTACTACAGTTATCTGACAAAACGGCAAAATGCTTATTCAGTTCTAAGCCAAAGGTTTGGATTTCTCGGTAAACTCGGGAATCTAAACCGTGATGAACTGACGGAACCAGCATCTACATTGCTGGCCATCTACACAGACGATATAGACGAACATTTCGAGAACGAACTGCAGCAATTCGTAAACGTCATCAAGAACAAAATTTTCATTAAGGCTAGAATTTACGAGCTTCAGATTCTAGAAATGTTCGATTCAGAGACAAATGCTGGAACAGCGTTAATATCGACATTTCCGAACATATATACGACATTGCGTTTTTATTTGTCGATCATGGTCACCAATTGCTCGGGTGAGCGTTCTTTTTCCGCCTTAGCGCGGATAAAAAATCACCTGCGTTCAACTATGGGGCATATGGGTGCACTAGCTTTATTGTGCATTGAAGCTAATCTTCTGGATTCGATTAATTTGGATGAGATCAGTAAAACTTTCGCGTGCCGCAATGCTAGAAAGGAGGATGTCGTGTAACTGGAAGATGTAACGTCCTTGAACTTTGGTCAAATATTATTTGAAATCCACCATATTCCATTAATTATTATTTGATTGAGCTCCCGTACGGTACGAACAAGGGATTTGTTTCGCATTCAGGCTTCAGACCAGTATCGGATTAGGCACCGGACCTCAGAATAAAAAGGCCTCGAGGATATGTAAGAATGCACCAAAATGTTCCTCGACCTCCGGTGGCCGTGGGCAGACACGCCCCCCTCCCTCTGCGAAAGAGGGCCCTCAAAATAGTATAGCCTTCGCCACGATAAACTTTAAAACGCCCCTGACCGTTTTCAGGAACTTCCGTTTCTTTTCCCGCCATTTGTACGGAACTTCCGTTCTTCTCTTCTTTGTCTCCACAAAGCTTCACATACAACCTTAGCCAGTGCGCAAAATTTAACAGGCAAAAATTTAAGGGTTAAGTTCAGCCCACCACCTCCTCTATCTTCCACCTGCACTTCCGTTCCCCACTCCTTTATCTCCACAAAGCTTCACAGACAACTTTAGTCAGTGCGCAAAATTTAACAGGCAAAATTTAACAGTTAAGTTCAGCCCACCACCTCCCCTATCTTCCACCTGCACTCTGTATTTTAGTTTCAGGCTTATTATTTCAGAAAACATAAGATCCTGGAAACATTTGGGAAAATTGTAATTTAAATTTTGATATGCTTCCTTTTTCATCGATTGTTTTTTCATTTCGTCATTTTATATAATAAATGACATGTCGCACCAACACTTGTGTTTGTTATTCTTTAAATATGTGTGTGGAGGGGGGTCTTTAGCTAGGAGCACAAAATATTATTTATGATCGGAAGACAATTTTCAAGTGGAACATGAAGTTTCCTAGCGCCTTTCAATAAATTTGTAACCAAAAAGGAATGCACTGTATCGGGAAAACCCAACGATTTTTGTAAAAGTGCCAAGACTGTCATATGTGAGGCGATTGAACATGGTGCAAATCCATTCTCAAAGAAAAAAGCCAAAAAATTCAAAATTACAGGAGAAGGAATCGGAAACATAGGATGTAGTTTTAAACGTTTGCAGAAATCTGTAAACCTAGTCCCTGTCTTCAATGATGAACGCGAACCACTAGATAACGCTTGACCGACTAACAATTTCGCTGTGCCTGTCAAATCGTCAAAATGGCGGGGTCCACCACCTGTGGAGATTGATCCAACCATGGAGCGTGTTCTCTCGCTCGCTGAAATAAAAAACGAGATAGGGAATCAGCCACAGTATTAGAATGCCCCAGGATATGTTTAGCTCGTATTAAAATATTGAAACGGAGTGCCACTTAAATCAAACGCCGAACTAGAGTCATGAGAGCTGGACATTTTTAAGTGACATTGTTTATAACAAAACTACACACTCATTATCGGTTAAAGTGAAAGCTTATGATTTTTTAAAAGATGTCCGAAATGTTCCATAGCAGCTATAATTGGAAACAATTATAAAACGTTAATGTTGTAAGAAGCAAATTGGTCTGACCATTCACCAACGAACCATTTTGAACCTAGCACAGCTGCAAATCCGTGGGAGGTAGCTGCATCGGTATATAATTTCAAAAAATCGGACCCCACCCAAGTATCATGCAAAAACATGCCGTTAAAATTGAACATGAAGAGATGTCATGCATGTTATCTAACCGCGCAGAATTTGTAATTCGTATTTTGTAAAAAAGTTTCCGACAAATTTTGACTATTTTTTCTCGCGTCAAGCGTACTTCCATTGTGACCGAGTCCACTTCTATTCCATAAATAACTATTTTATTTGTCGGAAAAACGGTTTTTGAATGTTTTATCGGAATACCTATGTACTTTGCTAAATTTAAGAAGTAATTTAAAGAGTCCAAACAAATTAGCGAGTTAGCCGCCCAGCAAAAAAGAAATCATCAATCATGTGGCTTACTGCCGATTGATTGGTGTTAGTCATAATCCACTGCAGGGCCCAACTGAATTGTTCAAATGTTTGGCAACTCATACTTAATCCCATGGGAAGGCACATATCCACAAAATACCACAGTTGGTTATTGATACTAATGGTAAACGCCAATAAATCATAATCATCCGGATGGATTGGAAGTAATCTATAAGCATCCTTTATATCCGCTTTTGGCATAAGTGCCCCCCTGCCCAGAGAACGAACAATATCAACTACATTATCGATGGTCTCATATTTCACAGAGCAAAATTCCTCTGGAATACCAGAGTTTATGGATCAAACGAAAAGTACCCAACTCCTGTTTACTGTCTTCGCCATAGTAAATAATAAACTGATTTCTTCGATTATGAACAAACTACTTACTTTGGCTATTATAAAATTACCTGTGTGTTTGTAATCAACTCCCGTTCAATAAAATCCATTGCACAACTAATTATCATAATGATGAAAGCAAGTTCTCTCTTGAAAAAATTGAAATATCACAACTTTTCCCCAGAGAAAAATAACAATATGGAAGATGGTTACGTCACTCGGAGGGAGATTTCATTTCGTATTAGGGGCGACAGCATAGGAAATTCAAGTACACTTGCGACCACTCGGACCAAAGACCAATACGTGACGAAATCATTGTTTACATCCTCTCTGTCAAAATTACAAGTAAATTTTCCAATTTTCAAGAGATAACTTGTTTTCATGGTTGTAATAATTAGTTGCACAATGGATTTTATGCAACGGGAGTTGATTACAAACACACAGGTAAGTTTATAATAACCAAAGTTAAGAAGTTTGTTCATAATCGAAGAAATCTGTTTATTATTTACCATGGCGAAGACAGTAGGAACGATACCTAAAGGAGAGCAGCGAAGATTTGATAATGGGGGATGTTTAAAGGCCCCAAAACCCGAACCTTGGATATTTCGATATTTATTTTATCGACTAACAAGTTCATGTGTTCCGCACATGATTTATGATTCTGAACGACAGAAAATACTCGTTGACCCTCAAATGGTATTCGGAAACCTTCTGAAAACCCTTTAACTTAAAATATACGCCCTGCTCCATCATAGCCACTTAATTTTTCCTGAGGTCTATTTGGGTCCACTAAAGTTGGTACTTGTGCTGTATATGCCGGTCGGGACCTGGGGCCCCAGAAAATGACCTAAACCGGATCAGACCCGTAAGGTCATTTTGCATGCCGAAAAAAATAGCATACTTTGTGCTAAATCATAAAATCTCGGGATACGAAGAATCTCCGTGCGTGTCGTGATGTAGACTGTCAGGTGTAATAAAATTAACAGTTTTCGGTAGTCCACGAAACCACTGCCAATCAATTATCCTTGTGTATATTGCTTTACTCACAATCAACGGAGGATCAATATCAAAATGATTAAAAGCTTGACATTTAATCACTTTAATTACCCGAGTTTTGTTTTTTTTAATTCGTACTGTGTGACTCTTCTTAAAACCGAGTTGTTGTTACAACATATTTGCCGACTTTCATTTACTTTGATGTCTTCAATTGATATCTAGAGTTAATCATGCGAATGATGCATAAAGCTGAAATGTTAGCATGCTTTACATCATTTTAAAATGCTGAAATTCCAAACTACTTAGAATAACAATTGTCGTCAATGAATCCGACCTCCTTTCTTCCACATCGGCCCACGTGGAAGACAAAGTCTGTCTTTAAATCCCGTCACAAACATTCCCGTGGTTAAGATATAATATTCCTACATAAAGATGTATTGTCAGTGGTTTTTTTTTTAATCCTTATGATTTCTTTTATGTAACAACTGATTGACGCTACTTTTCTGGACCCAATGAACTTTTTACGCTCGCGCCATGTTGAAACATGTGGAATTATTACATGCTATAGAGTGAAAATACTAGAACGATATTGTTTGAGCTCCCCCAAATATTAATACAAGTTAAGTTTAAAAAGTATGTTAATTGATGTACATTGAATGACTTTTAATCATTTAAATGCAATAATCACTCGGAACTACCTTTTGTCGTGCATGGAGAAATAGTCAACAGTCTAACTTGTCCCGTACGCACAGGTTAATTAAAAGATCGTTGTCAGAAATATAACGCCAAGACTAGTTTTGTGATTGTTCCCAAAATTTTATAAAGTCGGCTCTGGTAGAGCACACTGTCTCCGATGACCATAAAACGTCACATGAACACGAATATCGACTTTTTTATACGCCCACATTTTCATGTGGACGTATTATGTCGTCGCCCCTGTCCGTCTGTCTGTCCGTCCGTCCACAATTGTTTGTGGACTCTCTACAGGTCACAATTCTTGTCCGATTTTGACGAAACTTGAAATATAGCTTTATCCCCAAAAGATCTCGGCTGCTTTCGATATTGGCATGTATCGGATCAAAGCTTCATGGATTATGGCCCCTGATTGTACGAAAAATCGCGTTTTTAGCTGTGGACCCTATAGAGGTCACAATTTTGAATCGATTTTGATGAAACTTGACATGCACGTTTATAACCCAAAGATCTTGGTTCCTTTCGATGTTTGCGCCTATCGGAAGGTATTTTCCTGAATTATGGCCTCTGATTGTCCGAAAAATCACCTATTTTAGCTCGTGGTACCTGTGGAGGTCACAATCATTATCCGATTTAAAAAAACCGTTCGATTATATCACCGTTACACCCTAAGAAAGGTTGAGTTCAAATTTGGGAAAAATCGGACCAAAATGGCCGCCGTTCGTACGCGAATACTGTTAAAAAATGGTATATCAAGGTTGTGGACCCTGTAGAGTTCACAATTTTAATTCGATTTTGATGAAACTTGAAATGCATGGTTATAACCCAAAGATCTTGGTTCCTTTCAATATTTGCGCATATCTGATCGTAACTTCCTGAATTATGGCCCCTAATTATACGCAAAATCGCCTTGGTTTAGCTTGTGGTCCCTCTGGAGGTTACAATAATTATCCGATTTAAAAAAATCATTTGATTATATCACCGTTACACACTAAGAAAGGTTGAGTTCCAATTTCTGTAAAATTTGACCAAAATTGCCGCCATTCGTACGCGAATACTGTTAAAAAATGGTATATCAAAGTTGTGGACCCTGTAGAGGTCACAATTTTGATGAAACTTGAAATGCATGGTTAAAACCCAAAGATCTTGGTTCCTTTCGATATTTGCGCATATGGGATCGTAACTTTCTGAATTGTGGCCCCTGATTATACGCAAAATCGCGTTTAGCTTGTGGTCCCTCTGGAGGTCACAATTATTATCTGATTATAAAAATCGTTTGATTATATCATCGTTACGCCCTAAGGAAAGTTGAGTTCGAATTTCGGAAATATCGGAACAAAATTGCTATACAAAACGGCCGCCATTAGTACGCGAATACTGTTAAAAAATGGTATATCAAGGTTGTGGACCCTGTAGAGGTCACAATTTTAATTCAATTTTGATGAAACTTGAAATGCATGGTTATAACCCAAAGATCTTGGTTCCTTTCGATATTTGGGCATATCAGATCGTAACTTCCTGAATTATGGCCCCTGATTATAAACAAAATCGTCTTTGTATAGCTTGTGGTCCCTTTGGAGGTCACAATTATTATCCGATTTAAAAAATCGTTTGATTATATCACCGTTACACCCTAAGAAAGGTTGACTTAGGTCCTCGTTACACCCTAAGAAAGGTTGACTTAGAATTTCGGAAAAATTCGGAACAAAATTGCCATACAAAATGGCCGCCGCATGTACGCAAATACTGTTATAAAATGGTATATTAACCTTGTGGACCCAGTATAGGTCACAATTTTGATTCAATTTTGATGAAACTTGAAATGCATCTTGGTTCCTTTCGTTATTTGCACATATCAGATCATAACTTCCTGAATTATGGCCCCTGATTGTCCGAAAAATCGCCTATGGTCCCTCTGGAGGTCACGATTATTATCTGATTTACACCATACGGAAGGTTGAGTTTGAATTTCAGGGAAATCGGACCATAATTGCCATACAAAATGGCCGCCGTTTGTACACTAATAGTGTTAAAATAAGGTATGTCAAGGTTGTGGAACCAGTATAGGTCACAATTTTAACTCGACTTTGATGAAACTTGAAATGCATGTTTATAACCCAAAGATCTTGATTCTTTTCGATATTTGCGCATATAAAATTGTAATTTAATGAATTATAGCCTTTGATTGTAGGAAAAATCACTTTCGGTTTTGCTTGTTCTCTATCCATCTCTCGAAAATGTGGCCGTATCCTGCCTGGCAGTGCCAGCTTACTATCTTTAAAGATGTTATACCACAACAGTTGCATTATAAATACGACGAGTATACATGTACGTGTGATGTTGTAAAAAAAAGTACGAAAATAGTGTAGGCCTACTTGTGAATTTTTCTTGTCGTGATAATGTTTATATATAAATAAATAAATGATAATTAATTATATGTGTTCCTTTATTAAAGGGGTGGGTGGGTATAAATGCCAACGGGAGATCAAATTTCTTTGGGACTGTCCTTGACCCAATTAAACCTGATCGGCATTTCAATATCATGTTGTTTTATGGCTTCTTATTATGTGCTAAAAACTGGTTCCTAATTCACGTCCGACACACTTATCGACAGTTGATCCGGCACAAGAAGGCTCGCAAAGTTTATGAACCTGTTTTTCCAAATGTAATTTTTGAGTATGTCTGAAATGTGGCTCGAAATGAGCCACCCCTCGCCCATAGTAGGCGTCTGAGGCTGTAGTTCTGCTGTATTGGTAAAAAGCTGTGTTGCCTTCATGACAAACACGCTTGGAGCAGTATTGGCACTTGGCGCCTCTGTGTCGGCTGTTACAGGCGCTGAAGTGGAGGGGACGTCCGGAATTGATGCATGTGCCAATGACCTGGCAGTACTAGGAACCGGAGTAGGGGTTTCGGGCGACTTCACTAAAAGACCCCGTTTAGACAACTTCTGTAGTAGAATGTTGGTGAGGCGATCTTCCGCCGTTGTTGGGATGATTTCTATGTCCTCGTCATTACTCGGGCAAGGGTTCCTACGGCGCTTAGACATCCTGAAACAGTTCCAATCCAACATTAAAATATATACACAAAATGCATTTACAAGCCTTACTAAATTATGAAATAATGCACAACATAGGGCCTATGTGACAATTTCCTTAAAGGCCTCTTTCTTGTGTTTCTGATTTATAGCAGGTTTCTCTATATCTGTAATATTGTGAATATTTTTTGTGTTTGCAGATATATATTTTTCAAATAGAAAGAGAAAGACAGAAAGTTCCTTCCTATATATTTCGTATGTTTGCCGAGATTGTTGAATTAAGAGATAAATTAGCAACCATGTTTCCTTTAATACAATGGCCTAATTTCTCCACCAGGTAAATATTATATCTAATTCATTTGAAAAAAAATGTGTTTTCACAACACATGTACCACAAATACCTGCGTAAAACACACCGCCATAAATAGCACACTCGTTGACCATGCACTGATAGATTATACCCAATGTATTTCACCTGTACAAGATTGATTGTTGGATTGTTAACCAAAAACATAAGTTTTTAAATGTGTTTTCCATGTGTAATTTTTTTTGTACATTTGATATATTGGCTGATGAATTTACAGTTATTTGAAATTGACCACCGCTAAGAACTCGGTGCAATCAGACCATAACTTCCTTGATTATGGCCCCTGAACATCGTGTTGCTTTATCTTGTTTAACCTCAATATGTAACAATTTAAAAATACATTTAAATATATCACAATAACACCCTAATGATGGTTCAGTTTGAATTACTTGAAAATCCAACCAAAACTGCCAGACCAAATGGCTGCTACTTGTCTTGATGAAACTTAAAATATATGTTTATACCCCCTTGGTTCCTTTCGATATTCGTGCATAACAGAGTGTAATTTTGAAAATTGTTTTTATCAGTGTACAAAATGTTTAACAGCAGCAGTAGTGACTCGGATGATGATGTCGCCTGTCCAGCCTCGTGGGTTTTCTCCGGGTGCCCCCCCCCCACTGCTGTTGTAAAGTTATTGGATATTTTAAAAAAATAATAATTCTGTATTGTGTATCAAAGAGATGCCTTTACAGATTCAGAAAGCCTTTTTTATACGACCACATTTCCAATGTTTTGCTGTTGCCCCGTCCTTCCGTCTGTCATCCACAATTTCTTGTGAACGCTCTAGAGGCTAACGTTAATATTATTAAATCCATTTAACTTGAAATCCGATTGACTTTAAATTTATACAGTCATGAGATGAGTTAGCCTATTGATTTTCAGTGACATCCGATCATTACTTCCAGAGTTATAGCACTTTATCGCTTTGAAAAATCTTGTGAACGCTATAGAGGCTAAAGTTAATATCCGATTGAATTTATACAAAGTGTTAAAGGTCATGAGACAAAGAATCCTATTGATTTTCAGCGATATCCAATAATTACTGCCAGAGTTATGGCCCTTGATCAATTTGAAAAATCTTGTGAACACTCTACCGGCTAAAGCCTATTGATTTTTAGCAATTTCCCATAATTACTGCCACAGTTGTGGCCCTTGATCACTTCAAAAATTGTGTTGAGTGGACGTTAAACCCCATTTCTTTCTTTCACTTAAAAAATGAATTTTGATATTTGGAACAGCTAAATCCATGATATTAAATGTTTCATATACTAAATGTTGCATGGGAGAGAACTCTATAATAGCCAAACAAATTCTAATGATTTTCTGATTATTATTTATTGAATTGTAACTCTTAATCAGATTTTAGTGTATTATAAATGTTTCATTACCAAAAAAAGTAAAAATATGCGACAACTCTTGTTGATTGCCAGGACGATTTAGCTGCTGTGGGTATATGTTTCGTTGCCTGTCAACCTATCTTTGTATTTGACACCAATTTCCGCTACAATGCAAAAAATCCAACCTGCGAATTATCTTGATGGCGGTGAATTTTTTTTAATCACTATGGTTCTTAAAGATACATTATGTAAGAGCTAAATCTGATTATTGCAACTCTTAATTTAGGCTTGAATTGTTAGTGAAATTACAAATTAGATCTTTATTTAAACAACACGCCCAAATCAACTCTGTAGAACCACGGATGGCTCGGCTACAGTTTGGATTTAAATAGTATTTCACTGATTAGCTAAATCAAATATGGCGCATTGTGATGAGATTATTAACTGTTAAGTTTACATTATCAGTTAGATTGAATCTGTTGAGCGATATTCCAATGGCATCGAAGTCTTTACTTGATAATGGAGATTATGTAGGTGGAGTTAACGCCTATCAATGAAACAATAGGACAAAGCGGGACACATTTGGCACCCATTTCTAGTCAAATATTACAACGCTAAAAACTTTGTACAGAATAAAGTTATTTAACTGAAATTTTCAATATATTCTTCTTTCCTCATCTATTTTTGAAATGTTATAGCAGAGTGGCCAACTCTCTATAAAAATCTCCCATAATATGTATCTTTAACAAAATATGTCGAATTGTAATTAACAACAAAATATTGATATCTAACATTTCCCGATTTAGATGAAAAGACACTGTGAATAACGTCTTTAACCATTAGCAGAGACATCTCCTGAAACGAAAACCACTAACAGACCAAAACTTATTTGACAAGTATTCTGAATTCATTGATAACCTACAAGATAATGGTTATGCAGAGAAGATATACCCTTATGAAAATATCAGTCGTTCCTACCGGGGTAATTGGTATTTGCCGCACCATCCAGTCTTTAATCCTCAGAAACCAGGAAATATCCAAGTAGTATATGATTGTTCTGCAAGATACCATACAGCATCATTAAATGAATGAATCTCACTAATAGGTTAGTTGGAGTTTTGTCAAGATTTCGACAACAACACATAGCATTGTTAGCCGATATTGAAGCAATGTTTCATCAAGTTAACGTACCAATAAAAAAATGAAATGCCTGAAAATTTTTTATGGCGGTCAGAGAATGACACACCAAGTAAGAACCATCTACCTTTAGAATGATAGTACACCTCTTTGGTGCCTTCTCTTCACCAAGATGTTGCAATTCTGTCTTGCTACAGACTACGAATGACACTTAAAATGAAGAGCTAATCAGCTGTATAGAGAGAAACTTTTACGTTGATGATTTCTTGAAATATACCTCTAGCGAAGATGAAGCCAAAGAGATTGCCAGAGATTTAAGAGAACTATTGTCCTGACAAGGATTTTGACTTACAATATAGATTTCAAATTCACAAGATGTCCTAAACAGTAAGCCTATACCCGTATCAGAAAGAGCTATAATACAATACAAGACCACAAGTTTGAAGAGGTTCAAGCCTAAAGAACCTTAGGAATTCGATGGGATTTGAGATTTCAATACAGCCGAGAGCAGCGACAAGACGCGAAATACTTTCAATAGTAAGATCTATCTTTAACCCGTTATGATTTGTAGCACTATTCACTTTACCAGCAAAGATGATTTTACAGGACCTATGTTGATTCTAGTATGGATGGGATGTTCTTATACCTGAAGACTTTTGAAAAGATGGAACACAAGGTTAATAGATTAATCCGAGTTAGCTAAATACCTCAATATTTTGATAAAGTCGTTCAATACTAACTACATTAGGCTACTTCTCAGACGCATCAGAGGTCGGTTTCGGATCTGTCTCGTACGTAAGATTAGTAGGCTCAACCGGCAAGATTCATTGCGCCTTTATGATTGGAAATAATTAATAAAATACAATATCAAAAAAACATCGTTTTATCCAACGTTTCGTGAGCAAAATGCCAACTTTGTCAAGAATGCAAGAATAAAATTCAAAATGGCTAGAAGACAGTTATGACATCATAGGAAATATGACATCATGTGAATAATGACGTCATAGATACACATAACATGAAAGGTTAGCTTAACCCTATGGCTTAACTAAAAGTTAGGTAAAGTTACAAGTAAGGAAGAATTATGCGTGATTATGAATGATTTCGAAAACCCCTGGATTTGATTCATTTAACCCATTAGGCCAAACTGAATTTCTGCTGTGTTCAATTTTTTCTGATCTTTATCCGGAATTTTTTGAGCAATGGTACACACGAAATCATGACCAGGTATATTAAAGTAGGGTTGGGACAATATCAAATAAAAATTCTGCAGGGGTGTTTCTGAGGCCAAATTGTATGACAAACACGAAAATTATTATTGACGAATTTTTGGTGTCCGACGATTTTTTCGGTCGGAATTGGGCACATTTTCAAAATGGCCGCCCCAATGTGCAAAAATTGTATTTTTAAGCCAATATTTCTAATTAATGCAATTTGTTTTCATAAGTATAGATCATTAATGGGATTGTCAACGATATTTATCTGGTAAGACGTCACACGAAGAATTTAACTAGCTCCGGAAATCCAAAATGGCGGCCAAAATCCAAAATGGCCACCAAAATCCAAGATGGCGGCCATATATTGCAGGGATTACCGGATATTTACAGAATAACAGTGAACATGTCGTGTAATTTATCATTTTATAGGATTTTACTGTTGCGCTTTTGAGCAGCCGTTCATTTAGTTTGTTCAATGAAGTTATTGAAGAGATAGTGACTGGACTTCCATGTAGTATATATATATACAGGTATCCAAAAGTTTTTGCATTTTAGAAAATTTTAGCCGTCTCACTTTTTCTTTCTGCTTTAACGCTTACTATATGCTTATTTTGACAGTGGCCAAGAAGTCAGCTTCCAATTTTTTCAAACGGTTAACCTCGTCACTACTCCTCGCGCATTTCCATTCATTCTGTGCTCTTTATCACCGAGTTCCGTAAATTTTTCATCCGATAATACACATGTAGTTGATCGTAAATTTACTGAACTGAAGTTATAAAGAGCGCTGAGATAAAAGCTGACTTCTTGGACACTGTCAAAATAAGCAAATAGTTGGCGTTAAAGCAGAGAGAAAAATTGAAACAGCTAACATTTTCTAAATTGCAAAATCCTTTGGATACCTGGAAGTTCAGTCACTATACTATCACTTTAATAACTTCGTTGAAGAAACAAAAAGAACGGCAGCTAGTTTTTTTAAGCTACAATCTGAAATTTGCTAATGGAGAATGACTACAGCACCTTACATCCGTCAAAATGGCGCGTCAAGTCTGAAATAGGGCGGATCCGATTCCAAAATTATTTCACTGTTAAAGAACACAGAAACTCCATAAAATATGTTGTTAATCCAGAATACAAATAAGTCTGTGACATTGAAACCATGTTACTTGCTAAACGTCGTGAGAATAATGAGTTTATAGAAAGAGCACAGTAAAAACCTGTAAAATGATATACTACATGACGTGTTTATGGTTACACTCTAAATATCCGGTAATCCCTGCAATATATGGCCGCCATCCAGGATTTTATAGGGAAAGGTCTGCTGGAAATTAAAAGTTGACTTATATCGAAAGAGCATCAGCAAAATCCTATAAAATGATATATTACACGCCATGTTTACCGTTATTCTGTAAATATCCGGTAATCCCTGCAATATATGGCCGCCATCTTGGATTTTGGCCGCCATTTTGGATTCCCTGAGCTAGAGAAATGTTTCGTGTGATGTCATACCAGATTAAAACCGTTGAAAATCACATTAATGGTCTATACTCATGAAAATAAATTGCATTATTTAGAAATATTCGCTTAAAAATACGATTTTTGCACATTTAGACGGCCATTTTGAAAATGTCCACCATTCCGACCGAAAAATTGAGTCAATTTGGCCTACGAAACACCCCTGCAGAACAGTGGCAGATGAAAAAGTGCATTATTGTCCCAACCCTAATTAAAGTGTGAAACTACATGGGGGGGGGGGGGGGGAGTGGCCCGGTTTTTAAAGCTTTATATTACTTCTATGCTTATTAAGTCGAATGCTAAAAGGAGTAATCGTTTGGCCGACGTAAAACAATATACAACATAAGAACTGGCACAGTTCACAGAGTCTCTAATCTTGAATGATTTCGTGTCTTTACTGGTTACTTCTTGATTATTACACATAGTCTCACATGATTTGCATAATTTTCGTAAACAAGGTTGACATCCGTAAGAAATTTTTTCCTTTATATGGTTATTGCTAGTGTCAGAAGTTCTCAACTTATTTTCTTTCAATATATTGCCAATAGTGTGGTTCCTTCTCTCTACTATTATTATTTTGCTGCCATTCATAATTTGTGTCATCCGTGAACTTGTGTCTAAAATACTTCGGTCTTTAATCATTTGGTGAAGGTGAGGTTGTCGAGGGTCAAAGGTAGTTGTCCATGGAATAATTTTAACATCAGTATCGGTCTTTGATTGACAGGTCAATAACTCAGTCCTGGTCTTCTGATCTGCGTGTTTAAATGCCTTTAGAATAATTTTCTTGGGATATCCGGGTTGTTTAAGGTAGTATCCAAATTTTTTTAGGTTTAATTTGGTCCAGCTATCTTTACTACAAATCCGTTTTATACGTAGAGCACCACTGTAAGGAATAGCGTTAAAGGTGTGTTTGGGATGACAACTTGATGGAGGAAGATAATGGTGGCAATCTGTTTTCTTTGAATATAGATTTGTCTCTAACTTTTCTTTTTCTTTAACAACTTTTACATCTAGGATATTAACTGAGTTGGAAAGTCACGTCTTACTCCTTTAAAGAAGATTGCCATACCAAGGCTAGAGTTATCAGTTGCTACGATTTCTGTAAGATTTGATAAAATGTTAAGATAAGAATCATTATCAAAATATTGAAATCTAACATTTCCCGATTTATATCACCAACGTGTTTTGGAGCTATTCTTGTTTCGAATATACACCCAGGTGATACATAGGGATAATTTGTAGATGAGCTAGGATTGGGGGTGTATAGCTCATTACTGTAGAAGTATCTGGTGAAGGCGGTCACTGTTCATTAAAAGTCCAATTCCAAATTCATTTCAATATTTCTTTATATACAGTACAACAATTCATTATTTACAACATCATATCAACAGGTTACTACATGTCTTAAGCCTATCTCCTATCTTATCTCATCTGTATATTTTTCCTTATATCTGTTTTCACCTGCCTTCATGTCTCCCTAATGTCTGTATGTAGGGGTATTTAAAGCAACTAATTTGCATATAGACAAAAGGACATCATTTCAACAAATCAAAATAAAAAAAGTAAAATAAAAAGGTAATTTCATTGGCTGAAGTTCATAATATAATTAATAGAAATAGTTAATAGGGTTTAAGCCATAAAAAGTAAAGGTGTTGACAACTTGATCTGACGGAATTGTTAATTATATAAGTCTTTGCTCAAGGTTTCTCTTCATAAGCCTTCTGGCAATTTTAGACAATTACCTTTAAATCAAAATATTAACATTAAAAGTAAAGACAGACAGACAATATAAAGTCAGCCATATTGACAAATATAAAATTAAGAAATAAATTATCCCTTCTTTAAATAAAATTTGAAAAAGAAATTAAAATTAATATCACTATTCGGTGATAAATGCCCCAGGCCTGTAAAATTTATGCGTCCTCGCATGATATATATATATACTACTATATACTTGATGAAAATATAAATAATTACATGAAAGAAAAACATTTTTTTTTATATTAACAATATTTATTCACAAAACTGAGGGGTTTGAGGAAGAGGCAAGGCCTATATAAACCCCTCTCCCGAAACAATTTTAATCAGGAACACACTTTGTCAATTTCTGGAACTTTACAATGTCCACCACATTCCTCTTATTGATCTAGCACATTTTGTTGTCTGGATACCTTGAAGTTTACATGTATCTCGTAATTTTGAATCAAAACAATGTGGTCATTCCCTTTACTTCACCTGACTAAAATGTAATACTAGTCTCCCTTTCCGTTCCAAATATAATCATGTATTTCTTCAACACTGTCAAAAGACTGTGCAAAGGCTCAAATAATACTCTATATTATTATGTTGCTGAGTCGAGCGTGTAGGCTGCTCCTCAGAACTCTGAGATAGTTTTTGCATTTTCTGCAAGATTATATTGTTTTAGTTGGATATTTTATGTCTAAAACCTTATAATATATCTGTGCATCATTTTGGTAAACTTTGTGACAATTTGGATGTTTATTGGTAGGATATTTGGATAAAACAGAAATCTTTTCAGCTGAATATCTGTGTTTAACCTTCCATTAAACTGAACCATATAGTGACCAGTGGAGCATGTTAAAGTTTGGTGTTATTGTTTTGTTCAGTCTTCTCAACATGTCAGTCAATTGTGAACTCAATATCATCTGGTATAACACTGAGTTATGACCGTTCTGAACTCTTACTGCTTAAAGATTCTGTGTCACTATCTACTTCTAAAACAATATATAATGAAATTAAAAATTCATCAAAACATCTGCTGAGAAACTAACCGACAAGGCGTAAAGAAACCCACTACATTTCTACTCGATTAACTATCCGTGATATTCCTGAAAACACTAAATGCAACAAGACCAGTTCCAGTAACCCCAAGAATCTGGTTTGTATTCAGATTTCAAAAGAAACCTCTAGCAAGGCGCTCTGTTATATCTGTGAAAAAGACATTGATATCCTAGCACTGTCTGAAACATGGCTCCATGATAACGATAACATTACTCTAGCAGCCTTGGTTCCCTGTGGTTATTCTGGATATAACTTTCATAGTGGAGGTGTTAAATTGCGGTCAAAAATTGTGAACATTTTTTCTCGTGATCGAAATCAATCCAAATCCGATATCAGTATTCCTACGCGTACTAGAATCCAATGTCAGTCATCGTACAATCTTCGCCAGTGTCTGAATTTATCCTCATGGAATGCACGATCGATAGATGGAAAAGTAGGTGCTTTATGTTCATCTATCCTATCACACCAGACTGATGACTGTTGAGAAAGTTGCCTTCGCCGATGCCCATTTAGCGTCGTCGATCAGTGGTTTCACATCACACTATGCACCAAGGGCGAATCGCAGAGGAGGAGGTCTAGCCCTATTAGTGAGGTCCAACTTGAAGGTTACTAAAAACAAGTGCAGCTCGTATCAGTTGATGGAAGTTATGGATTACAACATCCGAAGTGGTAGTGAACTTCTGCACGTCGTCCTAATCTATAGACCACCGTATTCATCTAAGCACAAGGTTCCGATCAGCTGTTTCCTATCAGAGTTTGGTACACTAATGGAAACCGTGTGTACGTCACCTGGTCGTTTAATCATAGCCGGAGACATAAACCTGCACGTGGATAATGATCAATGCACAGAGGCCAGTCAATTCATCGATTTATTCACATCATTTGATCTAGTCCAGTATGTAGAGGGACCCACACACAACAAGGGTCACACACTTGATTTAGCATCGACTCGTGCCGAGGACCGATGTGTATGTAATTTTTCGATCGATCACACAATGCCTTCTGATCATGCCGCAGTGCACTTTACGTCATCTACCCAACGCCCACCGATCACTAAGGTCACTAAACAACATCGTGTCCTAACTTACCTCGACATTGACTCATTTAGGGACACTATACGTAATTCGATGGCAGTCAATAGGTCATTTGATGATGTCAATGATCTCGCAACATCTCTAAGATCTGCACTAGATGAGCATGTACCATGTAAGTCGAGGGTTTTGGTTGATAAGCCACGTTCTGAATGGTTTAATACCGAACTCATTGAGGGACGTCAAGAATTGAGACGCACGGAACGCCAGTGGCTTCGTTCACAACTTGAGATTCACCGTCAGATATTAATTGACACACGATCCGCTTACTCGCGACAACTGAATGACGCCAAATCTTGCTTCCATCGAAAAAAAATCAGTGAAAGGAGCACTAAGGAATTGTTTGCAATTGTGGACAATTTATGTGGACACAAGAGAGCTCTAGCATCGGTCTTGCCTGACCAAGACCATTCAACTCTATCGGACATTTTTGCAGACTTTTTCTCCCAGAAAATTGAGGTCATTCGTGCAGTAATGTCCCAGTACGAGGACAGTGCATTGAGCGTGAACATGACTCAATCAGGATCAGCTGGTAGTGTTTATAAATGTGACGCCAGACTGGAATCCTTTGGTTTGCTGAACATTGATGATGTTCGTAAGATAGTCAGTGACATGCCTGATAAATCAAGTTCGCTTGATCCCATGCCAACTAAACTAGTCAAATCGTGTATTGATTTACTAGCTCCACACCTTCTTAGTATCGTAAATTCTTCGTTTTCTACTGGTGTATTTCCAGATATCCGTAAACAAGCAGTCATTCGTCCCCTCCTCAAAAAAGCTGGACTTGATAAGGAGGTCACGAAAAATTACCGCCCAGTGTCCAATTGTCCATTTTTAGGCAAGTTCTTGGAGAAGGCTGCTCTAAGTCAACTTCACCTGTATCTTCAGTCAAATTCGCTGTATGGCAAGTTCCAATCTGCCTACCAAGAGGGCCACAGTACGGAAACTGCGCTCCTCAGCGTGCAAAATGACGTCATGTTCGCTCTCAATGGACAGAGAGACCTCATGGCAAGTTCCAATCTGCCTACCGAGAGGGCCAGAGTACGGAAACTGCGCTCCCCAGAGTGCAAAATGACGTCATGTTCGCTCTCAATGGGCAGAGAGACCTCATTTTTGTATTACTTTACCGGCCTTCGACACCATCGATCATGAGATACTTCTTAGACGTCTGCGCTTGAGGTTCGGGTTGGGGGGTTCAGTGTTGGATTGGCTGGGGTCATACTTGTATGGCAGAACACAAAAGGTGTCGACCGGATCGATTGTTTCGAAGGAGCATCCATTACGTTATGGTGTACCCCAGGGCTCGGTCCTCGGACCAGTCCTTTTTGCTCTGTACATGGTTCCACTTGGAAGACCTCCTCACTCGCCACGGCTAAGACACGTTAATTTTCGCTGACGATACTCAGCTCTACATCGCGTGCGACGATAAGACTGACTATTCCGTGGTCTGCCGAATCGAAGCCTACGTTGATGAGATCAGAGAGTGGATGAGAGAAAATCTTCTCGCACTCAATGATTCAAAAACTGAAATTGTGTGGTTTTCTTCTCGCTTCAAGAAAGCTGAAGCCTTGCCTACCTCAACGGAGGTCAGTATTGGTGATGTTAAGATCGCCGCTTCTGTGCAGCCTGTTCGTGATCTGGGAGTGATGATGGACTCGAATGGAACCATGGAGGCGCATATCGCTAATGTATGTAGAACGGCGTCATACTCACCGTGGCGGACCAGTAAATTGAGACATATTTTAGATATAGACTCAACCGAAAAATTAGTCCACGCTTTCGTCAGCTCTCGGATAGACTATTGTAACAGTTTGTTTTACGGCCTGTGTGATTACCAAATCAAAAAACTGCAACACATACAAAATTCTGCCGCTAGACTGGTAATCAGACGAAAAGTAGAACGTCATATGGACATGACACCAATTCTACGTGAACTATACTGGCTACCAGTGAAAGCGCGCGAAGAATTCAAAACTCTATGCATCATATTCAAACTGATCCATCATGGTGAGTCGGCACCGTTCTATCTGACTAAATTAATTGAAATTCATGTCCTGAAAATCTGCACTAAAAGTTGCGATAGTCTAAAACTGGTTAATCACAATATGAGACCAAAACCATCACGAGCATACGGTGACCGCGCTTTTTGCAACTATGCACCACATCTGTGGAATAGCCTGCCAGCCTCTCTCCGTGATATAGATTTGTTCACCACCTTCGAAACCGCACTGAAAACACACGTTTTTAGGAAATTTTATTGTTGAGGTCGTAAGATTATGAAATATGCCATACATTGTAAATATGCAACTCGAGAGTTTTATAGTATTAGGTTAAGTTGTCTATATAGTGTTATTTTTAGAAAGATTTTATGTAGTGTTATTTTTTAAATGATTTTATGTAATGTTATTTTTAGAATGATTTTATGTAGTATTATTTTTAGAATTATTTTATGTACTGTTTATCATTGAATTATACACTAGTTAATTACTATATTGATGTAAAGCGGTTTGAAATGCTTTTATGTAAATCGCTATATTAAAAATAAATCATTATCATTATCATTATATTCCTTTTTTTCTCATATAGTATTATTCAATATTTTGGTTATTCTTATGATCATTTCTTATTCTTATATGATCATATCTTTTTCATATTATAATCATTTCTTATTCTTATATGATCATTTCTTTTTTTATATTATAATCATTTCTTATTCTTATATAATCCTTTCTTATTCTCATTTGTTCATTTATTTTTCTTATATTATGATCACTTATTATTTTCTTATATTCTGATCATTTCTTATATTCTGATCATTTCTTATATTCTGATCATTTCTTATATTCTGATCATTTCTTATATTCTGATCTAATTTATTTTCTTTATTATTCTCATATTATTTATGATCACAAATTTTCTCATGAACTTATTTATTCTCTTTTTTATTTTCTATTCAAGTGTCATAATTATTAAAAGAAATTGGGGGTATATTTCACGAAATGTGAAAAAAAACCAATTTATATTTATATATACATATTATTTAATATAATAATCATATTCAGAACTTTTATTTCCCATAACATGAAAAACATAATAGTTTTGTTATTATCTTATATTAAGTAAAAGAACTAGGTCTTTGTGGTCTAATCAAACTTTGTTAAAGTTTGTAAAATGATTACACAGTGCTTTTACACATTGATCGTCACCAATATGGCACAGCGTTGGAATGTCAGTCAAAAATGGATGGCCAGTCCACCTTGCCTAACAAACCTCATAATAGCTATATAAAAATAATTTAAAAAATGTTTTTTAGACACACAGACCCTTTTTTTTTTTTTGAAATGCCAAATGTAATTTAATCATTTTAATATGAAAATGTTTCGGTTGTCAAATTTTAGTCGCTTTTTACGACACGCGATTCAACTAACGTTGGGCCTACTCTTGTCCCCGGTCCCACAGGGGAAACAAAGTCACTATTTTTGTTTATTATTAATAATTTTGAATGTATTTGATATCAGTGTAAGTGCCTTATTTATAATTAAACCAATTTATATGGAAGTTGTTTTATTTAATTGTACATGGTTATACAGATCATTAGAATTTTTTTTACAATAGTCTGCTTGATCAGATATTCTGTTGTCATTAATATTACAGCGATTGTCAGAATGTTTTGCTAGTCCCTCTATTTCCATCCCAATGTGGTCACATACCACACAACATTTTTGTCCCCCGCCTTTCGAAGAAAGCAGGGGATAGTCCGACAGCCGTTTACGAAATAGCAGGGGGACCCAAATTTTTCGAGATAAGTTTTTTTCTCGACGGTTTTATATGGAATCGGACCCGCTGAATCCATTTTTCGCTACTGGATCACTGTCAGCCTGGAGGGTTTTGAGTAATTGGCGAATTACTAATTAAAAAACTAATTAAGATCCCCATTCCTTTAAAATGACACATACAAGTCGAAATACGCCGCTGTTTGTAATGTTATTTATAGAATAGGACCCCTGAGTCTGTTTTAGATACTAGTTCACTATCAGCCAGATTGTATTTCAAATAATCCGGCGGCCGTTTACGAAATAACAGGGGGACCCAAATTTTTAGAGACAAGTTTTTTTCTGGACGGTTTTATATGGAATCGGACCCGCTGAATCCATTTTTCGCTACTGGATCACTGTCAGCCTGGTGTTTTTTTTGTGTAAATAGCGAATTACTAATTAAATAACTAATTAAAATCCCCATTCGTTTAAAATGACACATACAAGTCGAAATACCCCGCTGTTTGTAATGTTATTTATAGAATAGGACCCCTGAGTCTGTTTCAGATACTAGTTCACTATCAGGCAGATTGTATTTCAAATAATCCGACGGCCGTTTACGAAATAACAGGGGAACTCACATTTTTCGAGATAAGTTTGTTTCTCGACGGTTTTATATGGAATCTGACCCGCTGAATCCATTTTTCGCTACAGGATACCTGTCAGTCTGGAGGGAGGGTAAGCAAGTCGCTAATTACTAATTAAATAATCACTAATTAAATAGTTAATCCCAATGATTTACCACCCCCTTTTGCAATGAACATAGGGATAATTCAGCACGAGTAATAACCATTGTGGAAATGCGCCACTTATGTCACTTATGGAGATCGATCACACGAAGAGGGTGTGTCCACTTATTTGTGAGTGTGTCAGTCCAGCAACTGGAGCTTGGAGTCCAGTCCCCTACTCGTGGGACTACCAGTCTCCTACTAGTGGGACTGCCGGCGGTGAGTTGTAAGAAATGTCATCATTTTTATGCCGAAACCAGAACAGCCTCGTCCCTATGCGGTCACAACAAATGCTGTAGTTTTGTGAAGCACTCACCACTCACTCTGCATCGAAATGGCTGAAAATACATGTTATCTCCAAAGGGTGTATGAATATACAAGTAACAAGGCGTGGGGAGAGTATGTTAAAGCTAAATCCAAAAGAATAGAAAACATATATATGCTTCCATCGTTTGATTCTAATTCATTCTTTAAATCTTCCTCAATCCCATCCTCATAAATTTTGCTACATCTAGCCATGTTTTCTATTCTTTTAGATTTAGCTTTAACATACTCTCCCCATGCCTTGTCACTTGTACATTCACACACCCTTTGGAGATAACATATATTTTCAGCCATTTCGATGAAGGATGAGCGATGAGGGCTTCACAAAATTACAGCATTTATTGTGACCGCATAGGGACGAGGTGGTTCTGATTTCGGCATCAAAATGATGACATTTCATACGAGTCAACGAGCACCACACACATAGATTGATATGGTTCATTCTGCAGCATGCACTTACGATACATACATTAAAAATATCATCCTGGGCACAGCTTTCGATAATCCAATCATTAAAGATCTTTTTCGAACGTAAATTGGAAAAGACACATTTTGTTTTCCCCGATCACCGCTAGTAGTCCCACCAGTAGGAGACCGGACTCCAAGCTCCAGTCTCTGGACTGACACACCCACAAATAAGTGGACACACCCTCTTCGTGTGATCGATCTCCATAAGTGACATAAGTGGGGCATTTCCACAATGGTTATTACTCGTGCTGAATTAACCCTAAGCAAAAGGGGATGGTAAATCACTGGGATTAACTACAACTTTAATTATTTAATTAGTAATTAGCGACTTGCTTTCCCTCCCTCCAGACTGACAGTGATCCTGTAGTGAAAAATGGATTCAGCGGGTCTCATTCCATATAAAACCGTCGAGAAAAAAACTTGTCTCGAAAAATTTGGGTTCCCTTGTTTTTTTGTAAACGTCCGCCGGATTATTTGAAATACAATCTGGATGATAGTGAGCTAGTATCTAGAATAGACTCAGGGGTCCTATTCTATTTAAAAACATTACAAACAGTGGCGTATTTCGACATGTATGTGTCATTTTAAACGAATGGTATTTTAATTAGTTATTTAATAAGTAATTCGCTAATTACTCAAAACCCTCCAGGCTGACAGTGATCCAGTAGCGAAAAATGGATTCAGCGGGTCCGATTCCATATAAAACCGTCGCGAAAAAAACTTATCTCAAAAAATTTGGGTCCCCAGCTTCGGCCGCCGGACTAGGACTATAAAAATGGGTTCGCCGTCTGTCTGTCCGTCTGTCTGTCCGTCCGTCTGTCACACTTTTTGGGACACAATAACTCTCCTTCTAATTGAGCTAGAATGTTCAAACTTGGTGTAGGTGTTTATTACTATTAGGTCAATGCCTAGATGGAGTTCGAAGATGATCATTTTCTGCTTAGGGTAAGCAGAGATAAGCAATTTGATTGGTTGATGCTTTTGGACACGATAACTTTAGTTCTAATTAAGTGAGAGTGATGAAACTTGGAGTATAGTTTTATTACATCAATACCTTGACTAAGTTTGATAATGAGCATTTTCTGCTCAGGGTAAGCAGAGCGATAAGCAATTTGATTGGTCGAGACTTTGGAACTGAATTACTCTCATTCTAATTGAGTTAGAATGTTCAAACTTAGTGTGAGTGTTTATTAGGTCAATGTCTTGATGGAATTTGAAGATAAGCATTTTCTGCTTAGGGTAAGCAGAGGCAAGCAATTTGATTGGTTGATGCTTTGGAGCACAATAACTTAAATTCTAATTAAGTGAGATTGATGAAACTAGGTGTGTAGTTTCATTAGATCAATACCTTAACTGAGTTCGATAATGAGCATGTTCTGCTCATGGTAAGCAGGGCAATAAGCAATTTGATTGGTCGAGACTTTGGAACACGATAACTCTCATTCTAATTGAGTTAGAATGTGTACACTTGGTGTAGGCGTTTATTATGTCAATACCTTGATGGAGTTTAAAGGTGAGCATTTTTTGCTTAGGGTAAGCAGAGATAAGCAATTTGATTGGTTGATGCTTATTAAGTTCTGATTAAGTGAGAGTGAGGACACTTGGTGTATAGCTTTAGCTTTATTACACCGATACATTGACCAAGTTCGATAATCAACATTTTCTGCTGAGGGTAAGCAGAACGATAAGGAATCTGATTGGTTGATGCTTTGGGGCACGATAACTTCAATTGTAATGAAGTGATGTAAGTGATGAATATAGATTCATTTTATCATTACCTTGTTGACTAAGCTTGATGGTGCAAATTTTCTGCTTAGGCTAAGGAGCGATTAGCAATTTTATTGGTCAAGACTTTGAAACATAACTCTGCTTTTAATTGAGGTAGAATTTTAAACTTAATGTAGAGGATCATTAGGCGAATGTCTTGACTAAGTTCAATAATAAACATTTTGAGCTAAAGCTAATATTTTGAAAAAAAAAGTGTTCGATTAATTAATATGTGTCATCTTATTATTTTGGGATTTCGGCGGGGACATCAGCCTCACTGTTGGCTTGTAATGTTGATGTTGAGTTTGAAGTCAGCTATCATTTTTTTCTAAATCTTGTTTGGTATCTTGCTGATGTTTTATTATATTCACATTTGCTAAATTTGTTGAATTTTGTGATTTGCTGATATCTTCATCCTTCTTGACAAAAAACTTATGGTTCCTGAGAGGGCGCTTCTGTTTCTTGCCAGCTTCGTTTCTCGTAATGTGGAACTCCTTGCGTAACTTCTCAGGTATTTGTTCTGTGAATTGCCATTGTGTTGACACATCATTCAGTTTGATTAGATATGACTTTCGTCCCTGGAACTGTGCTGCTTTAATGATTTTTACAATCTGTGCTTTTTAAGACAACCTTTTTGATTTCGACACTTGACTTTGCGTTTGTTGCTGTGAATTAGATTGTAAAGTATCATCAGTAGCCTCGTCGTTATAGTTATGTCCTGTATCTTGTTCCTCTTCAAGTTCTTCTGGATTTAATTCCTATTCGGACTCAGTAGGGCATTCGTTGGGCGTGTTGCAGGGTCAAAATATTTCTTCAAACGATTGGCATTTGTAAGGTATTTCAGAGGTTTGTCATCAGAACATTTTCTAAGCTGGTAGGTGTATTATGGTCCAAGGTCTACAATGTAGTAAGGTCCGAGCCACTTCTTGCAAAGTTTGGGTGCTAGTCCTACCTTGAATTTTGAACAAAACAACCATACCTTTGTTCCCTTTTCAAAGCTTGGTTCTTCTGATTTCTTATCATACTGACCTTTGTATTTGTGTTGAGCCCTTTCCATATTCTCTGCTGCAATTTTTCTTGTGATTTCTAGTTGCTCAATGACTTTTGTTAGGTAATCCTTACTTGATCTTGGAAGAGTTTCTTTGGTATCAATTGTGAATCAAGCGGAACCCGCATTTCTTTCCCCAAAAGCATTGCAAATGGTGAGGAACCAGTCGATTGTGTGGCTGGACTAAGTCTGTAAGCCATCATGACACCTGGTAGTAAATCTGGCCAGTTGCTAGGATTCTCATCGCTATACATACGTAATGACTGGATAATAAAGGAATTCATTCGCTGACATGCTGCAATGGTCTGAGGATGGTATGGTGTGGTATGGGTTCGCTTGACCTGAAACAATTCTGAAAGTGCCTTGACCAATGATGACAGGAAAATTTGACCGAGATCAGAGCACAGTGACTTTGGAGCTCCATACCTGGTAAATATTTCTTTGTATAGTACATTAGCAATTTCAGGAGCCTGCTGAGTCTTTAAAGGAAATGCTTCGGGCCATTTTCTAGTACTTTCAGCAAGTAATAGAACATATTTATAGCCACCTGGTGTTGGGGTTAACTGTAATACACCCATGTGCCATCTACTGAAAATCTCGTTAACAGGTAAAGGATTGAGTGGAGTTTTCTTTCCATGGAAGTTTCTCTTACATCTTTGGCAGTCCTCACAGGTCTTGACATACTGATGAATATCATTGAGCATATTGCGCCAGTAGTACTTCATTCTGATGGTTTTAAATGATCTCTCTTGGCCTTGATGACATCCACCAGAATTTGAGTCATGGTATGCAATCAAAACATCATTTTGAAGTGCTTTTGGTACTGCCAGTAATTTTCTAAATTATTCCTCTTTGTTCGGGCCTTTGTGTTTTAGTTTGCGCAAAAAGAACAAGATTCCATCTTCTTATTCATAATCTTTGGATCTAATGTTGATACATTTCGCCATCTTCTCGTCATCGGGCAATATATTACTTTCTTTAAAGATTATGATATTAGATAGATCTTCACAATTTCGTTGCAGGTGGCACAAATTTGGATCATTTAAAATTGTACAAGAGTTGTGATTACCTTGGTCATCCGGAACATCAGCTTCATCCATGGCTGCAGCAACAAGTAAAAGAGTGTACGAGGAATGCTGCACTTCATATCAGTCTGTCTCATACTCGAATGTGTAGATCGTTTCTAGCTTTTTCTCCTGGCAGCAATAGACTGTCTGATCACCAAGGAACTTATTTGGATTGTCTGATGGGGGGGGGGGGTAACTTCTTCTTGACAAACCATCAGCATTTCCGTTCTTGGAACCTGCTCTATGTTTAATGTCAAATCGATATTCTCCTTAAAGCATAGACCATCTTCCGAGGCGGCTAGTTTTATACTTTATGCTTTTTAACCATTTGAGAGAAATGTGATCAGTAAAAACAAGAAATTCTTGGTTAACAATATATAAACGGTATGTCTTTACAGCTTGGACTAACGCTAAGCCTTCTTTTTTTTAGAAATTGACCATTTCTTTTCTGCACCATGTAATGCTCGACCTCATAAGCAACCACATATTCTCGATTTTGATCATCCTTCTGCCCTAAAACAAAGCCAATAGAATCATTAGCTCCATACCTGGTAAATATTTCTTTGTATAGTACATTAGCAATTTCAGGAGCCTGCTGAGTCTTTAAAGGAAATGCTTCGGGCCATTTTCTAGTACTTTCAGCAAGTAATAGAACATATTTATAGCCACCTGGTGTTGGGGTTAACTGTAATACATCCATGTGCCATCTACTGAAAATCTCGTTAACAGGTAAAGGATTGAGTGGAGTTTTCTTTCCATGGAAGTTTCTCTTACATCTTTGGCAGTCCTCACAGGTCTTGACATACTGATGAATATCATTGAGCATATTGCGCCAGTAGTACTTCATTCTGATGGTTTTAAATGATCTCTCTTGGCCTTGATGACATCCACCAGAATTTGAGTCATGGTATGCAATCAAAACATCATTTTGAAGTGCTTTTGGTACTGCCAGTAATTTTCTAAATTATTCCTCTTTGTTCGGGCCTTTGTGTTTTAGTTTGCGCAAAAAGAACAAGATTCCATCTTCTTATTCATAATCTTTGGATCTAATGTTGATACATTTCGCCATCTTCTCGTCATCGGGCAATATATTACTTTCTTTAAAGATTATGATATTAGATAGATCTTCACAATTTCGTTGCAGGTGGCACAAATTTGGATCATTTAAAATTGTACAAGAGTTGTGATTACCTTGGTCATCCGGAACATCAGCTTCATCCATGGCTGCAGCAACAAGTAAAAGAGTGTACGAGGAATGCTGCACTTCATATCAGTCTGTCTCATATACGAATGTGTAGATCGTTTCTAGCTTTTTCTCCTGGCAGCAATAGACTGTCTGATCACCAACTTATTTGGATTGTCTGATGGGGGGGGGGGGGGTTAACTTCTTCTTGACAAACCATCAGCATTTCCGTTCTTGGAACCTGCTCTATGTTTAATGTCAAATCGATATTCTCCTTAGAGCATAGACCATCTTCCGAGGCGGCTAGTTTTATACTTTATGCTTTTTAACCATTTGAGAGAAATATGCCTTCTTTACTTAAAATATGCCCTAAGTATTTAACTTTCTTCTTAGCAAATTGACATTTTGATGGTTTTACTGTAAGATTGGCTTCGCGAAGTCTGTCGAAGATTTGACTCAAATAATTCAAATGAGATTCAAAGTTTTGACTAAAAATAATTAAATCATCCACGTAGAACAACGTGATTTTCCAATTTAGCCCTCGCAACACAGAGTTAATCATCATCTGGAACGCAGCCGGCGAGTTCCGCAAACCGAACGGGAGCCGATTAAATTCAAATATGATCCTTGATGTGTGACAAAAGCAGTTTTATGCTTTGTTTCCGGATCTAATTCCTGTTGCAAAAATCCTGATTCTAAGTCGATTACCGAATAAGTAGTAGCGTTTGCAGCAGCGATAAGATCTATGGTGTCTGATAAGAGTGATAATGGATGTGTCATAGGTTCTGTGACGAGGATAAATTTTCTATAGTCTACTGCAAACCTATGACTGCCATCTGGTTTCTTAACTAGCACAATTGGAGCTGCCCAACTACTAGAAGGTGGTTCTATTACCCCGTTGTCTAACATTTCCTTGGTTAATTTTTCAGTAATTCCTTTTGCATTAGTACTTTGTCTATATGGGCGTGATCTTATTGGTGGTGTATTATTTGTATTAATTTTGTGCATATACCCTTTTGCTTTGCCTAATTCTGCTAGATTTGTTACAAATATAACTCTGTATTGACCTAAGAAGCCTAGTAATTTTGTCTTCTGTTTTTGCGATAAATCAGAATTTTCTAAATTAAATCCCAAAGACTTAGCTACTTCCGCCGATTTATGTTCTGGACACTGCATATTTGATACTGTAAAATTATGATGATTTTGTTTATCTTGCTCTATGTCTAAAATATGATCTGTATTTATGATATGGGCTTTCGCTATAATAGTTTTAGCTTTAATTTTAATTTGTTCCTCTGAGGAATTTAAAAACCTAACATAACCTTTATTAACATCTGTTTTAATGATACTTTTACCACCTAATAAATTTTTCTTTTTTTTGAATTCTCGATGTGGGTTCAATATATACAATTTTATTTAAAGGTATTTTGGATATTTTAGCTGGAATTAATATTTGTGTCTCTGTTCAAACCAACCCCACGCCCCAGTAACCGAGCAAAGAAAAAACTAACAAAGAAACAGATGGTGTACAATGTCATTTATTAATGACTAATCAAATGAAATATGATATACTAATGCATACAAATCTTTTAACAAAGAATACTACATGTATAAACACTAATAATACAAAATAAAATCATATTTCAGTCTTAAAAATGTGGGTTGTGCTTAAAATTTAACAAATAATTGGCCTTAAAATTTTAGCAAATAAATGGCCATTTAACAAATAAATTGCTAACAAGTAAATGGAAATTTAACAAATAATTGGCACAGAAAGAAATTATATCACAAAAATCACACATTAAACAGGTCAAAAACATATTAAACAAACTATACTCTAAAGATTAAATGCACGGTGCAGCAGGGTGGGTGGAGGGTTATCAACGGAAATATTGTGGATAGAAAGCACAAACGTCCTGTATGTGGCACTGCCGGTTCTATTGTGATGAAAAGAGCGGGGCACTGCCGAATCTATTGTGATGAAAAAAGCGAGAAAAACAACGCGGGAAACCAGCTCATTTACATACTCAGTAATATATATGAAACAGACGTGGACTTTATCAATAGTAACAAACATGGATGAGGACTGCAACACAAAGCTCATTATTGACAATAATGTTTATTTGTGTCTTCGTTCAAACCAACCCAACGCGAGCAAAGAAAAAACTAACAAAGAAACGGATGGTGTACAATGCCATTTATTAATGACTAATCAAATGAAATATGATATAATAATGCATACAAATCTTTTAACAAAGAATACTACATGTATAAACACTAATAATACAAAATAAAATCATATTTCAGTCTTAAAAATGTGGGGTGGGCTTAAAATTTAACAATTAAATGGCCAAACACATTACAAATTGTGATGTGCTCAAACCAAAAGACACCATCCGCATCAAAGATGGAAATACTATGACAAATAATGCATATACTTTGACATACCCAAGCTTACTGGTGACAGTCACTACATTATATATACAATATCATAACAAGCTTAATAAGTCAGTACATACAAAATAAAATATCTAAAGGTTGAGATACAACAAAATTATTATCTTATCCGTCCAATAATTGAGCTTAAAACTAAAACTAAACACAAATAACAAGACTAGCGGGCAACTAAAAGTATGGTCTGCCAAGCCTTTCCTACAAAGCCTATACTGTATGGGCTTAATAAGTCAGTATGAGGTATGAAACATACAAACTACAGTATCTAAATAGCTAAAGGTAAAACAAATCAAGACATACACACTAATCAACCCCAAAAAAAATTTTGCACACTAGCTAAGATAATTAAAAAAGAGGTAAAAGCGACCCCCCCCCCCCCCAAATATCAGTCTACACTGATCCAGATTAGTAAAGTCAAACAAACAATGTTTGGTGACCCCTTTGGGAGATCTATATTGACAAAACGGGTAGTCGAATGTATGTTTTAACTGCGGAACTGTTCCAGCGACCCATAGTCCGAATCGATTCTTGAATAAAGGCTGTGGTTGCTGCGCCAATTCTAAAAGAATGTAATTTGTATTGGTTAGTTGACAAACCAATAAACGTCAATATTCTTTGCAACGACACATTAACAAAATTATATGTGACGCATGCTGCATCAGCAAACTGGAATAAAGGCCCAGAGGCATGAGGAAATTTTTTTCATGTACTGTAATAACAGATACGGAGCGCAGGTCGAACAGTGTGTAGCCTCAAGACATTTACAACAAATAAAAAGGTGCATTGGAGCTGATGTAGTTTTATGTTTAAAGTTCTCCATAGCAATTTCAGACACAGGTCAACTTATTGCTATCAAAGGAAAACTGTACATTTTTAGTTAGAATTATATTAGCCATTGAAGATTCACCTAATCGGAAGAAACCTGCAAACGCCAGTGAAAAAATTGCTCGTAACAAAATGCAATGATTGTTTGGTGAAATCACTTTCGGAATAGCACAAATCATGCTAGTCAGGATTTCAGACGTAATCGGTAAACGTGATTGTGAAGGCACGTGCATTTTTCGAGCACTCTTTAAGAAATTTTTTAACATAAAGGAATTAATGGTATCCGGATATCCTAACAGCTTTTGCACAAACGCTAGAACCGATGCATGGGACGCGATTGTACTTGGTGAAAAACCCGCATAAAACATATTAGCAAAGTAGTTAACGACAAGTTGATAAGGAAGAGGGAAACATGGGGACAAGTGACTGTCCTTACAAAATGATACAAATCTCACACATGCTCGGAAGTAATTTGCCTTTGAAGATGGAGCCAAAGCTGCGCCAATTAATTTAAGTGCAGATGGTATTAAATTTTCAAATGATCTAGATTCAAAACGTGAGGATTGCCATCTAACCAAGGAGCCCAGTGCCTTGCTTGCTGAAATTTAAAACGAGACAAGCAATCAGCAACATGGTTAGATTTCCCTGGAATATGTTTGGACCTAACAAATATATTGTATTTTATAGCAGCAAATACCAGACGACGAAGCAATTTCATTAAATGTGGGCACTTTGAAGTGGCTTTGTTTATAACAAACACCACACACTTATTGTCAGATAACATGAGGATTTTATGATTGCGCAATAAAGGTCCCCAATGTTCAATTGCAAGAACAATGGGGAAAAGTTCCTGAACATTAATACTCATATTCTGCATTTCATGGGGCCATGTTCCATAAAACATTTTGAGTTTACTACTGCTGCATACCCTGCAGTTGATGCCACATCCGTAAACAACTTCAAGTAGTCTGAACCCAACAAGGTACATCCAGGAACATACAACGTCCGTTAAATTCCTGCATAAATTTATACCATAAACTTATATCAGCTTTGGAAGAATTATTTAATCTCATTTTGTAAAAAGGGTTCGCAACCCCGATGGTAAGATCGTACATCCTGTGAAGAAATGTACGACCAGGGACAACTACCAGAGTGGCAAAATTTAAAAGGCCCAGAAGGGACTGGAGTTGTTTAAGTGTAACTTTGTCTTTATTTAGGAAATCAGACAAAGCAGTCGTAATCTTAACTACTTTTTCTTCTGGTAAGCGACTGGCCATCTTCATGGAGTTAATCTCAATTCCGTAAATGGTTATTACTGTAGTGGGTTCGACCGTTTTGGAGGCCGTGATGGGAATATGTAGATAATGCGCGAGTGTCATAAAATTGTTCAAGGAATCGGCACACATTGACGTGCTAGGTGGTCCAATAAAGAAAAAATCATCAATCATGTGACTAAGAGATGCATTGTACTTGGTTTCCATAATCCAATGTAGCGCGGAACTAAAACGATCTAAAGTCTGGCAACTCATACTGAGGCCTATGGGTAAGCACATATCCGCAAAATAATAATTTTGGTTCTCAATCTAAACAGAAAACCCCAGAAACTCGTAATCTTCCGGATGGATTGGCAAGAGCCTATACGCGTCCTGGATATCTGCTTTGGCCATGAGTGCCCCCCAACCATGTTGCCTAACAAGGGAGACAACGGTGTCTATGGAATCGTAATGTACTTGTGTATAGCAGGGGTCGAAACCCGAATTTATCGAGTTTCCCATGGGAAAGGAAAGGTCATGGATTAGCCGGAAAGCATCTTTTTCGTGTTTAGGAACAACTACAAGAGGAGAGCAGCGTAAATTTTTAAATGGGGTTTTTACAAAGTAGAATGTCCATATTCTGATAACAGGAGGAATGATTCCTAGCCAACGATCTTAAAACCCCAAGTAAAACCCTCATCTAAAAACTTTTTCTCCGAGTTGTGTATCCCAGCACCATTTCATTAAGTTTACCGGAATCGATTGGAGTTGGCACTCTTACTTGCGGTTGGGTTAATTTTCCGAAATGAATACCGGGATTTAGATATTGGCAATGCCGTTGTGGATTGCGATTGGAAGGACAAGGGGACAGATTTAGAGCCAGATTCCTGTGACGGTAACCTACTCTGAACAGATGAGTCTAATAATACTGCAGCGGTAGGGACAGGTTGTATATCCCTGGTTGACAAATTTGAATTCGGAACAGACATAGGGGTGGATTGATAGCTTGGTGCAAGGTAGCTGTGCGGATTCAGAGGGGAGTTGCCAAAAGAATACCCACTTCTGGGAGTATTCTGTTTTACCTTGGCAAAACAACGAAACACCGGGTGTTTGTAACCGCAACAGCTACAGACATGTGAAAAATCACACCGAGCACGTTTACACCCCTGAGTTTTGTTGTATTGCCAACAAGTAGTTCCCCGGCCCCCTGAAACTGGGGTGTGGGAGGCTTGATGAGACACAAATCCAGTAGATGAAGCACTGAACAGAGTTGTAGCCCTCAACCATAGGTCAGCATGCATTGAATCCCACGGAAAAGGGGTTGATTGGCGCAACATGCGAAATTCTGTATCGTAATGCAGAAAGAACCCGCCGCCGTAAGTTCTTGCCAATGCTGGTATGAGTGATGCATATGACAACAATGTTGAAGTTAATAGCGGGTCCTTCAGCACCATGACATCCATAAAAATTGAGAATGCCCTCTGCCACAGCTCAAATGACAGCAGCTTGGATTTTGATGATGAGGAAATCTTTATAGTAGGTTCATTTTCAGTGTCCAAGATATTCAATGCCAATTGGGTTTGTACTACATTACCCGGCAGAAGTAACGACAAATCTACAAACTTATCAGTCCAAATATCCTGACGGAGCTTATCAGAAATATGGCGAGAAATTGACATACCCGTCCTACTTGCCGTAGTATCTTGGTGTTGAGGAATAGGTATAGCAGGATCTGGGACCTGGGACATGTCTGTCGCATTAACGGAGAATATACTCTGTCCTGATGGTCCACTCTGGTTCGAGGTATCCGCAGATGTTGACGGTTGGTTAGGCGCAACTGGCGGAACTGAAGCTGCTATCTGGATGGAGGCAGCTGAGGCAGGGGTGCTCACAGAGGCACTTGTAGCTCCTGTTTGCGATGAAGGGACCATGACTAATCCCCTTTTTATTAATTTTTCAATCAACAAATCAGTTAGTCTTTCTTCTGCAGTTGTTGTCACATGTAGGTCCTAGTGTTGATTCGTCTCTGCTCTCTGAAGCAACCGATGGAACTTGGTTTTCTCTTCTCCTTTTAGACATCTTGAGGCTGCAAAAGATAAACAGTTAAGGGCGGCCACAACGGAGCTCATAGATAGAAACAAGTACATGTATGGCTTTGGCAAGCCCACAAACAGTCTGCATAATCCAAGAACGTGAATTAGATTCAGACATGGTCTAAGTAATCCGAACTCGCGTAGCCCTCTAAAACAAATCCTTTCACACGGATATTACCACAAACAATAAGTCTACTATACATCATACATGCACACATACTAAACAACCATAGTACCAAGCGCATGCACATAATACTAATAACCATAGTAAAAATAAGTGTAAAATAATTGTTACTACAACTGATGCCGCAGTAAAATTCACTTCGGCACGTGTAGATCGAGACATCCAAAATGGATCACTATCAGCAACCTAAGACATACATGTAAGTGTACAACACAACCGAAGAGTTCTAAACAATTATGCTTTTAAAATTGAAAAATTCCAAATTGTAAAAATTACTAACCACAAAATAACAGCGGCAATGCCCGCACAAAGATAAGAGAATAAAGGCCAGACCAAGCGGCGAAAAAATTTCAGTCAGATCTAAGGACACTCCCAAGATGTGAAAAATAATACGTTCATACATACTAAAGACCATATATAGTACCAAGAGCATGCACACATACTAATAACCATAGTAAAATTAAGGTATAAACAATTGTTACTACAACTGATGTCACAATAAAATTCACTACCACACATGATAGATCAAACAGAAACAAATCATCTCTCTAATTGGTCACGATCAGCACCTTATTAAATAAGTGTACAAAACAATCAAAGGGTTTGAACACCAATATAATTGAAAAAAAAATAAAGAAAAAAAAAATTTAATCGCAAAAATACCAGCGGATATGTCGTAATAATGCATCCTTGATGCTGCGCATAAATAACATATTACCAACTGTATATGATAAATGAATGCCAACATTTAAGTAAATGTGTTTAAGCGGCTGCCAAAGTCCAGCTGTATGCCGCCAGAAACTAAGTGAAAGATCAGACTCATTGCAAAGTTGCATCAAATGCAGGTTTGTTGACTTAATCAGGTCATTAAATCCTGGGAACGGCTTAACAAATCTCGGTAACAGTTGGCTAACAATGACACATTTGGGGCTATGCCGAGTTAAAAGTAAAGACGCAAAGTTCAGAACTGCGATAGCCACTTCGTGCGGCAAAAACCCGCCAGATGCAACATCGTTCGAACCCATGTGTTACAAGATAATGTCAGTCTGTTGAAAAAAGCTGCTACGTGCCGCACGCCCAAGCCATCCATGCCGATCAAGTCAAAGTCGTAGGCAATGTACATCACCTAACTTCAAATATATGTCTAAATTCGAATGGCCGTAATTCTTTAAAAATGTATCTAAATGTTTAACGTATGACGAGCCATACAACACGATCCTAAGGTGGCTAGATGGCACTAACTGTAAGCTACGAAACAGCTTTCTCACTGTAAACAAATGACCCGTCTTCTTAGCACGAGCTATCGTCTAATATTATTAATTACTTACGTTATTCCAATCTAAATATACCTCAACATTTCTTAGTGTGTTTATTTATTCATTCAAAAACATAATCCCCATTCAAAATATGATAATAAATCCGACAATATGCCATCAAAATGGAATCTTTTCTCCGACATCAGACATGTTAGATTCAGCAAATAATTGTAGCAAGACCGACCATGCCTTTGTATTGCTACTTCTAATTTATTCGCCATTTTGTTGATCACGTGATGAATGAATTAACAGTCTGGTGTTAAGTGCGGTCGCTATCAGTTCCGAGTCGACATAAGCGCTCCAAATTTTGTTGCTGATATAATCGACAAAAGCACTCTCGCAACTGACTGCAACTAGTTGCAGTCAGTTGCAAAGTCGACATAAGCCCCGCTTTATATACTCCTACGATATGAGACATCTATGAATAGTTTATAGATGCTGTCGGCTCAGATCAATGCGATTAAAATGGCCGACAATTGCGAAACCACGAGGTAAACAGGTGGATTAAAATTATATATACAACTGGCGGTAGTTTTCTCTTTGATGTGCGTAGCAGTTATATCTCATAACAACCTGTCATGACGTCATCATAGGTTGATATTCTGTTCATATCAACCATAGAAATATATAAATAGACTAGAATGGCCACGGCCAATCAAAAGCCGCTTCCGCGACATGCGCAGATGTCAGCCATGCTTGTACATTGAACATGGGCAACAAAATGGCGTCGTTTGTTTATGCGATGGAAAGCAAAACTTTTACGTTTTCGGTATCCACCAAAGGAACACAGTGTTTTGCCATTGACTGTACAAATTGCCAAAACCCAACTTCAAAATTAAATGGAATAACCATGAACAGGTAAGAAATTCAATAGTGATAATATTTTAAGAACCCAGAATTCAAGCGTGAGTCAGACGTCAGTAGGTAGGCTACTGACTTTTGTTTATTTGTAGTAGGCCTATTATTATTTCACTCACACTGCATGACTACTAGCACTGATTCATGTTGACCTAGCCTGCTGCTTACTAAACGTGGAATATCTTTGAAGGTTAAACAGCCTACAGTGTATTTTTAACAGTAGGCCTACTAAAAATAATACTAGTCTAGGCAGTAAGCCTACTAGCCTAGTACAGTAGTAGTATAAGTATAGTAATACTAATATAATATAGTACTGATACTAAATACTATGCCTACTTCTACTTAGGCTAGTAGCATTATTAGTACTTGTGTAGTCCATAGTGCAACTGGCACTAGTAGATCTACCAATTTCAAATTAACAAATATATGCAGTGTTCAGTTGCGACCATATTTTATTTATTTATAGGACTAGAGTAATAATCAGTTACTAGTAGAGCCAGAGGCATGGTCCGGGGCGTCGATGGATTGGGATTAATCTAATCGCCATTCGGCAAAAGGCCTAATTCTTAAAGACTACAATATCGCGATATCCATGTTAATCGTCATTTCTCATTTGTTTGCGGTTTTTTTTTGGGGGGGGGGGGCTACTGTTTATTGATAATCGTGACCCAAGCATAGGCCTACATACTGCTATCAGTGGCAGTGACACACGATGTGTGACTTCGTTGTCATAGGAGGGGATCACGGTGGCTAAGTGGATAAGGCGCTGGTTCGCTAGCCTGGAGGTTGAGTGTTCGATCCCTGCATTGGCCGAGAAAGTTCATCTCGATTTTCCGGCGTGATTTCCCCTTGTCAGTGATGCAGAAGGAGGGCCTGACAAGGACAGCTGCCTAGTCGTTCGGATGGGACGAAAAACCGAGGTCCCGTGTACAAATTGGAGTGCACGTAAAAAGATCCCTTGGCAGTTGGAATTCGATATAAGAGTAGGCCGTAGCGCCGCTGCCCGGGCAAAATTTCCCTCATAGCACACTGTTGGCGTATGCCCGTCTTCAATTGGCCCAGGTTAGGTGCTTAAGCGTAGGACGTTAAACCCCATTTCATTCATTCATTCGTTGTCATAGGAACTTGGTGGCAGATAAGCGTACTTGCTTAACTAGTCTTTCCCGTTCTATACGTTCTGGTTATTTTAGTCTGGATAGCATTTCTTTTCACAATTCCGGTTGTGTTGTAAACATGTCCGAGAAAAAAAAATACTCGGCCTAAGGCTAAAAGATGAAAAGGATGGAACAAGGAGTTCTAAGACTTTAAGGTTAAGTAATGGCAACCCTTCCTACGACACCTGCTACGGTACTACTCTCTTTGACAACTGCTTGGCAGTTTACTGTTATTTTCAGTTTGTTTTGATCTGATTTTGCCTTTTCTTTTAGTAATTTTACGTCCCTTTGAATTGATTGAGTTTGGTTTGGAATTGGATTGATTATGATATTTAACATTCTTTGATGGTACCGGTACTTAATTTTTTTATATAGAATATTACATATTGCTCCAAACAGCAGAGTTTGTATAGAGTTGTACATTTCATTTGAAATATGTAGTGCATACTTTTCTATGCGATAAGAAAAACACTATTGTTTGAATTAAAATATTTTTTTTATATTTTAAGGACTGAGAAAGCATGTTTTGGAGACAGAGTTCATCAACCCCCAAATGTGAATATCAGCAGGCAAGAGCCAGTAAACTTAGGAAAACAGTGGAGGCTACCTGCAACATCAATGATGTTGGAAATGAAGTAGAAACAATTATGGCGCCTGAAAGTAAAGAGGAGACAGACATTGCCACACAGTATGCACCAGAGACTGTGGACAAAACCAGTCAATGCAGTGCTAACAGTCTCGTCATCAGGATTCTCCATGGCTAACATTAAAGAAAATCAAAATGCACTTAAAAGTACTATACTGTTTCGAGGACTACAACCATTTCATGATGATGTTTAATGTTTTAGAACCAGCTTTTATTATTATCGATGATAAAACTCTGCATAAAAACATATATGTCCAAATGAAATTCTGAGCATATTTAATATCAAAAGTCAAATAGTAATGCATACACAAATATTCAAATAGTTTTAAAGTCTATTCGAACTAATTTGCTTTTCTTTTTCAACACTATCATTTAAAAACAATAGAAATAAATCTCATTGTCATCTGTATGTTATAATAATAATTCATTGAAATCAATTGAAATAAGTCAACGGTGAGACTGGTGTCCCCCGCCGAAATTCGAAAGTAAATAGATGACACATAATAAATAAAAAATAAAACAATTAAAATATACTTCTTCTTTATTCACTTAAAGATACATTATGGAAGATTAGATAACGAGTTGACAGTTCTCACTATATAGTTAAAAACTAGATAATGTAAGGTAATTTGCTGAAAATTTCAGTCAAATTAGTCCACTATGATCCAAGATATATTTACTTTTAAAATTGCCTCGACATCAAATTTAATATACTAAAGTCAGGGCGTTTTTTTTAAAATGAATTTTCCGCCGTGGTTTCCCATTGTCAGTGATGCAAGACTTAGGGCCTGACAAGGACAGCTGTCTAGTAGTTCGCATGGACAAAAACCGAGGTTATGTGTACATATTGGTGTGCACGTACGTAAAAGATCCCTTGGCAGTTGGGATTCGATATGATTATAAGAGTAGGCCATAGCTCCGCTGCCCTCATAAAACACTGTATGCCCGTATTCATTAGTCCAGGTTAGACGCAGGACAGTAGGATGCTAAACCCCACTTTATTTCATTTTATTAAAGGCCCAATAACACTCTTGTTGTAACTGAATATGTCCCCATCATTATTCTGGTCAACAAACTGTACTATTTTACAATATTCCAATTAATTGATGATACAAATTTCTTCTTAACACACCGAATTTTAAAAAAATGGAAAAATTCAACTACATGGTTTGAAAAGTTTTACATAAACCTTTTTAAATGTAACTTAGATTTAAAAATTTTTCGAACCCTGTGGACAAGTAAAATAGGATGTAATGGACAATTTACACAACAGGTAGGACACTTAAACATCTATTACTTAGAATAAGGCTATTTTTTTATTGGACCTGTCAAACCAGCAAGAGTGTTAGTCTTGATTTTCCATTCTATGATTTTAATTATCAATGAGCGTTAAGCAGCATATGATTCTAATCCAGTCAATATTGTAGGCTAGTGTTGACATCGCGAGTTCGTTATGGTCTTGATAAGGTAATTAATGTTGAATTAATAATTTAGATAAGATTTCAGGCCTAAAAAAAGACCTGTAATATAGTAATAGTAATAGGCAGATTTAGCTCTTGCATAATGCATGTGTAATTAAACAACAATTACAACATTGTTAAATAATCATTTTTTGCTTGATACATGTACTACATGCTATTGCTAATCGAAAATGTTGTATCTTGCAAGTTAATAAATTTAGAAGTATTATAATTATATACATATACAAGTGTTTGTGTTTTGAATTATTATTATCCTGAACACCTGGTTAAAAATGGCTTAAAAATAGATATTCATGCATTTTTACTAACAATGCATGCCCTGGAGTTAAGGTTAAAACAGATAAATACAATCTATTATCCAAATTAAATTCTATTTTGATATAGAGGACAGAGGTCTTTGCAAGATCTTGTATGTTTTAGTTTTAGCAAAACCAATAACTCTTTCTAACGTGAACACGTGTTGAGGTTATTCCTCTGGTTCAAGCTGTTTTTTCCACTTCATCATATGTGGCCTGTTTAGCTTTACATTGCTGGGTTTCATAATGGGAATGGCAACCAAGATAACTCTGGTAGAATAACTAGAATTGAACCACAAATTTAAATCTTTAAATTGATAACACATAAAATTGATTCAGGCAATAAAAAATTGATGAAACTGATCGTAGGCCTATTGCTAATTTTAAACATGTTTGAAAGTTCTTCTTCGTCTTTGGCAATGGTTACATATTTAAGAAATCTCAGACAAGATTTCAAATTTATTAAAATATAGTTAGTCACATGGTTATGGTTGCAAGTTCAAATTCTAGAATTTTTCTTCTGTATAATACTTGTATAGATGTTGAATACTTAATCATCAGTTGTTTCCCATTACTTCATTTATTTCATCATCATATTCATCATACTAAAAAATAAATTAACCAGTTTTTAAAAAAAGATAAAGCACAAAAAGGGGGGGGGGGTAGGCCTATGGAGCCTCTTTAATCCAAACTGGTAAAAGTATGATGTTGTTTACATTATCACTGCTTTTTAGCTGAGAAGGGCACATTTAAAATGGATAAATATAACAGGTAGTCTATTCCATTATTTATCTGCTTTTAGTCATAGCCCAAGCGCTGCATGCTAGAATGTTGGGGCGGTAGGCCTAGGCGTAGGCCTACTTGTAAGTTGTAAACGTAGCTGCAATGCGAAAATCTACATCATCATCATTGAAAAAGAACTGAGAAAAAAGGTTGACCTACTCCTCTTCTCAGTCACAGAATATTAAACTACGGCCACGGGCGTCTGTCTAAAAAGGACTGAAGAGATATTTTAAATACACAAAAATAAATAACTCACCGTACTACTACCGATACCATTAAAATGCAGTATAATAAATAACGGCCTTGTTTGAAAACATTCTTTCGTAGTGACTGATTCGTAGATAGATGCTTAAACAGAACTGTGCCTGTTGTTGGGCCTAGGCCTGTGCTGTAACTGTAGTGCCTGTACGCCTATTTTTTGCTGGATGGTCTAGCATATTACTGGTGTGCTTTGTCGATCATCGAGATTCCATAATTTCAAAAATAAAATACCACAATCATCGCCCATCCAACCAGTGTCTTTCATTTGTAGATGAAAATAATAATAAGTCCATTTGACATGCATTCTAATCTGTAGTAGAGTAGGCTACCGGTGGCGGTATACAACGCCTATTTAACGGCTTCGCTTCGAGAGTCATTCCATTAAATTGGAGAATGAAGACATATATTAAGTTTTATAAGTTGGTAAAACAAAACCTGTGAGAATGTATGGCAATGGGTTGTTTTACGACCCTTCTTTCTTTCAAGCGTAACATAAAACGAAGCTGAATTCATTGAGTTCATCGCACGCGACGTCAACAGAAACAATGCACAAAGATGGCGGCCCTATTTACATGTCGCGGGTCACGTGACGGCCATTCTAGTCTATTTATATATTTCTATGATATCAACCGCCGATGACGTCGTGACAGGTTGATATGAAATATCAACCGCTAATGACGTCATCTCGGGTCGATGTTTTCGACTCCTATCAACCGCTGATGATCGAAATAAAAAAACACAGAAATAAATTTTTATTCTTGTAACAATTAAAAAGTATTATGGTACAGTTTTTAACATTCAAGACAGAAATAAACGGCGTACTTATCGGCATATTTAAATCGGTTATCCATACTCGACCATGTCTAAGATATCTTTCAGAATCATCTTTCCGTCCACACACTACACCTTTTGATCCAAATTTTCTTTAGGTTTGAATAGATCCTCATCGATAGTTGCATCCACATCAATTCCATCGCCAAATTGTTTGCTAAAGGGGTTGATTATTCGTCTGACTTCGTATTCCTATCCATTTTTTTTTGTTCTTTTGCTATTCAATTCTTCAAAATGGCGAATTGTAAACAAACACAACCACGTAATTGCACGTGATAAATTCGGTAATATTCGTTATTTGACGGAAAGTACCGAGTAGGTAGCCCAATCGTCGTTGGCCTGTAATGGAAGAGTCCATTTAATTTAAGGGTGGGCGTTGTATATGTCAGATATTAACCAATCATACCCCAGTTGCTATATTTATATCACCCTTGGGCTGCGCCCGCGGGTTATATAATATAGCAGCCTCAGGTAGGTTAATATCCTATACATATACAACTGGTGATAGTTTTCTCTTTGATGTGTATAGCAGTTATATCTCATAACAACCTGTCATGACGTCATCATAGGTTGATATTCTGTTTATATCAACCGCTGATGACGTCGTGACAGGGTTGATATTAACCGCTAATGACGTCATCCCAGGTCGATGTATTCGACTCCTATCAACCGCTGATGATCGAAATAATACAAAAAACACAGAAATAGATTTTTATTCTTTTGACAATAAAAATTATTATGGTACAATTTGTAACATTCAAGACCGAAATAGACGGCGTACTTATCGGCATATTTAAATCGGTTATCCATACTCGACCATGTCTAACATATCTTTAAGAATCTTCTTTCCGTCCACACACTCCTAGATTTGAAAGTATTTATCGCCCAAGATTTCCATTATAAATTATTTTTGGGTACAGTCCATGCACTTAAAACAGTCGGTCAAATCCTTCTCTAAACGTAGTGAAAACCTTCAATCATTGTTAACTGACTGTCAGAATTTTCGGAAAAGAACGCCTTTTGATCCAAATTTTCTTTAGGTTTGAATAGATCCTCCTCGATAGTTGCATCCACGTCAATTCAATCGTCAATTCTGTTGGCTAAAGGGGTTGATTATTCGTCGAACTTCGTATTTCTATCCATTTTGTTTGTGCTTTTGCTATTCAATTCTTCAAAATTGCGCCGTGTAAACATAAACAACCACGTAATTGCACGTGATTAATTCGGTAATGATCGTTATTTGACGGAAACTTCCGAGTAGGTAGCCAATCGTTGTTGGTCATTAATGGAAGAGTCTATTTAATTTAAGGGTGGGCGTTGTATATGTCAGATATAAACCAATCTCCCTCAGTTGATATGTCATAAAACCCTTGGGCTCCGCCCGCGGGTTATATGACATAGCAACTTCGGATAGGTTAATATCCTATACATAATCAGTTATTGGTTTGATGAATTGTCTGACAAAGGATTAAGTCAGTCAATCATGGCAGATTAAGTAGTTAGTGAAGAGTCTATTTAATTTAAGGGTGGGCGTTGTATATGTCAGATATAAACCAATCTCCCTCAGTTGATATGTCATAAAACCCTTGGGAATTATATAGAGATGGCCACTGAAGAAATGTTACATATTGTTGATCAAACGGACGATTCAAACTATGGTGAAAATCAAGCTATGATAAATATGATGGAGTTACTAAAAACTATAAATACCAGGATGAGAAATATTGAAATCAAAATGGCGACAATTGATCACATTGAAAACATGCTAACTAATCTTACAAACAAAGTTACCAACATGGAAAGTGATATTGACATCTTAAAGACAAGGAATACGGAAATTTTTCAAGTGACTACAGCACTGAATAATAAATATAAAGAAATAGCTGATAAAACTGAGTCAAATCGAGTGAGTATTTCTCATTGTATTAACACGATTGATATATGTTCCCAGCAGACTAAAGAGACAAACACCGATGTGGACACTGTCAAAACTGCGCTAGAGAAAATAAACCAAACGGTCATCGACTTACAATGTCGTTCAATGAAAAACAATCTTATTTTCAACGGTCTCAGAGAAAGTGTTGAAGAAGACACAGAATCCAAATTAAGAGAATTCCTATACGGCGAACTAGAAATTAATTACAGGATTGAATTCGGAAATGTACATCGTTTTGGCAGAAACAACACTGGACGCCCACGCCCAATAGTTGCAAGATTCCTGTACCACAGGGATCTAGATTTTGTAAAGAGCAATGCCTATAAGCTTAAAGGAAAACCGTACGGTATAAACGAGCAGTTTCCCGCATCAGTAGAAGATAATAGAAAAGCCCTTTATCCAGTAATGAAAAACTTTAAGCGTAACGGCCATAAAACCAAATTGATTAGGGACAAATTATTTGTTGATGGTAAACTGTACGAGGTTGGAGAAGAAGTACATGTAGATAAAACAACAGATCGAGTAAACGTACAGTTAGCTAGACCATGGGAACATCATAATCGCCCCGATGACACCAGGAAACGCCAATTAAGTTCACCTAATACTGAACAGCCTTTAAGTAAAAGATAGGAAAACGCGGAGAGTGTAATCAGTGTGCTATCTTGGAATGTTGGTAAAGGTCTATGTGAAAAACTTAAAGACAGTTCCTTTGTTAATATGATATCTACATGTGACGTTGCCTGTTTATATGAGTGTTGGATGAATACTGATGATCAAATAGAAATTCCCAATTATCACGCGTATAAATTTGTGAGAGACTTTGGTAAAGGTGGTGGAATAGTTATTTTAGTTAAAAATAGAATTGACAAGCTCTGTTCAGTTATTGATAATGTTTTTGATACTATTATTGTCTTAGAAATAAGAAGCCATCGAAAGAACGTTTTTATTTGTGCCTGTTATTTTCCACCCTATAATAGTATATTTTATAATAAATATGATGTTGATTTATTTATCTGTCTAGAAGACACTATTAATAAGTATATCGATAAAGGTATTATCCTAGCTTGCGGTGACTTTAATGCTAGAACGGCTAAGTTGGAGGACTTTATCAGTAAAGATGGACTAAGTATTGATGTTACAAATAAATTGACAGACTTGTGCCAGTATATTCCAGATACACCAATGATAATACGTAAAAATATGGATACGGTCGTAAATCAATTTGGACGAAAATTAATTAACTTCTGTAAAAATACAGGTTTAAGAATTTTAAATGGAAGAATAAATAATGATTTAGATGGAAATTTTACATTTAACAGCAGCAAAGGCTCCAGCCTAATAGATTATCTGTTAATGAATCATGAATATTTTAATCTTATTAATGATTTTACATGTTGTGATTTCAATGAATTCTCAGATCATAGCCCAATTATGTATAGCTTTACACACGCATGTTATATTAATAAACCTGGTTTAGATATCAGTAAAAGAACAATCCGACGACAGATCATTAATTGGGAAGAAATTAGAATAGAAAATCTTATTAGCGATATTAGTTCAATTAAATCGTGTTTGATAAGTGATTGTAAAATAGAAGAGTTAAACCAGGCTTGTATAGATAAAAGTGTTAATAGTTTCTCGCGAACCATATCTAATCTAATGCTAAAGTATACAAAACAAATTGTAATCACTGAAGGTAAACAGAGGGGATTAAAATTAGACAAACCATGGTTCAATGATTCTTGTTTAAAAAGATATAGAGACTACAAATGTGCACTACACGCGTTCAATGTTGACAAAAGTAATGAAAACCGTTCACTCCTTAATCTAACAAAAGGATATTACAAAAAATTGGAACGACGGTTAAAACATGATTATAAAAGCCACCAGGGCAACTTAGTACAACTTGTTAAAAAAACAAACCCGAAGCTATTTTACAAACTATTCAAAAAACAAAAAAACGTGACAACAACATTAGGGATTGACGATTTTCATAAACACTTCAAAGAGTTAGCATCTACCCGCCCTACTGTAGACGAAAGTATTGTAAATTATATAAATACATATGACTTAAATTCACAATTTTGTAATAGCGAATTAGACACTATTATAACAGAGAGTGAAATACGAGAATGTATACAAAAACTTAAGCTTAATAAAGCGTCATCTTGCGACAATATCCAAAATGAACTCCTAATACACTGTAAAGACATCCTGATGCCCTACTTAGTGGAAATTTTTAATAATGTTCTCAATTCGGGAGGCTTCCCTTCAACGTGGGCTATAGGAAACTTGGTGCCAGTTTACAAGAAAGGGGACGCTAATGATCCAAATAACTATAGGGGAATATCTATTGTTTCGTGTCTAGGGAAACTGTTTACTTCTATCTTGAATAATAGATTACTAAAATTTGACAAAGAATGTAACATAATACCACCTAGTCAGTTTGGATTCCGAAAAAATTTAAGTACGGTCGATGCAATTTTTGTTCTTCAAGCACTTATTAATCGAACACTAAAACAGAAAAAACGTTTATACTGCTGTTTCGTGGATTATAGTAAGGCTTTCGATTTTGTCAATAGAAACAACTTATGGTATAAACTTATACAACAGGGAATAGGAGGTAAATTTCTTAAGGTAGTTAGATCTCTTTATGATAAAGTCAAATGCTGTGTTAAATTCGAAAATGGCGTATCAGATATATTTCAGTGTCAAAATGGTCTCTTCCAGGGCGAGGTTCTCTCCCCTGTCCTATTTTCAATGTATTTACATGATTGTGAATCTCACCTACTAGCAGACAATTGCCAAACTATAGATATCCAAACGCTAAATATATTTTTGATAATGTATGCGGATGACAAGGTTTTATTTTCAGAAACCCCAGAGGGGCTGCAAAATTTATTAAACTCACTGTTTACTTACACACAAAAATGGGACTTATCAGTAAATATATCAAAAACTAAAATCGTGATTTTTAGAAATGGTGGAAAATTTAACAGAAATGAAAACTGGTCATTCCATAATCAAAATCTTGAAGTTGTTGACTCATTTAACTACCTAGGAGTATTGTTGAATTTTAATGGTAAATTTATTAAAACACAAAAAAACGTATCTGACCAGGCCCGAAAAGCACTATTTTCCGTTTTAAAAGTATGTAATGAAAACTATTTTAACACCGTAACAAAATTGTCAGTTTTTGACACCTACGTGAGTAGTATATTATGCTATGGCTCGGAAGTTTGGGGCTTTCATAAAGCCGAGGATGTCGAAAAGGTGCATCTTAATTTTTGCAAAAGACTTCTTGAAACACGAAATAGTACCAGTACTGTTATGATATACTACGAATTGGGTAGATATCCACTTGCTATAATAAGAAAAATTCGAATATTTAAATATTGGTTAAAGTTAATTAACGCCGACAATATAATCCTTAGACGATGTTATAAAGATATGTGTATAAACAATGATAACTGGATAGACAATATTAAAAAAGAATTATTTAGGCTTGGATTAGGAAATATTTGGGAAAGTAATGGTTTTGAAAGTTCTAAACGCACATTGTCTGTAATAAAACTTCGTCTAATTGATATTTTTAAACAAGAATGCCATGAAAAAATTATTGAATCGTCCAAATGTCACATATACAAATATATTGTAGATAAGTTTACGCTCCAGTCTTATTTAACTAAATCGCTACATATTAAATATATACGTGAAATAACACGAATAAGACTTTCTAGCCATAATTTAAATATCGAGAAAGGCAGGTATGTTAAGACCGCTAGAAAGGATAGATTATGTATTTTATGCAATAAACTAGATATCGAGGACGAGTATCATTTTATTCTTATTTGTCCTAGATACGAAAACCTGCGAAATAAATTTATAAAACAATATTTTAGTAAAAACCCAAGTGTCTATAAGCTAATACAACTTCTTTCCTCTAAGAACACCACAGAATTAGAGAATCTGGGTCGGTTTCTATTACACGCCAATAAGAGAAGATCTGAACTTATCCTTGAAATGTAATCAACTTTAACTCTTTTGTACATGTTATAGTCATACTCTCCTTGTACATTATGTATATATTTTCATTTAATGTTCGTTTGTATGTATTGTATGTGTGTTTTACCCGATGGGTTTTTGACCCAAGGGAATAAAGAACTTGAAAGAACTTGAACTTGACATAGCAACTTCGGATAGGTTAATATCCTATACATAATCAGTTATTGGTTTGATGAATTGTCTGACAAAGGATTAAGTCAGTCAATCATAGCAGATTAAGTAGTTAGTGAAGGTGAGTTTATAGTTGGTATAACACAATAAATACATTGATCACTTAATTACCTAATTAATCTATCCCATTGTCAACAATTATCGGGTTAAGTTAAGGCTCAGTACTAGTCAGTACACTATATTAATTTTGGAATTTTGAATATTATTCACCATGTCTTGATGTCCGATTAGGCATATTCAAGGTCGGACGATATAGTGCGTTTTGGAAAAAATTCAGACGCGTCCGGAATAAACGGCCAAGATCCTAACACTGGGCTAAAACATGGCTCGTTTCCTTTAATCCTGATAAAACTGAAACATTAACAATATCAACTACATCTAAGCACGACTCGATTCCTCTGTGCATAAACACGGTTAAAATAGATGAAGTATCTCACCACAAACATTTGGGGCTTATTTTTCAAAACAATCTTAATTGGAACATTCATATAGAAAATCTTTGTAATAAAGTGTCAAAATTGATCAACTGCTTTAGATCTTTCAAAAACCGACTAGGAAGGAAATCACTACAAACAATATATACTTCATATATTTTACCACACTTTGACTATGCTGACATTATTTGGGATGGGTGCACGTATTACCTAGCTAAACAGTTAGAACAATTACAATTAGATACTTTACGAACAATATGTGGCGCTGTGAAGGGAACTAGCCATGATTTGCTATACATGTATAAAGAAGATGGTATTCTACCTCTAAAACCTTAAAATAATAAATGACAAATACCTACCATACTATTTTTGTAAAACTAATCTATTTTATATATTCTTTCTTTCCCTCACCCCCTTGGGGTGTAGGGGGTGTTAATAATATAACCTTCGTGTCGTAAGAAGCGACTAAAATGATCCCTGTAATGGGGCAACGTGTTTGCCGTGCGTTGCGACCCTTGTCAGTGGAGAGTGGAATCCTGGTAATTGAGTGGGGATTTGGCTTGCCAGCCCTTTTTATACGCCCACAATGAAATGTGGTCGTATATTGCCGTCGCCCCCGTCCGTCCATCCGTCCATCCGTCTGTCGGTCCGGCGTCCACAATTGCTTGTGGACGCTCTAAAGGCCAAAGTTAATATCCGATTGACTTTAAATTTATACACAGTGTTTAAGGCCATGAGACGAAGAAGCCTATTGATTTTCTGCGTTTCCGATAATTACTGACTGAGTTATGGCCCTTGATCACTTTCAAAATTTTGTGGACGCTCTAGAGGCTAAAATTAATATCCCATTGACTTTAAATTTATACACAGTGTTGAAGGTCATGAGACGAACAAGTATATTGAGTTTCAACGAATTTAGATAACTTGAACAGCATGGGGGAGAACTTTATCAAAGCCAAACAAATTCCAATGATTTTCTGATAATTACATAATGAGTTGTTACTTTTAATCAGATTTTAGTGTATTATAAATGTTTCATTACCGAAAACAGTAAAATATGCGACAACTCTTGTTGACTGCCCGGACGATTTAGCTGCTGTGGGCGTATGTTGCGTTGCCTGGCAACCTATGTTTCTACTACACATTACTTTGGCCCATGGTTCACCTAGACGGGAGGTCAGAGTGGCCCAATCTGATCAATCGGCTTTGGTCGTGTTTAGCTCTGTAGAGTGTACTTTTTTCCTATTCAATGCTCTGTTGTTTATTAACTCAGCAATTGCCTACCTTTGTGTCCTTAGTGCATTCTACATAGCAGCGGCTTGGGTCAATTAGGTTAGAGAAGTATTTTCACTTTCTGGCTTGAGTACACCCCTCGTCAAGCCCTGAGGCCACGCGCTGGTTATCCGTGCTAGACTCAGAAACGTCCTAATTCAGAGGATGTTTCTAATACAGCAGAATCTGTATGAGCAGCCACTCCTTTTCAGCGACATCTCCCTGAAGGGAGGTAACTCGTGTGTGTGTTTTTTGCTGGCACTAATGTTTGCTTTCGTTGCAATTCGTTGTAAGGTATTGTAATTAGAGATTGATTAATATTATATACTGCCAGTGTTTGACCTGATTCTCATTCCACCGTAATAATAATATATTCGTGAGACACAAGTCAAATAAAACCCAATGTGTTTTGATTTTCATTACCAGGGTTGATATAAGAAATATCTCAGCACTCATTCCATAATAAGATGACAATTGGCCTAACTGCATTGGATATTAGATCATCATGTAATATTAATATATGTATCTTATTGTAGGATGGTGTTGGGTAGAAGTAATATAAGGTCTGTAGCTGAAAGTAGAAGAGTGGAAATTGAACAGCTTTTAGAATATTTAATGTTCAAGGCACCAGAAATTTCACAGGTATGCATATAAGCCTTTTTAACCAGGTTATTTCATGGCCAGAAAATAATAGAACAAAGAGACAATATTTATGGCTAATGTTGACATCTATAATACGACTTACCATAAAAAACATAGTTCATCAACATTCATCAATTGATGTCTGACCATGTTTGGTTTCTAAGTACATAACCATTTGGGCATATTTTTTTAACTGCCTCAAAAAATAATCGTCCTCCCGTAACAAAATGAGTTGCTATCCTTAGTTATATTAATGTTTCGACCTTTGACTTGTAATTAAAAAATAAATTATCCCAGTCATGAACCATTGTTTAATTACTTGCTTCTGAATGGCGGAATAAACTCTATGAGACAATTTTTGTTATACGCCCGCATTGGAAAAGTGGTCGTATATTGCCTTTGCCCCAGTGTCCGTACGTACTTCTGTCATCCGTCGTCCATAAATTGCTGTATTCGTTTTTTTATACGCCAATATTGAAATGTGGTCGTATATTTTTGTCGGTCCGGATCGCTCTAGAGGCTAAAGTTAATATCTGATTGACTTTAAATTTATACACAATGGTTAAGGTCGTGAGACAAAGAAGCCTTTTGATTTGATAATTACTGTCAGAGTTCTGGTCCTTGATCACTTCAAAAATCTTGTGAAAACTTTAGAGGCCACAGTTAATATCCAATTGACTTTTAAAGTGTTTAAGGTCATGAGACGAAGAAGCCTAAAGTCAGTGATATCTGAACACTTGAAAAATCTTGTTGACACTCTAAAAGCTACAGTTAATATCAGATTGAGTTTAAATTTATACACAGTGTTTAAGGTCATGAGATGAAGAATCCTGTTGAGAAAAATAGAAATAGTCTGTGTAAAGTAAGCCTAAAAGAAATCTCATGTAAATTATAAATACTCTGTATAAAGGAAAGTTTGTCACATGATTCACTGCTGTCACATGATCTACTGTTTGTGTGTCCTTTGTGTTGTCACGTGATCTACTGTCTCTTCCCTGTAATGGCTGACTGAATAAACATGTGGTTTGGCTGACTTGTTGTAGACTGAATATTGAGGCACTTATCAATGGTAGCAAAGCTGGTTTGTAGAAATTTTTTAAACAGGGAAGAGGTATAAGAAGAGGTAACAATGTCAATGAGTATAGTGTACAGAACTCCCCCAGCTTTTGATAAAACTAAAACTTATGAACAGTGGAAAAATGAGTTTAACATGTGGGAAGTGGATACTGACCTGGGCTGGAGAAGAAAAAAAGAGGACCGGCTTTGGCTTTGTCATTAGAAGGGAAGCCAAGAGATTGTGCATTAACCATTAAAGCTTATGATCTGAATGTAGACACTGGTGTAACTGTGTTATTAGCAGAAATGGATAAATTATTTAAGCAAACTGTTGTGGATTTGGCCTACAGCGCTAGCGCTTACACCATTTTTATACGCCCACATAGAAATGTGGTCGTATATTGCCGTCCGTCCGTCCGTCCGTCCGTCCGTCCGTCCGTCCGTCCGTCCGTCCGTCCGTCCGTCCGTCCGTCTGTCGGTCGGTCGGTCCGTCCGTCCATCGTCCACAATTTCTTGTGAACGCTCTAGGGGCTAAAATTAATATCCGATTGACTTTAAATTTATACACAGTGTTAAAGGTCATGAGAGGAAGACCCCTATTGATTTTCAGCGATTTCCGATAATTGCTGTCAGAGTTATGGCCCTTGATCACTTCAAAAAATCTTGTGAACGCACTAGAGGCTAAAGTTAATATCCGATTGACTTTAAATTTATACACAGTGTTTACGGTCATGAGACGAAGAAGCCTATTGAATTTCAGCAATTTCTGATAATAACTGTCAGAGTTATGGCCCTTGATCACTTTGAAAAATCTTGTGAAAGCTCTAGAGGCTAAAGGTAATATCCGATTGAATTTAAATTTATACACACTGTTTACGGTCATGAGACGAAGAAGCCTAGGGATTATCAGCGATATCCGATAATTAGTGCCAGAGTTATGGCCCTTGATCACTTTGAAAAATCTTGTGAACGCTCTAGAGCCTAAAGGTAATATTCGACGGACTTTAAATTTATACACAGTGTTTAGGGTCATGAAACAAAGAAGCCTAGGGATTTTCAGCGATTCTCGATAATTACTGTTAGAGTTATGGCCCTTGATCACTTCAAAAAATCTTGTGGATGCTCTAGAGGCTAAAGTTAATATCCGATTGACTTGAAATTTATACACAGTATTGAAGGTCATGAGACGAAGAAGCCTATTGATTTTCAGAATATTAAGTGTTTCGTATACTAAACATTAGCATGGAGGAGAACTTTATCAAAGCCAAACAAATTCGAATGATTTTCTGATAATTACATAATGAGTTGTTACTTGTTATATGATTTTAGTGTATTATAAATGTTTCATTACTGAAAAAAGTTTAATATGCGACAACTCTTGTTGACTGCCCGGACGATTAAGCTGCTGTGGGCGTATGTTTCGTTGCCTGGCAACCTATCTTTTAACAATTTGATTGATCGAAATTTCCATCTATGTCAATGACTGATTACATCATCAATTTTGAACAGAAATATAAAGAACTAAAGAATCATAATATGGAGTTGCCGGAAACTGTTTTGCCATTCAAGGTCCTGGACAGTGCAGGTATTTGGAAAAAGGACAGACAAATGGCATTGTCAGCGTGTGTTGATTTAACTTTAGATAATATAAAATCCGCGTTGAAGCATATATTTGGTGATATGTCCAGTCAAAATGATACTCACACGACAAATAATGGTTCTGAAGATGTTTACACCTGTTGAACTTCAAGAGATTCTGAAAATGATATTTCTCAAGATGCTTACCTAAATTATAGACAAAGAGGACGTGGAACAGATAGACAATTTTCAAGAAATAGGGCTGATCATGAAAATAGGACTGGACGAAAAAATCTCATTTTTAATGACATTGTATCAATATGTAGTTATTGTGGATCAAAATATCATTGGGTTAGGTTTTGCCACAATAAGAATAGTCAGCAAAATAGTGAGGGGGCTTCTGTACATATGACTGAACATGAAATAGATGATGTACCTGTAGTTTATTATCATTGATAACTCCATTGGCTACTTTAAACAAAACAGGAGAGGAGTTAACTGGTATCCAGGAAGAAGTTTGGCCTGTCTTGACATTAGAGGTAGTTATCAAAACTTGCAATGAACCACATTTGAACCTTGCTCTATGCAGTTCCAAAGACATTTCTTGTAATATCTTACATTGCTCTGATAACTGATAGTGTGACAACTTATCTACATAAGCAATATTATGATTATTTACACTATTTGGAAGATAATGACAAATATTAATAGGATTTGTAGTCCTATTAGTAACAACATCGTTCTCATCAAATCTAGGTAAGATAACGTCACATTCATCCGTAATGAAACATTTATTAGTTTCAGCTAAAACATTAAGATTATTGTTGTTAGGAACATTAACTTACTCTTTCTGAAGTTGATCAATGTGGGTAGTTTTTGTCTCAAAATTAGGAGACCTAACAAAACATAGTTTTAATCGATTAATCGAATAGACCTAATGTAGGGCCTTACCATCTAGAGAATGTAATGGGTTCGATCAAGAATTTGATGCACAACCAAAGGACCACACCAATCGGCTTTGATTTTACGTGAATTTGAAGTAAGGCTTGATGATGACGGTTTGAGTACATAAACTAACTGGCCCAATCCGTAAATAGGATTCTTACTGAGGGTGTGTGAAATACTGAAATTTTGAGATTTCTGTTGACATTTTTGTAATTCAAGCATATTCTTAGAAATGTGATCAAACTTGTCCTTTAAATGGGAAATATACTCTGAATATGAACGACAAACTCCATCGAATTGCCAACGAAGATTGGTAAGATTTTTGGGCTTCTTGCCAAATACCAACTCGTAAGGGCAAAAATCACCTAACTGTGGTGAAATAAAAGAATTGTAAGCATAGCAACAGGGCGACACATATCTGACCCAATCAGTTCCATACTGACTTAAGTTAACCTTGATCTATTGTGGTGTTCTGCCAGATGACTACCATGATTGGCATCACTAATTACTTTTGACTTATACCAAGTGTTGTACAAAGAGAGGTAACAATCTTTCCGATGAAACTTGCAGCTGCATCTGTTACTATGACAGATTGGGGCTCATACAGGACATCATCCATTCTAATCAACTTAATGAACGCTTTCTTCCTCAATACTACGATGTTATAACCGATTTAATAAATAGTAAATTTTCACCCAAGTTTGCAATACAGCATCACAAAGTGCATAAGAACAAAAAAACCTGATGTGCTATATAAAATCCTTTTCAGGGATAAACATATATAAGACATTGGACTTAATAGAATCTTCAGAGACCGTTCAAGTAATAAAATCTATACCAGGTACTATTCCTAAAATTTCACCTACAGTCGTATACAAAATTTTACCTCCTATCCGTAATAAAATATTTAACTACCATGAAACTATCGAAAACCTAAACGTACAAGAATTTATTAAAAATTACGATAATACTACATGTCAATGCACCAACTCTCCCTTTAAAGATACCTTTTATGACCATATACTGACAGGAAACTTTGACATTATCGAAGAAAAAACCTTAGAAATCTTTTCAAATTTGGACCACAATTTCGGGAACAGCCAAATGGTACTAATTTTAAAAAAGTACATAATGATCTCCAATCCCAAATTAGGAAATGCATTGTAGCTTGGTCTGATAAATTTCGTGCACCCCTTGAGTCCTTTGGAGAGTGGAAAAATACTGTGTTTGATCTCTTATCAAAGAGAATCAAATATATCAAACTTAAATTAAGACACCCACCACCAGAGGTTCTAAAAAATGCATCTGCAGTTGAGTGTCTTGCCACTCTCCAAGATAGATTTGTTCTAGCACCTGTCGATAATGCCACAATAATATTGCCTCTGTAAAAAATACTATATCAAAAACATTCTGACTGAAGTTGGACTCTGGCCCAACACAAATAATGACACTTATAAATGCATTACGGATTTAACTAAGATATTTTGCACAACCAATACTCCTTTAACAGAAGTAATGATATGAAAGACAATGTGAAAATAGATGCACTACCGTACATTTATTCGATACCCAAATTTCATAAAAACCCAGTAAAATTCAGATATATAATATCCCCTAGTGTTTGCCAGTCAAAACCGCTTGCGCAGATGATAACCAAAGGCCTTAAATTATGCCAAACCCAACATGCAATTTGGTGCAAAACACTTCGAAATAACACTGGTATTATTAGTTTTTTCATTATTGATAAAAAAACAAACCTATAGTAGAGACTATAGATACAATCAATAATAAAGACAATGCAAAAACAATAGAAACGTTCGAGTTTTCTACTTTGTATACTATACTCCAACATGCAGATCTTAAAAATAATTTGAATTGGTTTGTAGATAAAGCCTTTAATGGAGCTTTCGGAAAAGGCAGGAACTTGGTGGCCATTTACTCTCAAGATGCTAGATGGATCATAAAACGTCGCAATGCCGACACTGTAATTTTTGATAAAGAAAAATTTCAAAAAAATAATACATTTTCTCATTGACAATGCCATATTTGAGGTTGGGGATCAGATAATACAGCAACTATTGGTTTACCAATGGGAACTGACCCACTCCATTTATGGCAAATGCACATTTACATAAATATGAATTCTACTTTCAAGACCATAAAAGAAAAACAGATTACAAAGTAGCCAAAAGTCTGAACTACACCTTCCGTTACATTGATGACATAACACCCATCAATGATAATGGAAATTTCAATAAATTTAAAAGTGAAATATATCCTCCTGAACTCATATTAAATAAAGAAAATTCCGGCACCCAAAATGCATCTGTTCTTGACCTGGACATCAATGTCATTAATAACAAATTTAATGTTGGTAATTTCGACAAAACAGACAAATTCGGTTTTGAAGTAGTAAAATATCCGTCAATTTATAGTAACATACCAGATACCACGCTATATAATGTTTTCTATCACAAGCATTACGATTTTTAACCATGTGTAACAATAAAGAACTATTTCTTTCCCGAACAAAATCTCTGTTTTTGAAATGTGTAATGTTTGTAATAATAAATGCTCCCTATTAGTATTGTAACAATGAGCCTCTCTCTGAATCCCGATAAAAGAAAACACATGTATGAAAATGAACTGACGAGTTTGTTATTCCTATATAGAGCAAATTGGCGACGAGGATAAAGGAATTAATGTCAAATCAAAGCTGGTGGGGTACTGTTATTTAAAGAATAAAAGTCTGATAGTGCTTAGAAAAGCTGAAATCACCTGAAAATTGTTGCCACGGTAAATTACATTTCAAACATGGCTGCTGCTACATTTGGACACATAGACGAATACCGTTTTGGAACAACTGGTGTGAGTACACTGAAAGATTGGAACATTATTTTGCTGCTAACGACATAACAAATAACAGGAAGAAAAAATCTATATTTTTAAGTGTATGTGGTACTCAAACATACAGCTTAATTCGCAAAGTATCTGCCCCACAAAAGCCAAGTGAGAAAAGTTTACTACAATTAATTGACTCTCAATTAAAAGACATCTCAATCCAACACCATTAGTCATAGCTGAGAGATTTAAATTCTACAATAGAAAACAAAAAGAGGGTGAAAGTATCAACGATTTTGTTGCTGAACGACGAAAACTGTCACAATTTTGTGAATTTGGAGATTTCCTGACACAAGCTCTGAGAGACATTTTTGTTTATTCTTTGAGGTCAAAGGACATACAGGGGAAATTGTTGACAGAAGCAAATTTAACTTTAGAGAGAGCCTTAGAAATTTCTATTGGTATGGAAACTGCTGCAAAACAAGCTGATGAATTATTTCCTGGATCATCCAGTGCCAAAAGTACATCAGAAATTCACAAGGTTTTTAGACAGAGGAATTCCTAGGGTGTCGAAAAGAAATTACAAGAGATGGAAAACAGTTAAGTTGAATATTAGAGATGTGGTAAACTGAAGCACAGCGCTAATATATGTCATTACCGAAGTAAGCGATGTCAAAATTGTAGAAAGTTTGGTCATTTAAGTAGAATGTGTACATATTCGAAAACAAAGAAAGAAGAATCGATACCAGCGAAAAAGAAGAATTCTAAAATAAGGTATATGGAAGAATCTGACACAAAAATAGAAGAAAGAGAAGATTTTTCATTTTTTAGTATAAAGTCTGTAAGAAATGACACAGTAGAAGAAATAAAGATACCTGTGAAAATAGAGGGAACGGATATTAGTATGGAGTTAGGTACTGGAGCATCAGTTTCATTACTTCCCGAAACCGTGTATCTAAAACATTTTAAAGATTTACCGTTAAAGCCATCTACTGTTGTGTTAAAAACTTATACGATTGAAAGTTCTTGGTGAAATTTATGTTAATGTCAAGTATGAAAATCAACAGAAAAGTCTAATTTTATACGTTGTTCCTGGAACCGGACCTGTATTGTTTGGAAGAAATTGGATGATTCATATTATGATAAATTGGAAGTCCATCAAACATGGAAATACTGAAGATATGATAACACCAATTTTAGGCGAATTTAGTTCGTTATTTGATGGTAAATTGGGTTCTGTTAAAGGTGAAAAGCTCATATTGAAATGAAAGACTCACGACAAACCTATTTTAAACCTAGACCGGTAGCTTATGCTATAAAAGAGATGCTGAGTGACGAATTAGATCGACTGGAGGAGATTGGTATATTACAAAAAGTTAAATATTCAGATTACGGAACACCCATAGTCCCAGTTTTAAAACCCAATAATACTGTCAGAATTTGCGGTGATTTCAAAGTTACCGAAAATCCTGAAGTCAGAATACCTGAGTATGTAAAGCCAAAACCTGAATACCTGTTTACACAGTTAAATGGTGGAGAAAAGTTCACAAAATTGGATCTCACACAGGCCTATCAACAAATTTTGTTGGATGAGGAGTGTAGAAAGTTGGTAACTATAAGTACTCATAAAGGGCTATACGAATATAAACGTCTACCATTTGGAGTATCATCTTCGCCAGCAATATTCCAAGAGGTAATGGATAAGATACTGCAAGGTCTACCCGGTACAATTTGTTATATGGATGATATTACTATACTATTAAAAAAAGTAGGGGATATTTGATTTTGGGGGCATAATACTAAAATATGCAAATGACTGCGAAAAAAGTCACTATAGAACCTAACAGAAGAAACATTTCCAGTTACATGTGACGCCCAAACGCGCCAATAGCTACCGCATGGAATACAAGTGATGCTTTGGATCATCATGGGGGTCCAACCCAAGATTGGCACGACTCTGACTTTGAATGTTACAGTCATTGTGGCATTGAATTCGAGGGTGGAAACATCAGTTTAGTTGTTTTAGTGACCAGAAGACAAATTTTGATATGCGTCGGCTTACCCAAAATGAACGGTTACGTGCCCTTGGCATGCTACAGATCGGCACAACACAGGCGGTTGTTGCGCGGACGATGAATGTTTCTCAGCAGGCTATGGTCCAGATACCGTGATACACAATCTGTACAGGACAGACTACGCTCAGGTCGACCAAGGGCGACAACTCAAGCCCAGGATCGATTTATCCGTACCTTGGCCTTGAGAAATCGTGTCATCACAGCAAATCAGATCAGCGCTCGTCTTCAAACAGACACTGGTGTGAGAGTGAGTGGCCAGACCATTCGGAATCGACTGCATAGGGGTCATCATCGCGCCCGACGTCCTTGCGTGATCCCTTGTTTGAGAGATCATCACATTCAGGCAAGACGTCGTTGATGTAGGGATCGTCAACACTGAGATAATTGACGCTGGAACAATGTGATGTTTTCAGATGACTCAAGGTTTACTGTTGATTTTTTGGACAGACGTAGGAGGGTGTGGCGTCGTCGAATCGAGCGCTTTGGGGTTGGTTCTGTTATGGTGTGGGGAGGCATCACTGTTGCTGGAAGAACGGCTTTACATGTTGTTGCAGGGCGTGTTACAGGCAAGTACTACCGGGACAACATCTTGGCAGTCCATGTTGTGCCGTTCGCACGACGTCATGGCCACCGTTTCATCTTCCAGGATGACAACGCAAGATGTCACCGGGCCAGGATCGTTACAGGTTACCTCCAACAACAGAACATCACCACATTACCTTGGCCAGCACTGAGTCCCGACCTCTCCCCCATCGACCATGTCGAGGACATGCTTGGTCAGAGGTTACGTCAACGTCAACAACGTCCTGCCAATGTCCAAGAACTTGCTGTTGCGTTGCAACAGGAATGGGACAACCTTGACCAAAATGACCTTAGACGTCTCATTAGGGGTATGCCACGTCGGATCAATGTTTGTTTGGCAAACAGAGAACGATTTACCCGTTACTGACTTTGTTGTGATGCTGTGGTAAATTTGCTGTTTGACCCCGGGTATCATTTTACCCTTATAATGGTCAGTCTGTGCCTTACTTAGTCTAACGATTGTTTGAAATTTGTTTCTTCGTCAGTTTCATTAGGTGACTTTAATAACACCTAAAAATCAAATATCCCTACCTTTTTTTAATAGTATATTACAGGACGAAACGATCAAGAACATGTAGAAAATCTACGACAAGTTATAAAACGCTTAGATGAATATGGATTGAAGTTAAACAGAGAAAAGTGTGTTTTCATTAAACATTCCATTAAATATTTAGGTTTTAAAATTGATGCTAATGGTATAAGACCATCTACATATATAATAAAGGCAATTATGGATGCTCCTGAACCGAAAAAGGTTGCGGAAGTACAGTCGTGGTTAGGTTTAATAAACTATTATCGGGAATTTTTACCTAATATTAGTACGATTGCCGCTCCACTAAATAAACTTTTAACTAAAAATATACAGTTTGTTTGGAATGAAGATTGTGCCAAAGCATTTGAAACTTTAAAAAATAATATTGCGTCAGACAATTTATTAGTTCACTTTGATCCTGAAAAGAGAATAATTATAGCAACAGACGCTTCTCCGTATGGAATTGGAGCAGTTAATTTTGCATGAAGTTGATGGTGTAGAAAACCAGTCGCTTTTGTGTCGCGTTCACTCACAACAGCCGAGAGAAATTATTCCCAAATTGAAAGAGAGGCATTATCTATAATTATTGGTATACAGAGATTCCATCAATATTTGTATAGTTTACGATTTACCTTATTAACAGATAATAAACCACTCTCACTGATATTAAATCCTAAAAAGGGTAAACCAGCTCTAGCTACATCACGTATCCAGAGGTGGGCTATTAAATTATCAGCGTATCAGTATGATATAAAGTACAGAACTGCGGAGGAAAATGGTAATGCAGACGGATTATCAAGATTGCCGTTGACAGAACATTGTGAAGATTACAAATTTTATTAACGTTTAACAAAGCATGACATAATAATCTTACTTCATACTGGTAAATACACTGTGAATGCTAAATTAAACGGATATAAGAAAACTGTTGTGGCTAGAAACAAATGTAAAAGAAGCGGAGGGATTGTAATATTTATAAAAGAACATTTAAATCGCATAAAGATAGTTGAAACTTGTGAACATGGTTTAGCAATCATCAAGATTTCAAACACTAATCATTGCGAAAAAGATATATTTTTTTGTTGTATGTACATACCACATGAACGATCGCAATTTTATAAATCATACGATGTTAATTTCTTTGATGAGATAGAACGGCTACATTCTTATTACTCGAGATTTAGAATATTCATTGTGTTTGGCGATTTAAACTCAAGAACAGCTACTAATAGTGACGTGCTTACTATTAGCAATAATAATCAAGTGTATGACTATTTGCACAGTTAATCTTACCCGAACGAAATTCTGACGATAAAGTGTTAAATAATTTTGGCAAAAGGCTCTTACAAGTATGTATAAACACGGAACTTTGTATATCAAATGGACGGTTAGAGTCTGGTAAATATACTTGTTGTACTGGAAATGGTAATAGTTTAATTGATTATTTTCTAAAAATGCTGATTCATTTAATTATTTTAGTAATCTCAGTGTACTGGGGTTTTTAGAATTTTCTGATCACGTTTCATTATATCTTTGTTTAAATGTGAAAAGGCCCCTCCCCTCAGTAGGTATTACAGAGAACGTTGTGAGTTACGTCCCTTACCTTAAATGGGACCCGGAGAAGATCGATGACTTAAGATCATCCTTAACCGATAATTTGAATGTAATTAATAATGTATTAAACGAAGAATATTTTATTCCAAGCCAGGATGTTATTAATAACATAAACAATAGTCTTTGTTCAAAGTTGTTTGATTTGTGTTATGACGTTATTGGTTCCACAAAAAAAATTCGAAGTAATCCGTATCGCAAACCTAATACTAAGTGTAAAAATACATGGTTTAATAATAACTGTGTTTGTGCTAAAAATGACTTTATTAAGAATAAAAATTTATTTAGTAAAGCAAAAACTGACCAGAGTCGAGCTAATTTTGTTAAAAGTAGAACAAAATATAATAATGTTAAAAAACAGTGTACAGATATAGGTCTGGTTTAGAATTGTGTAAAAAGGCTAAAGACAACCCTAAAGGATTCTGGAGAGAGATTCAACTTTATAAAAATGGTAAAGATACACCCACACATTCCTCCCAGCTGAACTTGTCTGATTTTTATGATCATTTCCAGAGTGTCTTCCAAACTCCTTTGGTACAAATTATAAAAGAACAAATCCCTATTACAAGCGTATATGATAATGCCGTCCCCTCCCTTGATAACGAATTCACAGTTTCAGAAATAAAAATAGCAATTTCTAAGCCTAAAGCAGGGAAAAGCCCTGGGAGAGATGGTATTATTCCAGAAATATTTAAACATTTTACTGATGTTTTGTGTGTGTCACTGTGCAAACTTTTTAATACTGTGTATAAATGTGGTGTGTACCCTTCAGAATGGTCAAATTGTAATATAGTCCCCGTCCCCAAAAAAGGTAACACCAACGATGTTAATAATTACAGAGGGATAACCTTAATGTGTGTGTTTAGCATATTATTTTCTATTGTTATAAATAATTGTCTGCTTTCGTGGGCTATTAAAGGGGATGTACTCTCAAATACGCAATTTGGTTTTCAACCTCATAAAAGCACAGTTGATTGTATTTTTGTTTTACAAATGATAGTAAACAAATACCTGGCAGCGGGCAATAAGCTTTATTGTGCCTTTATTGATTATTCAAAAGAATTTGACAAAATAGATAGAAAGTTGTTATTAGATAAACTCCAACTGACTGGTGTAAGCTCAAAATTGATCAGATGTATTAAATCAATGTATGATAATGTAAATATATGTGTCAAGTACAATGGTAAATATTCAGATTATTTCTCGTCGCTTTCTGGAGTCAAACAAAGTGATAATCTCTCACCTCTCCTGTTTTTACTATATTTAAATGATTTTAATACTTATATGAATAATAATGCTTTGGATCCAGTTATTTTAGATAATCTGATATTAACTTCTATTATGTATGCCGATGACACTACTTTAATATCTTCATCGGCAAAGGGGTTGCAACATTTACTAGATAAATTACTATCTTACTGTAATAAATGGAAGCTAACTGTTAACACAGAAAAAACTAAAATTCTTATATTTCAGCGAGGTCATTTAAAATGTAGCAATTATAACTTTATGTACAATAATAACAGAGTTGAATGTGTAAAAACTTATTTAGAAAATAGAGTTGTCTTCGAACGGCAAATTTAATAACACACAGAAAACACTATCTGTTAAGGGCTCAAAAGCCCTTTATCAATTATCCAATGTTTTTGAAAATGTACACCTTAATGTTAAACAACAATGTTTCTTATTTGATACTTATGTTGGTTCTATTTTATCTTACGCATGTCCTGTATGGGGCTTCCATAAATCGCCAGATATTGAACGATTACATCTAAAATTTTGCAAACGTACTCTATGTGTAAAAGGATCCACCCCAACACCAGCAGTCTATGGTGATCTTGGCAGAGTACCACTTCGAATTACACGTCTTCAAATTATAATTCAATATTGGATGCACATTATTTCATCTAAAACAAGTCTGCTATATCATGTGTACAATGCCATTCTTCACGACGTTTCCATTACGAATAGAAATAAAAGCTTCAATTGGGCATACAATATAAAATGTTTATTGGAATCTCTTGGATTCGCCTCAGCTTTTGATGATCAAAATACTGTTTTACCTGTATATGATGAAATTAAACTTAGAATAAACGATCAGTATTTACAGGAGTGGAATGAAGATCGATCGAAATACTCAAAACTAAATTATTATAACCTTTTCACCAATGAATTATCACAAAAAGAATATTTATCAATTATATTAAATCATAACTACTGTGTTTCTTTATCGAAATTTAGATGTGTATCACATACCTTGCTTAACGAAACGGGAAGATACGACAAAATTACCAGAAATGATAGAATTTGTAATCTATGCAATTTAAGTAACGTTGAAGATGAATATCATTATATATTCTGCTGTCCATTTTATAAAGATTTAAGAGAACAACTTATTCCTGCTTATTATAGAAATCACCCTTCACTCCAAAAATTCATAGATATTATGTCTTCCACATCACCAGTTATTTTAAACTCATTAGCAAAATATATACATTTATCATTTATTAAACGTCAGTCTTTTCAAGAAGCTATTCTTCCTTAAAATTGTATATACTTTTCTAACTTGTTTTGTACTATTTGTATTATCAACACCTTCACATTACATATTTTATTTATTTATTCATTGTATTTGCAATAAGTTTTGTAACTTTCAGCAATAAAAATTACTTACTTACTTACTTAACGACACATGGAGTCGAGAAGCTTATAATTTACATTGTGTTCAGATTAACACTGTACTTGTAACAGCAAAACAACTAAGTCAAGAGACCGCCCATGATATATTGTTTTCCCGAATTCTTTATTTTACTCGACATGGTTGGCCAGATCAAAAAGAAATATCTGACGAATTACTGCCTTATTACAGAAAAAAGGACGAAATAACAAGTGAGGGAGGATGTTTGTTATGGGGTATAAGGGTCATCGTTCCAGAAAAATTTAGATCACAACTATTGGAAACATTACACGATGTCCATGTCGGAATAGTTAAAATGAAGTCTATCGCCAGAATGCACGTATGGTGGCCAAGCTTAGACGATGATATTGAACAGTTAGTTAGAGATTGTCTTCCGTGTCAAGATGTTAAATCTACACCAATGGTTCGATCTAATCCATGGATTTGGCCAAGTCGAAATTTTGAAAGAATACATATTGATTTTGCTGGACCTTATTTAAACAAAATGTTTTTAATTGTGGTTGATGCTAGATCAAAGTGGCCAGAAGTATACATGATGTCATCTACTACAACTGAAGCTTCTATTGATATCTTGCTACAATTATTTGCATCTTATGGTATTCCTGAACAGATAGTCTAAGACAAACGGACCACAATTTATTTTAGCTGATATTGAACCAGTTTACTAAACAGAATGGTATTAAAGATATGAAGTCAGCACCGTATCATCCAAGCTCAAATGGTGAAGCGGAACGTTTTGTTAGAACTTTTAAAACAGCAATGAAAACACAACAACACGACAGAGGAACAATTAAACAAAATCTTTATAGATTTTTGTTGTCCTACAGAACAACACCACACTGTGTTACAAAGTTAACTCCTGCAGAACTGTTTATTGGTCGACAACTTAGAACTAGGTTAGACTTATTAAAGCCAAGTCTTACTTCTTCAATGATGAAACGAACATCGCCTAAAATAGATAAAACAAAAAGTCTTGAAGTCGGTTCGGTTGTATTGGTTAAAGATTACAGAAATCGAGAAGTTAATTGGAAACGAAGTGTAATTGTTCAGAAACTTGGACCAGTAACTTACATTGTAGAAGTTGATAATCTTAAAGATCAGTTAATAGACATTTCACTTCAAAGTACAAATCCAAATTTGTTTCAACGATCTGATGCAGAACAAGTTCCAGATGAGCTAACTACAAACCTACATGTGCCAATTGGACCACAACCAATTATAAATGAACAGTACAATGAAAATAATAATCCTGTATTGCCTACAGAGAATCCAGCATCTTTTCCAGCAATGTCACCTGAAGCAGCGTTACAAACCCGTACCACTGAAAGAGCTAGAAAGAAACCAGAAAGACTAATAGAGACAATTTAATTATGAACGTTTAAAAAACATTTAAAAAACATTTAAAAAACATATAAAGACATTTAAAAGACATTTTAAATTGTGCAGGAAGTATTGTAATGTTTGTAATAATAAATGTCCCCTATTAGTATTGTAAAAAAACACATGTATGAAAATGAACTGACGAGTTTGTTATTCCTATATAGAGCAAAATGCACTGCCATAGGCGGTACACAATTCCGTTTCTTCAATATACCAAGTTTAACATTTCTTATAAGTATATAAGTATATTGGATAATGATCCAATTTAATTTAGTATAAAATTTGTATAGTTACGTAATCCTGTCTGGATTATCGCCCTTATTGTTATTATTTTATGACTTCATAAATACACTTACATTGTACGCTTTCTTCTGCATTCCTGTTTTGCATTGCTTGTATGGGGTATTTAGTATTATGTTTTGTTCAATTATACAACTTAAAAATTCTGATTGGTTGTTTAAACTTAGAGCTTTTAGCATTATTCCATCTTGATTATCGCCCTTTTTGTTAAGACATTCTAGAAGCCTCTAACTTTGACGTCATTGATAACAGAACGACGTATTTACGTCACACCATTCAGTTAGCAGACAGTTGCCTTGTGAGGCAGTCTACATTTCCTTTGCTTCTTTGTATTCGGTTTTGTTTGTGCATTTTTCTTGTGATGGGTGGAATATGTTCCCTCAATACATTCACTACACATCTATTTTATTGAATATTTAAACACTTCTTTAATGTTTTAGACTACCTTTTTTATACATTTCACCGATGTGGTTATTTGAATAGTCGGAATTTTGACTACAGTATGCTTGCATTTGTATTTCTTGTAGCATATGGCAGACCATGTCTAATGCTGACATCACATAATGTTTTTCCTTGTCATTTTCAACTTTGAGAGAAGTCTGTTGTGTTACTACAGCGCAGTGGACGCTTACGGCTAGCCCCCGGATCCATTCACTCTTTTTTGAATTGTTTATTCGTTTGTTTGTTGTTTCGGAGTATGATGTAATGTCGTTATATTTGACCTTTATGTAAATCATATGTGGCGCAGTACCACTGCACCAACTAATACATTAGTTGGGACGCAAATGATGAAGCCAATAATCCCATCACAGATAACTAGAAGATGTTTAAAACCAGAGATGGATGCAGGCATGCTTTTAAAATCAATACTAAGTTTGTCAAAAGCATTGTATTCTTCAGGTATCCTAGGATGAAATATTCTGGTTTTATCTGTCTTGGATTTGAATTTCTGGCAAGTAGAACATGTATTAATGTACTGTGTGATCCTCTGAAACATGTTGGGAAAGTAGAATAGCGTTCTCATAGTCAAATAAGTACGAACTATTCCCTGATGATTACACAACTGACTATCGTGATACTGATGTATCAAATTTGTGCACATGGACTCAGGAATGACAAGTTAAAGAGTAAAGCGATCATCCTTGAGTAGTAGTAGACAAAATAAAATATACTCTTCTGCTTGGAGTTGGAGACGTTTCGCAGCTCTATGATCACTGGGCAATATATTGTGCGACAAATAATCATAGATAGGCTTAAATTGGGGAGAAGATGCTTGTTCAAGCCGAAGCTTATTCTGATCGAATGTCAAATTATAGTCTCCGATGATTTTACGCTTAATAACATCGACAATTTATCCAATTCAGCTTGTTTTGGGAAATGATTAATGACCAGCCGTTCACAATTCTGGATGAGGGGTTTGGGAGGAATACAGAGATCAATGGGAGTATCACCATCTGTAACAATGTCTACTGATTTATCGACCAGACGAAATTCAGGCATAGAATCGTTAGAGGAAGGTGTGTCAGCGAGAACTGGTGATCATTTGGGTGGGACAGCATTCTGGCTTGTTTAACGTACATAGGAAAGGGAAATGGAAGAGTTCTGTTGAGATTTTGACTGGTGAGTTCTAGAATTCCTTGACTGAAGAGATATTATTGGAAGACACAATGTGAGAAGGGATTTCAGTTGAAGTACTAGAAGTTGGTTGACTATCTGTAGTAGAGCGTGTGGAAAGTTTGGGGAAGAGTTCGGGAATGGCGATTTTCTTCTGTTTTGCATATTAACGTGTAACCGGGCGACTTGATGAACTCAACTCCTTTGAGTAAGTACTGGAAATTTGTGATGTTTATGAGAAGACCAAACATTTACAACTCGTTAACGCTGTAATTCTTACATGCTGGAGGTAACTTCTTAGAATAACTCCCAAATATTCGCTCCTTGCCATTTATGATTTGTGTAATATACGATCCAGTAGCTGATCGAGATGTATCGCTATAGAGGCTCAAAGGACCGTTGGCAGTCGGGAGGTACAAAACAGGTGGGTTAGAAAGAAGATATTTTACATCTTGAAAAGCCTTTTCGTGGTCTTCGGTCCATGAAAATTTAGATCGCTTGGAAAAAAATCTGATGAAGGGGTTGCATAACTTCTTGAATCTTGGCAGAAAGTTTGAGACATAGTTGACAGCTCCTATAAACCTACGAACTTCTTTACTAGACTTACGACGAACAAGATGTTGAATTGCCTGGCAACGATTTGGCAATGGTTGGAGTGTGACAAGTCCTTCGTTATTAATCTTAATTAAATGACCCACGTACACAACTTGATTTCTGAAAAACGAACATTTACCAGGAGAAATCTTCAGTCCATTATCAATAAGTGCTTGAAAGACAGCCTGTAAGTGACTACTGTGTGACTGGACATCCTTACTAAATACAATGATATCACCGCGATGAGCGATACAGTAATTTCGACATTCAGGTATTTGAGGGAGAATCCTATCACTTTTGGCTTGAAAAATAACAGGGGATACACTTAAGCCTTGTGTCAAGCGCTTGAAGTAAAAGTGGCGACCTCCGCGATAGGAAGCTATACCTGTGTATTGTTGAGCATTGTGGGAAAGGGGCATAGAAAAGAAAGCAGACTTAAGGTCAAGGCAGCTGATAACTATGGGTTAAGCATGACCAATTCTTTGCAAGGTAGATGATAATAAAGGGAAAGGATGATTATACCTCTGAATGCGCTTATTTAAGTGACGAAAGTCAACTACAACACGTTTATCTGTAGTTCCCTTTTTAGGGAGAATTAAAACAGGAGAGGTGTATGATTGGTGACCCTTGGCAATGATACCCAATTTTACTAATTTATCAAGTTCAGCATCCATAACCTCTTTATCAGATTCAGTGGTATGATATGGCCGAATATAAAATGGACGAGGGTCATTAACATTAATGTCAACTTCAATGTTAGAATAATGGCCAATCTCACCATAAAGTCTGAAAGCTTCTCTGCTTTGGGATAATTGACTATGAAAATCTTTCTTCTCGTTAGATGACAAAATACAATTATCATACAAGTTAATTTGCTGTTGTAGAATCTCGTCTTCTGATAACTGCAATAAAGGTCATCTTTCTTAAGATGGGAATATTGTTCTGCACGTTGAACAAACTATGATGAATCACACACAAAAACAGTACCTGTGTGGAAATAGAACAAAGGATGAGATTGCCTAAGGTGAAGAGTTTTACTATCAGGGTTTGATATTGGAACAACAGCTCTGTTACGCTGTAAAGTAGCAAGTATAAACGATGAAGATGTGTTATGTGATCTCTTCTGAAGGAGGACCTCACGATTCCTATATAGACCTGGGACATGACCATACAAGGCGACATAGCGTGTATGACCTGGGGCCTGTTTCACGAAATTTTAACTTAAGATAAAATCCAAATTTTAGTACATACTCAAATCTGATTGGCTAAGCGCTAAAATCAATCTAATACTATCCAATCGAATTACTAAAATCGGATTTTATCTTAGTTAAAATTTCGTGAAACGGGCCCCAGGCTTAATGTACACATTGTGAGTTGGGGAAAAGTTGACTCTTTTAGGCTTACAACGAAATACATTATCCTCAAAATGTAAGGAACCTTGTAACTCTGATAAGGTATACTGACCAAAAATAAGATCAATACCAACTAAATCTGGGGCACTATAAACTTTGAAACGAAACGAATAACCTTGAATAAAGACTTGTATAAACATGAAAGTTGAACAACTCAACATTTGACCATTGCCCATACATTTCCAAACATTTTACTAACTTATGTACAGGTAAACTTGACAAATAAGGAGAAGAATTAACAACGGATTGTGAAATAAGTGATTCAGAAGCACCACTATCAAATAAAATAAGCACCGATTTTCTATCTGATAAACTACCCTAACAATAATTAAAGGGACCTAGCAATAATTAAAGGGACTTAACTGAAGAATAACATCTGAGTTAATGTCCTTTGAAACCTGTTTGGCTAGCTAGATGATTGAGTTGGGGGAATATTTGTGGAGCATTATTATCAAATATTCCCCTATTCAAAAATCCTTGCATGGATCTGAGCGTTAAGGTCTAGAAGATCCACCAGGTTGACAAAAACCCTGTCTGTTAACTGCGTAAGTCTGCGACTGAAAATCTGACGTATTTGCAACATAAGGTGGCTGATAACTAGTAGGGTTGAAAGAGTGTGACAAGTGTCTAATCCTTCTCATAAGATCATCTTGCTGAGCCAGACAAGATCTCCATGTGTGACCCTGATTGAGGCAATAATCGCATTGGACTCATATGGGTGACTGCGAATTGCGCAACCTAGAATTTGAGGGACTTTTACGTCGTTGAACCCAAGTAGATGATGGTGACGTGTCTCTGCTGAAATCAGAATGTGCTGGGTGTTGAATATGACCATCGTAATTCCATATTATTAGATTTATTCAAGCTCATATAAAATACAATATGTCAGCGTCCTAACAACAAGCATGGTTGAGGCAGAGGTCATATGACATCGAGATAACTCTTAAGGTACTGCCTATGGAGAAGGAGTGACACTACTGACTATGACATTATTATAGAGTCTAAATACACTACACTCCTTCTTCCTTATTTGAAAACATGATAAATGTTAATAAACTGATTCGTAAATATATAGTCTTATTTTTTTCTGAACAAAACTACCAATGCTATGTCCTTAGCAACATGAGTAATTCACATACAATCGTAACATAACTATTTAACACAAACGCGTTGTTTGCACACAGTTTAAATTGAAACATAATTAGTGTTTGTCCGATATTATAAATTCAGTCTATCAGGTGGTTTAGTAACTCTGGAAGAATGACGTAACATCTGGGATGACTGATTTAAGGGATCGAGTGATGTTGATGATTTCAGTGATGAAGGTAAAGAGTGTTCTGGGCCCGATTCCTAGAAAATTCTTAAGCACGTTCTTATGCTTAGATTTTAGTCGACTTTGCATTTAAGTAAACTTACCTTATTATGTGTTCCCAGAAAATTCTTAAGAACGGCCTTGTGCTTCGATTTTAAGTAGACTTCATTGTAAGCACAAGCACGTTATTATGCGTTCCAAGAAAAAACTTAAGCACAACTTCGTTCTTAAACATAGCCAGTCTAAGCACAAGTCCCAAGCAAGGTATAGGGCATGCTTACCAACCTTAAGTCTGTTTCTGCTTCAAAAAGATGGCTGACCGTAGAGTTATTCGACGGCATTTCCAACACCTTTTGATGCCAAAGAGACAATTACAAGACAGGGAAAATTCTTCTCAAAAAGAAATTAAGAATGCTATAGAAAATTTTGCATCTAGGGCCTTATAGGCCTACCCTGAAACAAATTTATGTATTTGCCAATTAGTAAACAATAGGCTACAAACACACAGGCTGATTGGGCGCTCTCACAATTATTCAGTTAGTTTGTAGGCCTATGTGTCTGCGGTTTTTCAAAGAAGTATATTTTGGCACATTTTATAATTATGTAGGCCTATACAGGGGACATGTCAATCAAAATCAACCACAATGAAGCAGACGACAAATTTATGACGTAATTCGCATACCAAAGTTATTTTATGACGTTAAAGAGCATCGTAGTCTCAGTGTATGGTAAACTTTACCAGTCACAATGTGCTTAGACTTGTACTTGACTTGTGCTTACGTAAGAATGGTCTTAAGAATTTTCTAGGGACGGTATTTTTATAAGATTCTTACGTAAGTAAAAGTGAAGTATGACTTTGTGCTTACTTTAAGAATTTTCTAGGAACCGGGCCCAGGTGTGCTCGTCTGTATAGTTGATTTAGATATATCATTATCACTTTCGTTCGCCAACGTTTCATATTGAGCGATATTATGACGTTCATGTCGACGTGATGGTTGGTGTACACAAGCGTCAAAACTTAAGTCATATGGTTGTATTATACTCGCATCATTTACTGGTTGAGTATTATAATTGTCATTTGGAATGTGCACTGTATTTGACGATTTATAACTTTATCACTAGTACGCTTTGTGTTTTGATCAGAGTTTATATTGTTATCTCCCTTGCGCAATTGGTCTACATGACGTTTCCAAACACGACCATCATCTAACACGATAATATATGATTTCGGCGCTGTCCTTTCTGTGACAGTTCCTGGCCACCATGTCTCCTTCTTCCTTAAATCTTTGACTAGAACAGGATCTCCTGGATAAAATTATCTTAAAGGAAGTCTCTTATCCTGATGTAATTTCTGATCACTTTGTTTATTCAGAACATTTTCTTCCACATTAGGTTTTACAAACGATAATCTTGTCCTTAACTCGCGTCCTAAAAATAGTTTGGAAGGAGTTTCTAAACACGACCATCATCTAACACGATAATATATGATTTCGGCGCTGTCCTTTCTGTGACAGTTCCTGGCCACCATGTCTCCTTCTTCCTTAAATCTTTGACTAGAACAGGATCTCCTGGATAAAATTCTCTTAAAGGAAGTATCTTATCCTGATGTAATTTCTGATCACCTTGGTTTATTCAGAACATTTTCTTCCACATTAGGTTTTACAAACAATAATCTTGTCCTTAACTCGCGTCCTAAAAATAGTTTGGAAGGAGTACATCCTGTGGTGGCGTGTGGTGTGGAACGATATGCGAGTAGAAATGCATCAATAATTTGTTGTAAGGTTCGGCCATTAGATTTACTAGCAATAAGTCCACGTTTGAAACACTGAACCATGCGTTCAGCTGCACCATTACTGACTGCATTATATGGTGCAGCTCTTACGTGTTTGACACTGTTCTTCTTTAAGAATGTTTTAAACTCCTCACTAACAAACTAAGGTCCGTTATCACTCAAAATTTGTATTTACTAAATAAGTCTCGTATTGCAGTAATCATTGCGGTTGAAGTTGTACTTTTCATGTGAATGACTTCTTGCCATTTAGAATAGGAGTCAACAATGATTAGAAAATTTTCTCCATTTTTCTCAGTGTAATCGATACCACGGTGCACTAGGCCATATCCAGGGCATTAAGGGAGCAACTGATGGATAGTTGCGGGTTTGTTGACAGCTTGAGCTCTGACGTACTTAAGTTTCTATCTCTTGAGTGATGTTGGGCCACCATACGTAGCTTCATGCCAACTCCTTCATACGAACTATACCTGGATGAGATGAGTGTAGCTCGTTTAGAAGACCTTGTTGATATTTCTCCGGAACAACTACTCTTAATCCCCATAAAATACAATCTTGCTCCACTGTCAGTTCATGCTTCCGTTGACAATATGGTTTCAAACGTTCATCTTGAACCTATATCTGCCATCCATTTCTAATAAAATCTAAAACTCGAGAGGTAACCTTATCAACACGTGTAGCATGCCTGATCTCTTTACTCGTCACTATCGAGAATCTTTTCTCCTGTATTGAAAATAGTCTCTTCGAGATCACATGATTTACTCGTACAAGGTAAAGGTGACCTTGATAAAGCGTCTGCAAAGACATTATCCTTTGACGAAATATAATGGAGTTCGTAATCAAAAGTAGATAACTGTATTGCCCACCGTTGTAAGTGTTGTGCTGCAAGATTCGGGATTGCAGTCTCTGGTCCCAGGATATGTTGCAGTGGTTTATGATCTGATAGAATCCGGAAGAAACGACCATACAAATATGTTCGCAATCTTTTTAATCCAAAGACAATTAATAAAGCCTCTTATCAAACTGAGAGTAACCCTTTTCATGTTTGTTCAAACTACGTGACGCATACATACGCTATAGGTCGCTGTTTACCATTTCCATCTGTATGAAATATAACGGCACCTACTCCATACGGCGATTCATCTGTTGCAAGCGTTAAGGGTAATGTTGCATCGTAATGAGCTAAAAATTTCTCTGAGCTAATAAGTTCCTTGATCTCGTTAAAAGCACGTTCACACTACTGCGACCACTTCCATGGTTTATTGCCTAACAGTTCATTTAAAGGGTACATCTTCGATGATAGGTTTGCTAGAAACTGTGCATGGAAATTCACCATACCCAACCATGAGCGAAGCTCTGTAACGTTTGTTGGTGTTGGAGCCTTACGTATGGCCTTCACCTTATCTTCCATAAGTTGAAAAAGTCTACGTCCCATATATACCACACTTTCTCTCATGAAGCTACATTTTTCAGCCTTAACTTGTAGATTATACTTGCTGAATCTTTGGAATATGTTTTCCAAATTACTCAAATGTTCATTGTCGTCCTTCCCGGTAACTAGAACATCATCCATATTTGCGCATGTACCATCGAGTCCTAATATCACTTGTTTAATGAATCGCTGCCATATGGCTGGACTAGAAGAGATTCCATAAGGAAGACGTGTATATCTAAACAACCCTTTTATCGTATTCACCGTAACAAGTTCCTGTGACTTCTCATCAAGTCGCATCTGTTGGTAGGCGCACGTTAAGTCTATTTTGCTGAATTTCTTTCCACCAGCCAATTTACTAAATACCTCTTCTGGTGTTGGTATAGGAAATTGGTCAGTGCGAATAGCTTGATTTACGGAAACCTTATAATCTCCGCATAGTCTCACGGTTCCATCAGCTTTCAGTACATTTACGAGAGGCGTAGCCCATTCACTGTAATCGACAGGAAATATAATATCTTCTTCCTGCATACGTATAAGCTCTCTCTCTACTGCGGGGCGTAAAGCGAAATGTACCGACGACCTTGCTCGGTGGAAGACTGGAATAGCGTCAGGCTTTAAATGTAATGTTGCTTCTACACCATTTACGTAGCTTTGACCAGGTTTAAAAAATATCGCTATATCTGTCCTTTAACTCTGATAGCTTTTCTCGGACTCCAAATTGTCCTTCTCCAAGAAGTAATTTTGGCCAATCAAATCGTATATCTCGTAACCAGTTTCTGCCAATCAGTGGGGGTGCGTAATTATCAGTGTCCACTATAATTAATGGTAATCGTGCACTTTGATTTTCGTATTTTACTTCTACATGAATTTGACCTAAAACTTTTAATTTAGCACCGTTGTATGCATGTAGAACTCTATCAACCTCTTCAATTGGTATATCACGTAAAGATTGTCTGTAGTCGTCTTTACCCATGATGGCTACAGAAGCTCCAGTATCCAGTTCCATTGAACTAGGTAAACCAGATAACGTAACTGGAACTTTAATAGGACTGTAATACTGCTTACTCAACTGTGTGACTTTAAGAATTGATCCTAAAAAATCATCAGAATCATCGTCGTCTGTACCTGTATCAAACATTGTTCACTTTAGAAGAGAATTGATGCGGTTTGTAATATTTCTTCTTCCGATTCCTGCCACTAAGTTTATTCTGTGTCGGAGGTGATCGTTGTTTACATTTTGAACGTAGGCGTCCCCTTTGCTTACATTTGTAACATGTAGCGTTAGCGTATTGCAGTCATTCGTGCTGTGGTTTGACATGCCACACCGTTCACAACGTCTGCGATGAGAAGGTCGTTGATAGGGTGGCTGTACTTTATGAACCCTTTCTCCTTCTGTCGAAAAATCTTTGACGTTCTGGGAAGCTGCCTCATCTGCGGGAGCGATGTCCAAAGCCCTTGCAAAAGTACATTTATTTTCTTGTGTCAAGAGTTTCTTCGGGGTGCTTTCGTGACTAAGTCCAGCAATAAATGCGTCTCTAAAATGCTGGTCCAAGTTATCAGCCCCTACAAATTCACAAGTCATAGCCCCTTGTCGTAAACTGGAAGTAAATTTGGTAACAGTCTGTGCGTGAGTCTGTTTCAACCGGCGTAAATTGTTCTGTTCGGCTACCACCAGCGTTTTTGACTTGTAATGGTTCTTGAGAAACGCTGCTATATTAGCGTAAGAAAGTTCTTTGGGGAAATGCCAAATCTGTCAGAGTCTTGAAGACATTTGCACCAATGCTGCTCAATAAAATCACTTTATGTTTTTTCCCTGTTGTCTTGATTATCGTCCAGGTCAATAGCGATGAAATATTGCCTGATTTTCGCTAAGCAACAAGCAATACTCTCGTCAGCCTGTACAAACTTTTCAAATATTAAAGCTCATGTAAAATACAATATGTCAGCGTCCTAACAACAAGCATGGTTGAAGCAGAGGTCATGTGACATCGAGATAAATTCTTGTATCCAAGAACGAAAAGTACCCGATTGTTTTAAAGTTGCTAATGTCGTTCTAGTTATTAAAAAATCAACTTTAGATAGAAATGTGCTAAAAAAAATTACCGTCCTGTATCAAACTCAAGTTTTATCTCCAAAATTTTTGAAAAATGTATAGCCAAACAACTGATTGAACATATTGACACACACAACCTTCATGATAGTCTACAGAGTGCATATCGTAAGTTCCACAGTGTTGAGACGGCGCTTATCAAAGTGCAAGATGATATATTAAGGTCAATAGACAATAGAAACAGTGTTCTTTTAGTACTTTTAGAGATGTCCGCAGCCTTTGACACCATAGATTCTACTGTCCTGCTACAAAGACTTCAGACAGACTTTGGTGTCAAAGGCTCTGCACTTCAGCTACTTGAAAGTTATCTTACTGATAGAAAGCAGAGGGTTGTTGTCGGTAATGTGACGTCAGACTATCATAAGAATGTATATGGAGTACCACAAGGGTCGGTCCTTTGACCCATTTTATTTACTCTTTATACTGCTCCAGTTGGTAAAATTGTTTAAAGACATGGTCTTGACTATCATATTTATGCTGATGATACCCAGCTGTATTTAAGTTTTAATCCTTTAAATGTGAATGAGCATGCTTTGAGCAAATCTAATATTGAGCAGTGTATCAATGAAATTAAATTATGGATGTCTGTAAATTTTCTATGCTTAAATGGTGATAAAACTGAATTTATTTTGCTTGGATCTAATCATAACCTCAACACCATAACTGATTCCACTTCGATTAAGATTGATGGAAATGAAATTACTCCTAGTAACTCTGTTCGCAATATTGGAGCTTATTTTGATAGTAAAATGACCATGTCTAATCACGTGAACAATATTTATAAATCCTGCTACTTTCATATCCGTAATATTGGCAAAATTCGTAAATTTCTTTCCCCGGATTCAACTAAAGCGCTTGTTCATGCTTTTATTACTACAAGACTTGATACTTTTAACTCACTTTTATCCGGCTTAACCAATAATTTAAAATACAAATTGCAAAAAGTTCAAAACGCCACTGCACGACTTATTACCCATATCGTATCAATTTAAGATTCTTTTAACTGCTTTCAAATGTTTTCATGGCTTAGCCCCATCTTATTTATGTCATCTAATTGAAAAACAAACAAATGCTCACAGTCTCCGTAGTTCAAATGACATTTATCGTCTCAAACCAAGATCTGCTAGAATGGTTACATATAGTGAAAGATCGTTTTCATTTCTAGCCCCAAACCTGTGGAATGATTTAAAACCATATGGTTCTGATACTGATATTCGTTCCAGCCCTTCAGTACAATCTTTTAAATGTGCTCTTAAAACTTACTTATTTAAAAAGGCTTTTAATTAGATATATATTATTTTATTATATTGCATCTTTTTGTAGTCTTTTAGTTGTTTTATATATTTTCTGTTTTACTGGTATATGATTGTAAAGCGTTTCTGAACACCGTTAGAGGAATTAGCGCTATATAAATGTTTTAATAATAATAATAATTATAATCTTAAGGTACTGCCTATGGAACAGGAGTTACTATGACATTATTATAGAGTCTCAATACACTACACTGGGGTTCTCCTTTGGGGAATTGAGGAATTCTGGGATTGCAATCGTAAACTGGACAAATTCTCAGACAAATTAAAGGAAACCTCTTTATTAGCAGGTGATGAATTAGTACCTACATCAAAATAGCGTTGAGCTTGAGCTTCTAGTGCTTGTACAGTTGTGTCATCTGAACTTGCCATAATAACAGCCTGTTTACAGTTGGTTGGCAAAATAGATAGGTTATAATTTGTCACAAGTCCCTAACTTGTGACAAATTATAGCCTAACTGATTGGCTAATTTCTTGATTTTATCTAAATTGTCACTAGGTGACAATGAAAAATCATATTAAATATTGGAATATTGGCTATACAATCCAAGTTTAGTTTTAGTTGAGGAATACTTGTCAATGCACTGGTCTTTTCAACTAGCATAAGATCAGATTCAATGTCCTCTATCCGAAGACGAGCCTTGCCCTTGAGCGATTGCTTAAACAGCTGTGATATGTGCCCAAATTCTTCATCATCAATATCAATATCTCGATGGTTGAGGTAATCTTCAAAGCTAAGAATGTCGGCCTTTGCAGTATCCCTATCAATAAAAGACCCATCATACCTATCAATCATTTTCTCCATTTTAGATAATAAGAGAAATATGAGGGCAAAAAAATAACATAAAGCTTAACCCTGAAAAGAAATGCTGATTAGTAGAATGCATTGTAAACATTAAATATTACTGAACAGTTCTGTAATTAAATTAATAGTTTATACGACTATGGATATCAGATTGTTGTTATAGCTAAATACTCAGTGCAGGAGGACTGCACTACACACAAAACAAAAATCTACAAGATAAACCTGCGGACAAAACAGACATTGCATAAGATAAACAATTATATCAAATCAAAAAAGTTGAAAATGTCACTGCACTGCTCTCTAGTCTGAACAATGTCACTTGATACAGCACATATTCAGTTATTCTCAAAATCTTGAAATTGTTCAGCCAGTAAATAAAATCTGGGTTCATCTACACAAATGGTTGTAAATTTAAGCTTTTTCTTTCTTCATGTTAGAAAAATCCTTCAAAGTCCGAGTCGGAATCGCTTTCCATAACGAAGAAATTATTTTATAAAAACAAAGCGTACAAATATTTACTACCACTCAAAATGGCGACCTCTGAAAATAATTTTCTACGGAGTTCATGACTTTAACCCCCAAAATCCGGTGTTGTGTCGTAAATTTTACATCTAATCTCAATCCATAAAAATTCTTGGAGAAATTTCTCTGGTGACTCAGGGTAGCCATTTTCCCGAAAGTGACGAATCACGTGACATGTATTTATTTTACGTGCCTGGATGGCCGAATCACTTAAAAATATATACCCATGCGTAGTTATTTTACGTGCCTGGATGACCGAATCACTTAGAAATATACCCACGCGTTGAAAAATAGATCTTTACAAAAACTTGAATGTGTACGTTTAGGATCCAATTTTTTAAGGTCACCGAGTTGACTTTCTCAGGGATCATTTTACAACAAACGAAACGACGATCCGACGTCTAGTTTTCGAGAAATCCAACCCCAAAAAATGACCAATCAGAGGTCAGAATGGGCGGGGCTTACCTGTAAATAAATTTGAAGATAATGGACGGTCTATGGCCCCAGAGGCCTCCCGCCTTAATCATTAGTTGAAAAATTAAACTATATTTCTATTGGTGCATGAAAGATGCCGACAGCAGTCGTTGAACTTGAACATTTTCTCCATTTTCTTCACGTGAGTTTACAACCTAACACCTTCTTGTGACCTACTACCTAATCATTTTATCAATTCAATCACTAGTTGAAACTATTGTTTTATGGGATTTCAACTTTTGGGAAATCAAACGGCTTTTGTTTATAACTTTTATTATTGATCAATAAAACAGTACTAGCGAACGGACGTCCAAAATTGCGACCGATATGAACAGAATTTTCTCATGAACTCGCGACCTTATCGCACCTAAACCGTTGTTGTAATGTGTACATTTTTTGATTCCAATCATTAGTTCAAAGTTATAAACAAAAGCCGTTTGACTTTCCAAAAGCCATTATCTAGTAAACTTTATTGATCAATAAAAAAGTACAATGAAGATGACAACACCTGGCGTCGAGAGGGAGTCGGGCCAAACACTAGTCAGTGACAAGTGGCGTAAGTCGGTGGAACTCCGTAGCAAATTATGACGACACTTGGCGAGAGTAGGACCGAATGAGTTAAGAGAAGAAAACACCATTGAAAGGTCAACATGTTTATTAGCCTCTCCAGGGCAGATCACTCTTACATAGTTGAACACATCAATAAGTATCTTTATAAATGAAAGGCAATGACAGTTAAAGGGAAGTAACTCTTCAAAGCTTAACTAAGGCTCAGTCAGACCACATTTAACTACTGATGTAACTAGACTTATCACTATTTAACAATGTGTAGCAGTAGAATCTTCTGAGAAAATACGAAGATCTCTTCGGAATCAAATTCGTCCATCTGGTGACAAATTCAACACTGGTGACATAATATTTTATTTACGAGATGGTAAATGGAAAGGTCCAGGTTGGGTTATTGGTCAGGATAGTAGTGTATTATTTGTCCGCCATGGGGTACCTATTGCAGGGTGCATACATCAAGATTACGTAGAGACTCAAACGGTGGATTTTCTCGCCACAAAAAAGAAACAGAGCATCAAGTCGATAATGATTCCAGTAGGCCTACTGTACAGAGACCAACGGTGGTTGATGAGGAAGATGAAAGGGATGATGGCAGAAATAAGACAGACACCAACAACCTGATGACAATATACATGTAGGTGATCAACTTGTAGTAAATAGAAATGATTATAGTAGAACAGAAAATCAGAGTGAAAGAAATGATAATAGGCAGATTTAGGGAGATATAATAGAATCTGCTGACACTAACAAACAAAACGAAGATAATTTCAAAATTTATAAAGGTCAAACAATCATTTACAGATGGACAAAATCATGATGTTTTAAAGCAAAAATAAGACTGTTCAGAATGATCAATCTATAAAACCTTTATCGTAACAATCACGTAAAGTTTCTAGGGAGGCACCACGTTTAGTGAAAACATCCGCTATTTGACCTCCTGCTCTAGTCGAATATATTTCATCTATCATCCTATTCTCAATCATTTCCTTCAAAGAACTTATTTCCAATCTTAACCTTTCCTCCGTCACATGTTTATTGGAATGTATAGCCTCATATAAGTCCTTACTGTCAATAATACACTAATAGGTATATACTGGGATGATTGGTTATACAATAATTCCCCAAATAATGTACTTAGAAATATACTATTATCTTACGTATCAGCAAGTGATAATTTTTCTGCTGCTAGTGTGCTTCGAACAACTCTCAAAATTTTTTGGGACTGCCAGGAAAAAGGATGAAACTGTCCATTTGATCCACCAAGTAAAATTATATGTCCTCCTTGACTGTTGCCATCAGTTATGTTGCGAAAAGATGCATCACTATAAATGATAAGTTTCAAGGCACCAGATAAATGTCTATATTTTAAATCAACATCATTACATTTTACACGGGGGATCACGGTGGCTAAGTGGATAAGGCGCTGGTTCGCTAGCCTGGAGGTTGAGTGTTCGATCCCTGCATTGGCCGAGAAAGTTCATCTTGATTTTCCGGCGTGATTTCCCCTTGTCAGTGATGCAGAAGGAGGGCCTGACAAGGACAGCTGCCTAGTCGTTCGGATGGGACGAAAAACCGAGGTCCCGTGTACAAATTGGAGTGCACGTAAAGGATCCCTTGGCAGTTGGAATTCGATATAAGAGTAGGCCGTAGCGCCGCTGCCCGGGCAAAATTTCCCTCATTGCACACTGTGGCGTATGCCCGTCTTCAATTAGCCCAGGTACGGTGCTTAAGCGTAGGACGTTAAACCCCATTTCATTCATTCATTCATTACATTTTACACCACGAATAACTTCATTGACATCATATAAATTTTCAACAGTTCCGCACTTGATTCACTGTCTGGAGATGATCATCTAATTTCATCGTTTTAGGCAACTGTTTAAAGGAATTGGTCTAGTCACATGATTCACTGCTGTCACATGATCTACTGCTGTATGTTCTAGTGTTGTCACGTGATCTACTGTCTCTTCCCTGTAATGGCTGACTGAATAAACATGTGGTTTTGCTGACTTGTTGTAGACTGAATATTAAGGCACTTATCAGTCTGTGCATTCCCCTGTGAGTATTCATTCTCTTAAAAAAAACTAGGTAATGCACAGACTTTTTCTGTTTTTCTCTTATCTAGTGGCAGTCAATTCAGTCAATTCTTTTTATGAATTGTCAGATATCCTCTTAAAGTCTCACACAGCAACTTTTGGTCTTGGAAGGATTTATTAGTTAGCATAAACTTGCCCATGTATCTGTTATTACTCGTTACATCAGACAGTTATATACAGAGATGACTCGTGTTTTCCTTTGGCATTCGTCACTTCCTATTCAGAAAACCTGTATTACTCAGCTATCGTAGCAATGATCTCTGTGTTAAAATTATATTTGGAACGTGTTTAATTAGTTCTATCACATATGTGATAATGACTGACACCAATATTGTCCTTGAAGGTTATAGGACGAAAGACCCTACTCATTTTCAACGATTTTCCAATAATTGCTGCCAGGTGTATGGCCCTTGATTACTTTTAGATGTCTTGAGGATGCTCTAGAGCATAGGCGTACGGGCAAATTTTTGATTGGTGGGGGGGGGAGCATGGTGAAAAAAACAGTTGTTTATGTAACTGTAACTCATGGCTTACTGTACTCCAAACAATGGAGGATTTGAGTCTCAAGGTTTGTATTTAATTGCCTTACTATAAGGAAGAGCGGGGCACAGTGGGCATGGTTCCTTTTTATACGCCTATTGATTTTCAGCAATTTCCGATAATTACTGTAATTATTGTTACAGTTATGGCCCTTGATCACTTCAAAAAATCTACACAGTGTTAAAGGTCATAAGATGAAGAAGCCTATTGATTTTCAGCAATTTCCGATAATTACTGTCAGAGTTATGGCCCTTGATCACTTCAAAAAATCTTGTGGACGCTCTAGAGGCTAAAGTTAATAACCGATTGACTTTAAATTTATACACAGTGTTTACAGTCATGAGACGAAGATGCCTATTGATTTTCAGCGATTTCCGATAACTACTGTCAGAGTTATGGCCCTTGATCACTTCAAATAATCTTGTGAACGTTAATATCCGATTGACTTTGAAATTATACACAGTGTTAAAGGTCATGAGACGAAAAAGCCTATTGATTTTCAGCGATATCTGATAATTACCGCCAGAGTTATGGCCCTTGATCACTTCAAAAAATCTTTTGGATGCTCTAGAGGCTAAATTTAATATCCGATTGACTTTAAATTTATACACAGTGTTTACAGTCATGAGACGAAGATGCCTATTGATTTTCAGCGATTTCCGATAACTACTGTCAGAGTTATGGCCCTTGATCACTTCAAATAATCTTGTGAACGTTAATATCCGATTGACTTTGAAATTATACACAGTGTTAAAGGTCATGAGACGAAAAAGCCTATTGATTTTCAGCGATATCTGATAATTACCGCCAGAGTTATGGCCCTTGATCACTTCAAAAAATCTTTTGGATGCTCTAGAGGCTAAATTTAATATCCGATTGACTTTAAATTTATACACAGTGTTTAAGGTCATGAGACGAAGAAGCCTATAGAATTGCAGCAATTTCCGATAATTACTGTAATTATCGTTACAGTTATGGCTCTTGATCACTTCAAAAAATCTTTTGGGTGCTCTAGAGGCTAAAGTTAATATCCAATTGACTTCAAATTTATACACGGTGTTGTAGGTCATCAGACGAACAAAGGTATATTGAGCTTCAATGAATTTTGACCACTTGACGCGCTAGAGGCTTAAGTTAATATCCGATTGACTTTAAATTTATTCACAGTGTTTAAAGTCATGAGACGAAGAATCCTATTTATTTTTAGCGATTTCCGATAATTACTGTAAGAGCTAGAGACTAAAGTTAATATCCGATTGACTTTAAATTTATACACAGTGTTGAAGGTCATGAGTTTCAATGAATTTTGATAACTTGAACAGCTAAATCCAGAATAGTAAATGTTTCGTATACTAAACATTAGCATGAAGGAACACTTTATCAAAGCCAAACAAATTTGAATGATTTTCTGATAATTACATATAATGAGTTGTTACTTTTAATCAGATTTTAGTGTATTATAAATGTTTCATTATCGAAAAAAGTAAAAAATGCGACAACTCTTGTTGACTGCCCGGACGATTTGCTGCTGTGGGCGTATGTTCCGTTGCCTGGCAACCTATCTTTTAAAATCTGTTTTTAGTCAAATATTTAGAAACAGAATTAACAATAAAAACAAAATGTTTCCGAATAAAGCAACGGAAATAACAAAATAACCTCGTTTTAGACTGGAAACTGATTTCCAATGGTGATTGCATTGTATGCTTTTATAACTAGAACAGGTTGGGGAGCCCTTGCTCTTAATCTTTCATCACATATAAATTACATGATAAATTGATTCGTACCTTTTCATGTGTTGTTGGAATTAGTTGAGAGAAATTTAACATGCCGAACCAGAATAAAAAATATGCACAAGTTTTGTACCTCAAAATGATTATTTCTTTTTCCTAAATGTGGTTGAATTAAGTTTAAATAAATTGAAATAAAAGTGAAACATAATTTAACGATTTGTTTGAATCCAACAATTATGCTTAATTTATAAAAATGACTGCCGAACAGAATTAAAATACACACATGATTTGTACCTCAAATAAGTTGAAATAAATCTATATATGTTGTTGAAATAAACTGAAATAATAAACGATTACCTGTCTATCTTTTATGTATTGATTAGCGAGTAGTGATTATTGACGACAATTATTGATTGGTGATTGTTAAAGCAGTTTGAAAATGACTTAAAAATATCCAATCTGTTGTTGATTATTGGTTAATGAAGGCGGGAGTAAAAGCGGGACGTAATAACAAGAAAAGATAGACATACAGTAAGGCCTGTCATTTAGCGCGGCCAACATCCTTCGCACACTCTTCATGATATTTCGAGAAGACTTTAATCATTTACACGCCCATGTGTATGGCATAGCGGGAACCAAGATCTAGAAAATATCGGCGGCGCAAAGGATCAATAAATACAGAAAACCTCAATGAAAAGACGATCAACATATACCATGCATCCAATAAACTGCAAATGAGTTGTAGGTTGCGTACGATGTATTAATAATAAAATATTAGGAAGAAAGGAATATGGTCCGGCCATAAATTGGTCCAGGCGTCTCGGTATTTTTTGTATATTTTATTTGCGTACGGCAAATTACGGTCCCTATTTAAATGCAACTCACGCACGACTATGGAACGCAGTATAGACCTGGACCATCTTTTAATAAATATAAAAGACGCACAGAAGGTACGTTGATCATCTATAAGAAGCCTATAAGCCGCACTCTGTGTTTAAAGGCCTACCTTATATAAAGACCGACTTTCTCAAAACACGCGGTTGAATGAGAAATCGCCCGGTAAAAAAGATTTCCTATCGAAGTTGAGATTTAACACCAAGCGTCAGATAAAGCCTGTTGGCCCAAGATAAATCACCTTTGTTGCAGTTATAACACGGCTTCGAGAAAACTCACCAAAAATAATGTTAACCCCAGACGATACTTACACGCAGATCAGCGTGAAGGCCAAGGTCGTACTGAAGCATTGGCTGCTACTCGTGAACACCCACATAACACCTATAATCTAGCGGATATCAGCACGCATCATATGAGACAACCCCTCCCTGATGGATATGGGATTAACATCAACACCTAAAGGGGCGGCATCAAATGAAGCTGTCGGAATAGTAAACCCAAACTCAAATAGATATGAAATGGAATCTGATGCTGTAAACTTGTAAAGTCTGTTAGACATTTCTTAATTGTAAAACAAAAAACAAAAAATTAAATTCTCATTGTATTTTCAGGAGAGTATCTACAAATCTTGCTCAATCAAAATCGCATACTCACTGTGCTTAACTTCTGGACCTATTAGTTAAGTAATTTCCGCTGAAAACTATGAAAACTATGCAGATATTTAGTAATACCCGTAAAATACTTATTCTTTTATCTTACTTTTCATATATTTCGTAACGACATGATAAATGAATTTAGTAGAGCTATGATCGTGTGTTTTAAGAAAGTTGTACCTAATAATAACATAAATGTCTACGTATGGTATTACCCGCGTATAGTATATTCCAGTGTGATGTTTTTTCACACAGACCTCACCAACCAGCGACACTTCAGTTAGACATAATCTGTTTTAAGAAAGTTGTACCTAATAATAACATAAATGTCTACGTATGGTATTACCCGCGTATAGTATATTCCAGTGTGATGTTTTTTACACAGACCTCACCAACCAGCGACACTTCAGTTAGACATAATCTGCTTAAAATATATCTGGAAATTGTATTTATCAAATGCCGTTAATATAAATTTAAAACTATTTAGCACGCCATTTTATAAATATTCCAGTAACTACCGAGTATGATATATACAGTTGGCTTACCCTTAGATATAGATATATATATTAGCATGAGAAACATCCATGGTGACATTATACATCATACCCACATAGCTGCCATTTTATATAGCAATACTAAATTATATAGTACGATACCTGCATGAATATATACCTAGACTGAGATACCTGTGTATTGCCATTTATAGTCCTGCGAAGCTTAAAAAGGGACAATACCACTCTTGCTGGCTTGACAGGTTCCAAAAAAGAAAATAAAAATTAAAAAAAAATAACCTTATCCTAGCTAACTACTAGATGTTTAAGAGTCCTACCGGTTGTGTAAATTATCCATTACATCCTATTTTACTTGTCAAGAGGGTTTGAAAATATATTTAAATCCAAGTTACATTTGAAAGTGTTTACGTAAAACTTTTCAACCCATGTTGTTACCATGTAGTTGAATTTTCCCAATTTTTTAAATTTGATGTGTTAAGATGAAATTTGTACCATCAATTTATTGGAATATTGTGAAATAGTACAATTTGTTGACCAGAATAATGATTGGGGCATATCATTCAGTTACAACAAGAGTTGTATTGGGGCTTTAATACTAGTATGCATACAATAGGTCTAACACAGTAAAGCTACCCAGTGTTATACTCATTGTTATTATTTAAAGGCATGCGAGGTTGTAAGGCCAAAACAGGACAGGACAAACAAGTATAATGTCTTCTTGCCATTGTGTTTACATATTATATTCACCATGCTACGTGTAAAGTTATCGAATATCTCTAGGATTACTTCTGACGTAATCATAAGTTTCCGCACTAATAATACTAGTTAATCTAAATTAATTATATACGCAACCAGCACAGTATACACATCCCTACCTGTCGACTGAACTTTCTTCTGCAAAAGGAGTAATTAATACGGATTACTCTGTTCACAAGTTATTTAACTTGTTGTCCATCATGTGTTTGTATATATGTTTCTTTTCTAATTTTGACACGTTCTGTACATACTATGTTTTGTTTTTTGTTATGTAATATATTGCATATTTGCTTCTCACCTCTATACAATTCCATTCATCTAACTTTTAGGAGTGTATAATATATTAATTTCACTTTTAACGAAAATTTTAATTTAAAAACAGATCTTATTATAGATGCATACCGAAATAGATATAAATATATGTTTGATTGTCCCGTTTTTACATGTGAACGTAAAATACTACTTAACGACAGTCACGATTAAAACGAATAATATGTGCCCTCTTAAACGGAACAATCAACATTCCTTAAATATGATCTTACAACCTATCTTTTGTTATGGTATAAATATGCATCTACTGCTTGTAATTAAAACATTGCTTATTATCGGTTGCGTTGAACGAAACCCTGGTCCTTTTAATACACTAAGTACAGGTAATATTTCAATTGTCCACAATAATGTATGTAGTTTATTGCCAAAATTAGATATAATTGAAGCTGAATTCTCCATTTATGATATAATATGTATTACTGAATCCCATCTTGACAACACTATTAAAGATTCGTTGATTTTACTGCCTGGTTATACAAGTCCTGTTAGATTAGATAGAAACAGGCATGGGGGTGGGGTTGTTGTTTATATTAAAAATAACCTACATTTTCAGATAAGGCATGATCTCACAAACCCTGATATTGAATTAATTTTTATAGAGATTTTTACTGATAATACTAAATTCTTACTCGGAGTTATTTATAGACCTCCAAATACAAGGGTTGCATTTTGAGATGTATTTTATGACACGTTATGTAATGCACTTGATAGTGGCCCCTTTCTGATTCTAACAGGGGATTTCAACGTTAACATTTTAAGTACTTCAAGTAATTGTATTAAATTTAAAAAACTATTACAAAGATTAAACCTCGAAAACTTGATAAAAGTTCCCACAAATTTCACAACGCTACACGTCACGTGTATCGATCTTTTTATTACTAATAAAAAATCACTTATATCAGATACTAATGTTAATGCCCCTATATGCAGTACACATTCACCAATAATATTATCTTTAAATATAAAAACATACAAAAATTGGTTCTATTTCAGTATCGTACCTCTACCAGTTTCCGGGGTCGTAGAGACTTGAAATTTTCAGGGAGTGTTCATGTGGGCTAACAGATTTTGCAGAGAGGTTAAGGTCAAGGTCAAGGTCACTACACACAAGGACTTCTTTCGGGACGTCCCGAGGGGTCAAGGTCATGACCCTGGCTAACATCCCCTGGCTTGAGTGATCAATCTAATTTTTGTGTTCATTTTGTAGGCCTAAGTTTGTATTTAAAAACCGCAAATTCTCTCAGGGCCTCATTTTTTTAAAGATCCGTCCGAAAAGTGAATACAACCTGCGCACTTGATAGTGGCCCCTTTCTGATTCTAACAGGGGATTTCAACGTTAACATTTTAAGTACTTCAAGTAATTGTATTAAATTTAAAAAACTATTACAAAGATTAAACCTCGAAAACTTGATAAAAGTTCCCACAAATTTCACAACGCTACACGTCACGTGTATCGATCTTTTTATTACTAATAAAAAATCACTTATATCAGATACTAATGTTAATGCCCCTATATGCAGTACACATTCACCAATAATATTATCTTTAAATATAAAAACATACAAAAATTGGTTCTATTTCAGTATCGTACCTCTACCAGTTTCCGGGGTCGTAGAGACTTGAAATTTTCAGGGAGTGTTCATGTGGGCTAACAGATTTTGCAGAGAGGTTAAGGTCAAGGTCAAGGTCACTACACACAAGGACTTCTTTCGGGACGTCCCGAGGGGTCAAGGTCATGACCCTGGCTAACATCCCCTGGCTTGAGTGATCAATCTAATTTTTGTGTTCATTTTGTAGGCCTAAGTTTGTATTTAAAAACCGCAAATTCTCTCAGGGCCTCATTTTTTTAAAGATCCGTCCGAAAAGTGAATACAACCTGCGCACGACCCTCGCGCAGGTTGTATTAATTTTTCAGATGAATCGAATAAAAATTTAGCCGCTGAGACTCGATTTCGTAGTGGACGACGAACGGACGGACCGACGGACGGCCGGTCGGGGGCGACGGCAATATACGACCACATTTCCATATGCTTCTTCGTCTCATGACCTTAAACGTAAACACTGTGCATAAATTTAAAGTCAATCGGGTATTAACTTTAGCCTCTAGAGCGTTCACAAGAAATTGTGGACGACGAACGGACGGACCGACGGCCGGTTGGTCGGGGGCGACGGCAATATGCGACCACATTTCCATATGCTTCTTCGTCTCATGACCTTAAACTTAAACACTGTGCATAAATTTAAAGTCAATCGGGTATTAACTTTAGCCGCTAGAGCGTTCACAAGAAATTGTGGACGACGAACGGACGGACCGACGGCCGGTTTGTCGGGGGCGACGGCAATATGCGACCACATTTCCATATGCTTCTTCGTCTCATGACCTTAAACTTAAACACTGTGCATAAATTTAAAGTCAATCGGGTATTAACTTTAGCCTCTAGAGCGTTCACAAGAAATTGAGGACGACGAACGGACGGACCGACGGATGGCCGGTCGGGGGCGACGGCAATATGCGACCACATTTCCATGTGGGCGTATAATTAAAATATACGAAACTCATTATAATTATTATGAATTGCAACGTTGGGCACGGGGAACCGAGTGTTGGAGTTCGTTGAGTGTCTTGGTAATCGAGTCTAGAGTCACCAAATACTAATGGCGGCGAAAGGCAATAATTGTATCTCTCGTGGGAAGTTTAATTCGGTAAAATGAAAAGTTATTGACCGATTTCGCTGAAATTTGGTGTGAGGTCATTGTTAGCCGACATGAACACCCCCTGAAAATTTCAAGTCTCTACGACCCCGGAAACTGGTAGAGGTACGATACTGAAATAGAACCCAAAAATTAGCATACAAAAGAACTATTAGAAATTATAAACTTGCTGATTATGAAGGTTTAAATAATTAGTTATTAACTGTCGATTGGTCAAAAGATGTTTTTAATAATGATGATATTAATAAAATTTACCATAGCTTTTTAGATGTTTTAAATAAAGCATTAATACAGTATATCCCAACAAAAGTAGTAACTATAAGACCAAATGATAAGCCATTTGTGAATAACACTATACGTATAAAAATACGAAAAAGAAATAGAGCACACAAACGCGCCAAAAAAACTAATAATCCTAATCATTGGCTATTATTTAGAAAAATACGAAATGAAGTAATAACATTAATTAGGGAAGCTAAAAGTAATTATAAAAGCAAATTAGAACAACAAATAAATAATAACAACCTGCCTTCAAATAAATGGTGGAAAATAGCTCAATCTATAGCAAATTTGGAAAATGAAAAGATAGCCACTTCTCCATTAATATTTGAAAAACGCGTTTACACACACCCACTAGATAAGGCAAATATCCTCAACTCCTATTTCGCCTCGATTTCAAAACTAAATGGAGTACCTGATCTCCCAAATTTTGCTTCTCGTAGTAACAACGAATTACATCAATTTATTATAAGCGAACAAGAAGTAAGAGACCAGCTACTGATTCTTAACTGTTCAAAACCTTCTGGCCCCGATAACATCAGCCCAGCTGTGCTAAAAAAGATAAATCTGTCAATCACAAAACCTCTCACTAATTTTTTTAATTTTTCATTGGAACGTCAATTATTACCTGATATTTGGAAGACTTCTCATATCATTGCAGCGTTTAAAGGCAAGGGTGATCCGCATTACCCCGACAACTATAGACCAATTTCATTAACATGCTCATTATGTAAAATACTAGAGAAAATCTTATTCAAAAATCTTTATAATTTTATCAAAGAAAATACACTGCTATATAAGTATCAGTCTGGCTTTCAACCAAACGACTCCACAATAAATCAACTTTTAGAAATGTATGATGTCATAATAAGTAATCTTGATATAGGAAAGCAAATTCGATTTGTATTTTGTGATGTATCAAAAGCGTTTGATAAAGTTTGGCATATGGGTTTATTGTCTAAATTAAAACAATATGGAATTAGTCAAACACTTTGTAATTTAATTGAACACTATTTAAGTAATAGACAACAATGTGTAGTTTTAGAAGGTTTTAAATCAAATTATTTGCATACTGATTCTGGAGTTCCCCAAGGAAGCGTACTTGGTCCGTTTTTATTTTTAATTTATTTAAATGATATTTCTGATAATATAACTAACAATATAAGGCTATTCGCCGATGATACCTCACTTTTTACCATTATCCATAATGATCCTGTAAGTAGCGCGATCACTATAAATAAAGATCTTAATATTATCTCATCGTGGGCTAAACAATGGTGTGTAACTTTTAACCCCAATAAAACCAAAAATATTATTTTTAGTAGGAAAAATACAATTCATCCAGACGTTATCTTCGAAAATACAATAGTTAAAAATGTAAATAGTCATTTGGGATTAACATTTCAGTCTAACGCATCATGGTCAAATCATATTTTAAATATATACCAGAAAGCTTGCGGTCGTCTAAATATTTTGCGTATACTAAAATATAAAATTAATAGAATTTCACTTAACAAAATATATTTTGCTTTTATTCGCCCTATTCTAGAATATGCTGATATTGTATGGGATAACTGCTCAATGAAAGATTCTGATCTACTGGAAAGTGTCCAGACTGAAGCGGGTAGAATAATAAGTGGCCTTAGAAGAAATTCATCTAAAACTAATTTATACAATGAACTGGGATGGGAATCACTATCCAAATTAGCTGAAAAAAACACAAATTAATTTATTTATACAAAATAAAAAATAATCTTTGCCCCAGTTATCTGTTTGAAGTGTTTAACAAATTTAAACCATTAGTTTCCAATTGTAACCTTCGTAGTGAATATCAGAACCTCAATCCACCATTTTGTAAAACCACTTCGTATTCTAATAGCTTCTTTCCCTGTACAATTAAACTTTGGAACGATCTACCTGAACTTATTAAAAACTCACAAACGTTAAGTACATTTAAATCAGGCCTTTCACGTGTATATCCTTTGATTAGACCACCCTTATATTATAATACTGGAAATAGAAAAGAGAATATTATTCATTGTCAATTAAGAAATAAAGCTAGCAACTTAAATAATCACTTATTCCACCATTTTCTGAGTGACACAAAAGTGTGCCCTAACTGTAATTCTACAGACGAAGATAATTACCATTATTTTTTCATATGTCCAGCTTACCCTGCCACAAGAACAACTCTCCGAAATAATATACAAAAGCTTAAACTAAATGTTACAATGGATCTAATTTTATATGGCAACACCGATATTCCAGATGATACCAATTTTAACATATTTGAAATAGTGCATACATTTATAAAAGATAGCAAGCGGTTTTGAAACTTTAATTATTAAAACACTATGTCTACATTATGTAATATTTTTATATTCTAATAACCTTAAATGTAATTATAATATACATGTATATCAAAACATTACACTCCATGAAATGTATATATGTTTGTAATTCACTACCTATACATATGTTTACCATTGATTAATGTAAAAAAAATTAAAACTATTTTATATGTTTGGAGAGAACTTATATAGGCATTTGCCTGTTGTTCAACCCATTTCAGTTTATTGAATAAAATATTGTTTAAACTAAACCCAGTTTTATTTTTGACCTAATGTGCCCTGTACGGGTGCTACTGCAATTTCGCACCTCTACAGAGCGTCGTTGAACATGGTGACTTGGCGGCGGCGCCGCCGCGCTCTGGCCAAACTGTGTCGCCTACTGAGCCCAAAAGTTGAAGACTTGGCGGCAACGTAAATATGTTTGGAAAATTACTGACAAGGGTTTTCCCATGTGCCTAACTATAGGGGAGAGCACAGTGGGCATGATTCCTTTTTTTTTTAGAATCAAACAATGTACTCAGTTCAAGCCAGTCACAGTGTTGTTAAGAAGTTAATAAATTGAAACCGTTTTAGTGTAGATCATTGTAAAAACCCAATTTTATTTTTGACCTAATGTGTCCTGTACGTCGCTACAGCACTTTTTCACCTTTACAGAGCCTCGTTTAACATGGTGACTAGGCGCCGCCGCGCATTGGCCAAACTGTGCCGCCTACTGAGCCCAAAAGTTAAAGACTTGTCGGCAACGTACAAAAGTATTGAAAATTGTTGACAAGGGTTTTCCCATGTGCCAAGCATGCATGCGGCTGATAATCTGGCATCTCCCTGGCTGGCCGAACCAGTTGGCGGTCGGTGCAGCGAGGTCCCCTAGGTCTTACTTTTGAACGAGTGTCCTGCCAGTTTCTTGTCTGGTATGCAGTGATAATGTGTTTGTTGGAAGAATGTCTGTTTGATGGTTGAAACCGTACGTAATACTATAGCATGTTGCGTAGGTTTACAAAATTGTCTTTCTGATTGTTTTATGGGTATATTTCTGTTTGCGGGTCAGCCGCAGCGGTGTTTTGATCTCGATTTTACAGGGTATAAATCAATTCATGGTTTAACAAGATGCCAAAACTACTAGTTTATAATCTCCGATATTTTTTTAGTGGTCGGAAATCGAGTCTTAAGGGAGTCAATTTTCCATATTTTCGGCAGGGGAGGGGAGTGTTCGCGCGGCGTCGGGCTTCGTCAAACATTGCCGCCCACTACTAAATCCTTGGACGAGGCTCTACACCACTACCAGTTACCATTGTCGTAGAGACTTGAAATTTACTGGGCAAAGTTAAACGTCGATGATTTAAGCCAAGATGATGGGCTTTAAAAATGATTATGGGTCAAGGTCATAGGTCAAGGTCAAATATCCCAAAACTGACTTTTAAAAGTTTGATTTCAGTTTTCTGTGGCATGACCTTGACCTTGTGCTAATTACTTGGATTATGAACTATGTGGTCGATTCTAACTGAGATATGACTGTAAGTTGATCGACCTCCTTATTAACAAGTGATAATCAACCTATGGTAATTTAGTCAAAAGTAGTGGCCGGATCAATGTTTTACCAATCGGCATGATTGAACTTCAAGCGGCTAAAGCCGACTACAAAACAGCCCCTTTAGATCCCTGGATCACAGATCTACAATGGCTAGCTGAAAAGTTCCAAGTCTGAAAAGGATAGATCAATTGGGTTGAAACAAACTTCTGCCACCAACAAATATAATCATTGAATGAATCATAGAATAAGAACTGCAACTGTGGTGGTGTTAACCTACCCTTTGAAATCACCAGAAACAGACAAAACTGGCTATAGGACAGTCATCAAGTTTCTACAACTGAAATGACTAACCCTAACACAGATACAGGCCATACCCAAATTATACGAAAAATCGCCATTTTTAGACTGTGGTCCCTCTGGAGGTCGCAATTATTATCTGATTTAAAACTAACGGCCAGGCATCGATATTTCCGCGCACATGCGCACGGCGTGCGCACATTTGCCTTTAAAAAAAATTGGCAGGCACATTTGTAAAAATTATTACTTTCACGTAAATCACGTAAAATAAAGAATTAATTATGGTGCATGAATGTAATGACAACCTGGCTGCGCAATGGGATTTTCAATGAAGCTGTTTGAATCTCGGCATCTATTCTATGTTTATATCAAAACCAAACAACAACAATATGCCCATCAAACATAATCTGTATTATTAAAGTAATCATATAAAAAAGGTACTAACAATTATTTATAATTGTTTCTGCTGCCGAGTCCAACCTAAGAAGCTTTCGTACTATATACCTGGCAATTGAATACTCTCCTTTTGAATATGACCCTGCAGACACATTTTCAAGTGTGTGTGCAGGCACGCCCAACTTTTATAGAGCCCTGCTAACGGCTGAATAGAGAACAAGCTAAATAAAAGTGATTTTTTTCTACAATCAAGGGCTATAATTCATGAATTTGCAAATCGATATGCTGAAATATGGAATGGAACCAAGATCTTTGGGTTATAAACATGCATTTCAAGTTACATCAAAATCAGATTAAAATTGTAACCACTACAGGGTCAACAGCCTTGATATACCGTATTTTTACACTATTCGCGTACAAGTGGCGGCCATTTCGTTTGGCAGTTTTGGTCAGGTTGTCACATTTTCATGTGGACGTATATTGTTGTCCTCCCTGGCCGTCCGGACTTCCCACATCCACAATTGTTTGTTGACTCTCTACAGGTCACAATTCTTATCCAATTTTGACGAAGTCGAATGGAATTAATCATGTGTCATACTTTTGGTTTTGACCCCTCTGACTTTGTACCGTTGATTACAGATTAAACATCCAGAAGTGTTATTGATGTGTTCCCGTTGAAATATTGTTCACAATAAGAAGCAAAATAAATAAGATATGTTTACTGGATCATTTTGTTATACGAAAAACTAAGTGATTCGTTTTCTATGGCGCTCAGTATATGCTTATCTCCCAAAGATCTCGGCTTCTTTCGATATCGGATCAAAACTTCGTGAATTATGTGCCCCTGATTGTACGTAAAATCATTTTTATACGCCCACATTTTCATGTGGACGTATTATGTCGTCGCCCCTGTCCGTCCGTCCGTCCGTCCACAATTGTTTGTGGACTCCCTACAGGTCACAATTCTTGTCCGATTTTGACGAAACTTGAAATATAGGTTTATCCCCAATAGATCTCTGCTGCTTTCGATATTGGCATGTATCGCATCAAAACTTCATGGATTATGGCCCCTGATTGTACGAAAAATCATGTTTTTAGCTTGTGGACCCTATAGAGGTCACAATTTTGAACTGATTTTGATGAAACGTAATTTACTGAATCATGGCCCTTGATTGTCCGAAAAATCACCTATTTTAGCTTGTGGTCCCTCTGCAGGTCACAATTATTATCCGATTTAAAAAAAACGTCGATTATATCACCGTTACACCCTAAGGGAGGTTGAGATCGAATTTCGGAAAATTCGGACCAAAATTACCATACAAAATGGCCGCCGTTCGTACGCGAATACTGTTAAAGAATGGTATATCAAGGTTGTGGACTCTGTAGAGGTCACAATTTGAATTTGATTTTGATGAAACTTGAAATGCATGGTTATAACCCAAAGATCTTGGTTCCTTTCGATATTTGCGCATATCGGATAGTAACTTCCTGAATTATGGCCCATGATTATACGCAAAATCGCCTTTGTTTAGCTTGTGGTTCTTCTGGAGGTTACAATAATTATCCGATTTAGAACATCGTTTCATTATATCACTGTTACACCCTAAGGAAGTTTGAGTTCGAATTTCGATAACATTGGACCAAAATTGGCATACAAAATGGCCTCTATTCGTACGCGAATACTCTTAAAAAATAGTATATCAAGGTTGTGGACCCTGTAGAAGTCACAATTTTAATTCGATATTGATGACACATGAAATACATGGTTATAACCCAAAGAACTTGGTTCCTTTCGATATTTGCGCATATCGGATAATAACTTACTAAATTATGGGCCCTGCTTATACGCAAAATCGCCTTTGTTTAGCCTGTGTTCCCTCTGGAGGTCACAATTATTATTCGATTTAAAAAATCGTTTGATTATATCACCGTTACATCCTAAGGAAGGTTGAGTTCGAATTTCGGAAAAATCGGACCAAAATTGCCATACAAAATGGCCGCCGCGTTTACGCGAATACTGTTATAAAATGGTATACCATGGTTGTGGACCCTATAGAGGTCACAATTTTAATTTGATTTTAATGAAACTTGAAATGTATGATTATAACCCAAGTTCGTGGTTCCTTTCGATATTTGCGCATATCGGATGGTAACTTCCTGAATTATGGCCCCTGATTGTACGCAAAATCGCCTTTATTTGGCTTGTGGGCCTTTTGGAGGTTACAATTATTTTCTGATTTAAAAAAACGTTTGATTATATCACCGTTACACTTTAAGGAAGGCATCAGATTTCGGGAAAATCGGACCAAAATTGACAGACAAAATGGACGCTGCTTGAACGCGAATACTGTTAAAAAATGGTATATCAAAGTTGTGGACCCAGTATAGGTCACAATTTTAATTCGATTTTGATGAAACTTGAAATGCATTATTATAACCCGAAGATATTGGTTCATTTCGTTTTTTGCACATATCAGATCATAACTTCCTGATTATGGCCCCTGATTGTCCGAACAATCGCCTATGGTCCCTCTGGAGGTCACGATTATTATCCGATTTAAAAAAAACGTTTGACTCTCTCACCGTTACACCATACGGAAGGTTGAGTTTGAATTTCTAGAAAATCAGACCTTAATTGCCAGACAAAATGGCCGCTGTTTGTACGCGAATAGTGTTAAAATATGGTGTATCAAGGTTGTGGACCCAGTATAGGTCACAATTTTAATTCGATTTTTATTAAACTTGAAATTCATGTTTATAAACTAGAGATCTTGATTCTTTTCGATATTTGCGCATATCAAATTGTAATTTAATGATATATAGCCTTTGATCGTAGGAAAGATCACTTTCGGTATTGCTTGTTCTCTATCCATCTCTCGAAAATGTGGGCGTATCCTGCCTGGCAGTGCCAGCTTACTATCTTTTTAGCTTGTGGAGCCTATAAAGGTCACAATTATGAACCGATTTTGATGAAATTTGACATACATGGTAATAACCCAACGATCTTAGTGCATTTCAATATTTCTGTTACTTACTTAATTATAATAATAATAATAATATTTATATAGCGCTGTAACACCACACCTCAGTATGCTCGAAGCGCATTAAAAAGTTATCTCACTACAAGTTATATATAGCGTCCTAATAAGTAAGTTTTTATTCTTGATTTGAATATATCTAGTGATGAGGAACTTTTGATATTTTCGGGTACCGGTAGTTCATTCCACAAAGCAGCTGATGTATAACCAAACGATCGCGCGCCAAATGTTTTTAAATTGATGTCAGGTTTATATAAACGTAATTGCTTTGAAGATTTTAGCATTGTGTTCGGCACATTGTACTGTGAGATCTTGAATGTAATCTGGAGAGGTTTTTTGACCTGTTGGTAGGTGAACGACAAAATTTTATAATTAATCCTTTCACGAAGTTGTAGCCAATGCAACGATTTCAATACTGGAGTAATGTGTTCTCGCGGTTTAGTTCTGGTCACAATTCTGGCTGCTCTGTTCTGTAATTTTTGTAATTTGGATAACTGCTCCAATGACACACCAGTTAGTATGTTGTTGCAGTAATCTTATCGTGAGATTACCAAAGATCTGATTAAAATTGCTGCAGATTCATTTGTCAGAAAATGACGAATTGCACCAATGTTTCTCAAGTGAAAACTGCAGATTGAACATAAATAACTAATGTGTTTCTCCATAGTTAGTCCAGAATCCAGGAAGACACCAAGATTCTTCATTATCAGAAAAATAAATATATGGTGGACTGGCCGATGTTGAGAACGTCTGCATGGTTCTTTTTTAGTCTTTGCGTTGGAGCTACTAACTAGGCTTCAGTTTTTGAATCGTTTAACTTAAGCATGTTTAAGGACATCCAAGTTTTGACTGCATCAATACAAGATTCCATGTTCAGACATACTGACTTTTGGTATTGAAGATCGGTATGGAAACTATCAATACGTTGAATGTCATCTGCATAGGCGTGGTAATCAACATGCTTCTCACGAATAATCTTGCCTAGTGATCGTGTGTACATGGTGAAAAGAAAGGGTCCCAAAACAGATCCCTGGGGGACACCACACGAAATAACTAAACTACTAGAGTTCACCTTGTTTATTTCTACGCGTTGTTTCCTATCAGTCAGATATGATGAGAACCATTTCAAGACACTATTGTCTAAACCGTATTCCAGTTGCAGCCGATCAAGCAATATTCTGTGATCTATGGTATCGAATGCTGCAGACAGATCTAGAAGCACTAGCAAACCGATATTTCCAGCATCGACAGACATCTTTATGTTATCAAGAACAGCTTCTCTATAAGCTGACTGATATTTGTCAAGTAGTCCAAACGAGGTGAGATGCTCAGCAAGTTGTATTTTGACTGCATTTTCTAAAACTTTGGAAAGGAATGCCAAATTTGAAACAGGGCGATAGTTGTTAAATACCTCAGAATCCAATGATGGGTTTTTAAGAAGGGGTTTTACAACAGCCCTTTTGAAACATTTAGGAACAGTTCCGGAGTTTAGACTTTGATTAATGATTTTAGTAATGATAGGCAGACTCACATCCAATATTTTGAGAATGAACTTTGTAGGGATAACATCTAGTTGGCAAGAGGTTGGCTTCGAATGTAGAATGATGTTTTTAACATCTGTTTCTGTGACATCAGCAAAGGCTTGCAATTTGGCACCTGGGAAATTCTGCGACAGACAATACATCACTGGTATGGCCCCTGATTGTCTGAAAAATCGACTTCAGACTAAAATTGACGCCGTTTGTACGCGAATGGTGTAAAAATATGGTATATCAAGGTTGTTGACCCTGTATAGAGATCACAATTTTAATGCGATTTTGATAAAATGCATGTTTATAACCCAAAGATCTTGGTTCTTTTTGATATTTGCGCATATTGATTTGTAACTTCATGTATTATGGCCCTTGATTGTAGGAAAAATCACCTTCTTTTTTGCTTGTTTTCTATTAGTAAGTACAGGAGGATTGCTCTACAGGCAAAACAAAAATCTACAAAATAAACGTGCGGACAAGACAGAAAATAGACATTGCAAAAAATAAACAATTATCAAATCAAGTGAAAGGATCCGGGGGCCAGCCATAAGCGTCCACTGCACTGTACTAAAAAGATTTATTCAAAAGTGTAGGCCTATCCTGCCTGGCAGCCGCTGGTCAAGAATTAAAATTTGTCATTTGAGAAGCAACACAAGTGGATTCAGTTTTTATTAGCACACAAGTTTATGCAGTTGCCACTTCTCCTTGTTGTATTTCTGTGCTATTGAGCTCATAACAAGAATATTGGTGACAAGCCGCCAGGCCCGAAGCCAGAAACCAAAATTTAGCCGACATAGGGGGGCGAGGGAGATAAATTTCCGACAACAATAAATCAATGAACGAAAGTCACCGCCGACTGCCGTAAATAGGAGAAGTGGAGAGCACGAAAATGAGAAGCTGTGAAAGTAAATTTAGGCCTCTATATAGCCTAGGTAGAGATGCCATGGACCCGAGCACACAACCGATAATATAACGTGACATGCTTACGTCATTGAAGTATGATTTGACATGCATGTGGCGAATGTGTCAGAAAATTAAGAGTTTCCGTCCGACATTAACTATCTCTCAGTCGAATTTGAGAGGATATGTCGTACTAAAACTCTCTCCCGGCGAAAATGCGAGCATAGCTAACCAGCGTTTTTTATTTCCGACGCAGACAGAAAAATTCCGACAGGAATGGACATGGGGGGGGGGGGCGGCTCGCCCCGCCCCCAGCCCCCCTACTAGCCTCGGGCCTGCAAGCCGCAAATCTCCAGCACTGCTGCCCAACATTAAAAAAGATTCAGCTTAAGCCAATTGAATGTTAAAATGCAGTAAAATTTTTTTATTCTTTTCAGTGTGATTTGGTGTATACATTTTTTCATATATTATTAAGGGATGAACAGGAGGAAGCCAGTAAACTTAAAGTTGCCAAGCTTAGAGGTTAGTAAATTTTAATTTTTCAAAAGTAAAAAAGTACTCTTTAAAGAAAATGATATGGGATAAACAAAATATTAGCTATTTCTTGGCTTATGTCTATCTTCATTAGTCTAGTAGTAGCAGAACAGTAGGACGTTTAATCCCTATTTTATGTCTGGGCTTTTTAGTTTTAAAGGGTCAATCCCGATAAAGGTTTTGAGAATAAAACTGCTTAACTTTGTGTTAAAATCCATTAAGATCCCCTACCTTAGGGCCGAGCAACTAACTCAATATATGTGATACGTTTTCATACAACTCAAACCCACCAGTCTTCATCTTGAAATGGAGTCCGTTGTCCCAAACTGTATTATGCGGTGATTTGATAAAACCAGACTTTTATTTTATAAAAATTATATGTCAGTGAGAGTTACCTTTTGTTATCAAGTACAGAACATGGACCATTCATCGTGTAGACCTCTAAAGGAACGGAAATCGATTTTCGAGTTACCCAACAAAAGAGTTGACCCGAATAACCTGTTTTAACGCTCACGATCAATATTTTGAGCTGAAATTTCGAGTCAGGGTGTCAAATGAATGTCAAATGTTGACCAATTTTCAATTCATCATATCTATGTAAATACTGAACGGATTTGAAACATTTTTGGATTGAAAGTTTTTTTACAGCAGCGGATCAGTGCATTGAAGTAGATATTTACTTTTTTACATCCAAATTGTTGTGGACGTATTAAAAGAATTATTCCGAAATCTCGTTTGAAGGTAAATAAATTCTCTGAGTTGATAATTTACAAAGTTTTTGGTGTCAAAAAGCCTATTGTCGTATTCTTCATGACACCCTCATCAATTTTGAAAACAAAATTGCGTGTCTATTTTTCTGTTTTATTGTAGAACCAATAAGAAGTCAACCCCTACCAAATATGTCTGGTATACAAGGTGATATAAAGTTATCTCTACTATACAAAAGAGATGTCTTTCATGTTATGATTATCCATGTTCGAAATTTGGTAAGTAACCAACATTATCTATTTATAATCAGGATAACTAGTACTATCTTGTCTTTGATACATAATTTTAGTGCACCCATATTTTTATGTGGACGTATTATGTCATTCAGGGGGCAGTGGTAAAAAAAACCATAATACGTCAAGTCGAAATATATGCACTGGACCGGGTAGACCACACACCCCTTAAAATCTTGCGTAAAAAAATGTACATCATCGTTTTTAAGAAAAGACCACCCATAAATCATGCGAAAGGGGTTTTACATAGGCTAAGTCTGTTACCCAATCCCATTCAGAAAAGTTGAATAAAGTCGTTTGCGTCATAGGTTTGGCTTTGATGGGGAGGTGCTGAGGTGGGTTGTGTCGTTTCTGGGGGGAAGGACGCAAAAGATCTCGATTAGAGGAACTATGGTGTCGGATACGCACACGCTCGAGTACGGAGTCCCTCAGGGCTCCGTACTCGGCTCACTTCTTTTCACACTGTATATCTCCCCTCTGGAGGACATAGTCAGTCGCCATGGATTGAGTACGGTCAGTTTTGCAGATGACACCCAACTGTATGTCACTTGCGAGTCTAACCCCGGTCCCATAAAAGCTTCGATTGAAGCCTGTGTGGACGATATCCGTCATTGGATGCGAGTTAATTTGCTCGCATTGAATGACTCAAAGACGGAAATTGTCTGGTTCTCGTCTAAACACAAAAGGAGTTTGACTATCGCAAGTAATATACGGATTGGGCAGTCTTTTGTCTCCCCCTCTCAGAAAGTCCGTGATCTAGGTGTTATGCTGGATTCTAGCGGTTCTATGTCAGCTCAAATAGCCAGTGTATGTAGTGCGGCGTCTCATGCTATATGGAGAATAGGAAAAATAAGGCGTTTTTTGGATCAGAGCAACACTGAGAAATTAATCCACGCATTTGTTTCGTCTAGGTTAGATTACTGTAACAGTCTGCTTTTCGGCCTTAGTAATTATCAAATAAAGAAACTACAGCTCATTCAGAATACTGCTGCTCGACTGGTTACGCGGATCAGGCGACTGGACAGGTGCCATATGACACCTGTCCTACAGTCTCTCCATTGGCTGCACTGCGCAACGGCACCGTACTACCTCACTGAGCTGATCACCGTTAGGGTGCCAGCACGCCATCTACGAGGCCAAAATGCTATACAGTTAGTTCGGTCGAGTATGAAAACAAAGAAATCCTATGGAGATAGATCTTTCCATGTTTCTGCACCATTTTTATGGAATACGTTACCAGAAAATATTCGTGCCATCTCTGATTTTCCTGCTTTCAAATCAGCGATTAAGACACATCTTTTCAGACTAGCATATACTTTGTAATTTTAATCTATAACTTCAATTTGTAAGTTTAATCTGTATTTTCTAATTTGTAATTCTATTCCGTAATTTCAAGTAGTAATCTCTATTATAATTGACTGGAACATTTTTATTATCTTGTATTTTATTTTTGTATAGTAGTTGTAATTATTGTTAATTGCTGTTCAGCGCTTTGAGATAATTGTATGGAAAGCGCTCTACAAATAAAATGTATTATTATTATTATTATTAAAAAAAAAAAAATCATGCGAAAAAAAATGTGTTCCTCACAGTTGCTCAATAGACCACCCCTTAAAATCTTGTGCAAGAAAATGTGTTTCTTGAAATATCTCATTTTAGACCACCAAAAAGTATGTGCAATACCCAAGTTCTAAATGGCTGAACAATAGAACAAATGCCAAGACCATATGAGTTGATGTTCAACGAAATTCTGCGTCTGAATTATTAGCAAAGATAGTCTAATAGTAAATGCAGGAGTACTGCACTACACGCAAAACAAAAAACCCCCAAAAAATCTACAAGATAAACCTGCGGACAAGACAGAAAATAGACATTGCCAAAACTTAACAATTATCAAATCAAGTGAATGGATCCGGGGGCCAGCCGTAAGCGTCCACTGCGCTGTACAGTCCCGGGCCTGTCTTGGTACAGGCTTCACTAAAATGATTTACATAAAAGACGTAACAAAAAAAAATTAATGCGACCGATCTTGTGAGTGGTCGTCTCTTCAATGGCGATAGTCAGCCAATCGACGTCAGGTGTTAGAACGTCAAATAATTTTAACAATAAGGGCGATAATCCGGACAGAAACTCGGAAAACGCTAAAAACAAATAAATGTAGTGAGCTAACAGGAGCAAAGCCCGACAACGAGAACATTCTGCAGTACGAAGGGCTAAAACTCTACTCTAATAGTAAATGCAGGAGTACTGCACTACACGCAAAACAAAAAAACCCAAAAAATCTACAAGATAAACCTGCGGACAAGACAGAAAATAGACATTGCCAAAACTTAACAATTATCAAATCAAGTGAATGGATCCGGGGGCCAGCCGTAAGCGTCCACTGCGCTGTACAGTCCCGGGCCTGTCTTGGTACAGGCTTCACTAAAATGATTTACATAAAAGACGTAACAAAAAAAAATTAATGCGACCGATCTTGTGAGTGGTCGTCTCTTCAATGGCGATAGTCAGCCAATCGACGTCAGGTGTTAGAACGTCAAATAATTTTAACAATAAGGGCGATAATCCGGACAGAAACTCGGAAAACGCTAAAAACAAATAAATGTAGTGAGCTAACAGGAGCAAAGCCCGACAACGAGAACATTCTGCAGTACGAAGGGCTAAAACTCTACTCTAATAGTAAATGCAGGAGTACTGCACTACACGCAAAACAAAAAACCCCAAAAAAACTACAAGATAAACCTGCGGACAAGACAGAAAATAGACATTGCCAAAACTTAACAATTATCAAATCAAGTGAATGGATCCGGGGGCCAGCCGTAAGCGTCCACTGCGCTGTACAGTCCCGGGCCTGTCTTGGTACAGGCTTCACTAAAATGATTTACATAAAAGACGTAACAAAAAAAAATTAATGCGACCGATCTTGTGAGTGGTCGTCTCTTCAATGGCGATAGTCAGCCAATCGACGTCAGGTGTTAGAACGTCAAATAATTTTAACAATAAGGGCGATAATCCGGACAGAAACTCGGAAAACGCTAAAAACAAATAAATGTAGTGAGCTAACAGGAGCAAAGCCCGACAACGAGAACATTCTGCAGTACGAAGGGCTAAAACTCTACTCTAATAGTAAATGCAGGAGTACTGCACTACACGCAAAACAAAAAAAACCCAAAAAATCTACAAGATAAACCTGCGGACAAGACAGAAAATAGACATTGCCAAAACTTAACAATTATCAAATCAAGTGAATGGATCCGGGGGCCAGCCGTAAGCGTCCACTGCGCTGTACAGTCCCGGGCCTGTCTTGGTACAGGCTTCACTAAAATGATTTACATAAAAGACGTAACAAAAAAAAATTAATGCGACCGATCTTGTGAGTGGTCGTCTCTTCAATGGCGATAGTCAGCCAATCGACGTCAGGTGTTAGAACGTCAAATAATTTTAACAATAAGGGTGATAATCCGGACAGAAACTCGGAAAACGCTAAAAACAAATAAATGTAGTGAGCTAACAGGAGCAAAGCCCGACAACGAGAACATTCTGCAGTACGAAGGGCTAAAACTCTACTCTAATAGTAAATGCAGGAGTACTGCACTACACGCAAAACAAAAAAAACCAAAAAATCTACAAGATAAACCTGCGGACAAGACAGAAAATAGACATTGCCAAAACTTAACAATTATCAAATCAAGTGAATGGATCCGGGGGCCAGCCGTAAGCGTCCACTGCGCTGTACAGTCCCGGGCCTGTCTTGGTACAGGCTTCACTAAAAAAATTTGTTTTGCGTGTAGTGCAGTACTCCTGCATTTACTATTAGACTATCTTTGCTAATAATTCAGACGCAGAATTTCGTTGAACATCAACTCATATGGTCTTGGCATTTGTTCTATTGTTCAGCCATTTAGAACTTGGGTATTGCACATACTTTTTGGTGGTCTAAAATGAGATATTTCAAGAAACACATTTTCTTGCACAAGATTTTAAGGGGTGGTCTATTGAGCAAAAAACCCCAAAAAAACTACAAGATAAACCTGCGGACAAGACAGAAAATAGACATTGCCAAAACTTAACAATTATCAAATCAAGTGAATGGATCCGGGGGCCAGCCGTAAGCGTCCACTGCGCTGTACAGTCCCGGGCCTGTCTTGGTACAGGCTTCACTAAAATGATTTACATAAAAGACGTAACAAAAAAAAATTAATGCGGCCGATCTTGTGAGTGGTCGTCTCTTCAATGGCGATAGTCAGCCAATCGACGTCAGGTGTTAGAACGTCAAATAATTTTAACAATAAGGGCGATAATCCGGACAGAAACTCGGAAAACGCTAAAAACAAATAAATGTGGTGAGCTAACAGGAGCAAAGCCCGACAACGAGAACATTCTGCAGTACGAAGGGCTAAAACTCTACTCTAATAGTAAATGCAGGAGTACTGCACTACACGCAAAACAAAAAAACCCAAAAAATCTACAAGATAAACCTGCGGACAAGACAGAAAATAGACATTGCCAAAACTTAACAATTATCAAATCAAGTGAATGGATCCGGGGGCCAGCCGTAAGCGTCCACTGCGCTGTACAGTCCCGGGCCTGTCTTGGTACAGGCTTCACTAAAATGATTTACATAAAAGACGTAACAAAAAAAAATTAATGCGACCGATCTTGTGAGTGGTCGTCTCTTCAATGGCGATAGTCAGCCAATCGACGTCAGGTGTTAGAACGTCAAATAATTTTAACAATAAGGGCGATAATCCGGACAGAAACTCGGAAAACGCTAAAAACAAATAAATGTAGTGAGCTAACAGGAGCAAAGCCCGACAACGAGAACATTCTGCAGTACGAAGGGCTAAAACTCTACTCTAATAGTAAATGCAGGAGTACTGCACTACACGCAAAACAAAAAAAACCCAAAAAATCTACAAGATAAACCTGCGGACAAGACAGAAAATAGACATTGCCAAAACTTAACAATTATCAAATCAAGTGAATGGATCCGGGGGCCAGCCGTAAGCGTCCACTGCGCTGTACAGTCCCGGGCCTGTCTTGGTACAGGCTTCACTAAAATGATTTACATAAAAGACGTAACAAAAAAAAATTAATGCGACCGATCTTGTGAGTGGTCGTCTCTTCAATGGCGATAGTCAGCCAATCGACGTCAGGTGTTAGAACGTCAAATAATTTTAACAATAAGGGCGATAATCCGGACAGAAACTCGGAAAACGCTAAAAACAAATAAATGTAGTGAGCTAACAGGAGCAAAGCCCGACAACGAGAACATTCTGCAGTACGAAGGGCTAAAACTCTACTCTAATAGTAAATGCAGGAGTACTGCACTACACGCAAAACAAAAAAAACCCAAAAAATCTACAAGATAAACCTGCGGACAAGACAGAAAATAGACATTGCCAAAACTTAACAATTATCAAATCAAGTGAATGGATCCGGGGGCCAGCCGTAAGCGTCCACTGCGCTGTACAGTCCCGGGCCTGTCTTGGTACAGGCTTCATCAAAATGATTTACATAAAAGACGTAACAAAATTTTTTTAATGCGACCGATCTTGTGAGTGGTCGTCTCTTCAATGGCGATAGTCAGCCAATCGACGTCAGGTGTTAGAACGTCAAATAATTTTAACAATAAGGGCGATAATCCGGACAGAAACTCGGAAAACGCTAAAAACAAATAAATGTAGTGAGCTAACATGCAGAGACAGGCTAAAATATAGGAACTTAGGCTTGTACAACTATTCATTTATTGTGCTTTCTCTGATCCACTCAAATCTACTGATCACAGGTTGACCAATTTTGACCAGAGTGTGAAAAAGTAAAAGATTACCCAAATCTCATTTCGGCATGCTGGGGTGTTCTGGGTAAAAAAAATCTTGACCCTCTCCACACGACGTGTTTTTCGGAGTGGGCTGGGAAACCAAATTGACAGGACAACAGTCGATCAAATCACGGAATAACACTTGAATTGAATGAAATGATAAGACTTTGAAATATTATTGAATATTTATGTAAATAAACAAATACAATGACAAGAAACAGGAGTTACAGTACAAACATAAACAAGTTGACAGTTTTCTTTGTTGACAGTTCTTATTCAATAATTAGAATTTACAAGTCACAGAATTCACAGCTTACAGAGTTTACGCCTTCACAGTTCGAGTTCATGATGTCTATGGAGATCCGCCATGTTAAAAAGCATTGGTTTTCACGGAATTAAAGTTCACTTAATCACAGTCGTCACCTTACGACACACACAGGTCCCAGATCTGTTCAATAGGATTGAGGTCTGGGCTAAGCGACGGCCAATCCAGGACTTGGACATCAGCATTTCTTAAAACATTGTGGGTAGCAATTGCTGTATGGGGTTGAGCATTGTCTTGTTGAAACGTTAGTCCAGGCCCATGTCTCTGCGTAAACAGAAGAAGAACAGGATGCAAAATCTGATCACTGTACTGGACAACATTTAAGTTCCCTTGGACAACAACAAGAGGAGAACGTCCATGTGCACAAAAATAACCCCAAACCATGACGCTTTCGCCACCAAATCTCTACTTGTGGGGATTGCAGTGACAAATCTGTTAATAAGATGACGTGATCGTATTGCTTAATCTTCCTGGAGTGACGTCACACATGGCGGTCGGTAATAGTTCCAGTTTGAAGCACTTTCATTCTAAGATTAATTATAGTCTGGCGTGTTTGTGTGTTTGCATTTGTTTTTCAGGTTTTTCATCTTTATATTCTCAAAAGTCACGTGATCCAGGTGACTTTACAAATTTATGAAATTAAAGGCTTCCTACTACTTACAACCCCCCCCCCCCCTGGGGTGTAGGGGGTGATAAGAATATACCCTTCGTATGTCCTGCGTGACGGAAGAGGCGACTAAAAGGATCCCTGTAATGGGGCAACGTGTTTGCCGTGCGTTGCGACCTGTGTCGGTGGAGAGTGTAATCCTGGTGATTGAGTTGAGATTTGGCTTGCGAGCCCCTTCTCTGCAACACATTGCTTTGGCCCATGGTTTGGTCGTTTTAGCCCTGTAGAATGTACCCTTTTCCTATCAAATGCTCTGTTGTTTATTCACTCAGCAATTGCCTACCTTTGTGTCCTTAGTACATTCCACAGAGCGGCGGCTTGGGTCAATCCGGTTGGAATGTATTTTTTACTTCTGGCTTGAGTATACCCCTCGTCGAGCCCTGAGGCCATGCGCTGGTTATATGTGCTAGACCTCCCCCTAGTACGAGAGGAAGTAACCTTGGGGACGACGAAGTTGAATTTTAAAAAAAAATAGTTATGGCTTCCCAACCCCCCCCCCCCCCCCCCCCCACGCCAACAAATGAACGATCAAATAAGAAACGTCCTAATTCAGCGGACGTTTCTAATATATTTATAAATAAAATGGCAAAATCATGGCCGAGGTTTCTCTTGATTGAGAGCCCCTCTACTGACTTATCTAAAGTCTCACCTCTTTTGATAGACAAGGGCATTGTCGGCTTGGCCGGTGAACCCAAATCTATTAAAAAATTGAAAAATGGAACACTCTTGATAGAATGTACCAAAGAGCAGCATGCTACCATGCTTCTCAAGTCAAAAACTTTGGCAGACATTCCTATCAAGGTGTCTCCACATAGATCATTAAATTCTAGTAGAGGTGTTATTCGATGTCGAGACCTTAAAGGCAGCAGTGAGGATGAAATGATTGAATACCTTTCTTCTCAAGGTGTCCAACAAGTTAAGCGAATTAGTGTACGACGAGGAGATAAGTGGATTCCTACAAGCACCTATATCCTCACTTTTAATCGTCCCGACATACCGAAATCAATCAAGGCAGGTTATTTAAATATACCTGTTGATTCTTATATTTCCAACCCTCTTCGCTGCTATAAATGTCAACGATTTGGACACAGCAAGACCGTCTGCAGGGGCAAAGACACCTGCGCTCGTTGTGGTCATGAAGGCCATGAGAGCGCTGCCTGCCAGGCTGAGTTTTGCTGCGTTAATTGCAAGGGTAAGCCTTTTGCTTATTCTCGCGAATGTCCAATATGGCAGAAAGAGAAAGGAATTCAACAGATAATGTCTGAACGGAAGATTCAATATTTCGATGCTAGGAAACAAGTAGAACTGACTTCACTCATTGCACCACAGGGGAAATCCTTTTCCAGTGTAGTTAAAGTGTCTACAACATCTATATCTGTTCAGACAGATATAACCTGGCCACGTAAAGAGAAAAAAACCTAAGACTTTGCCTACATCAGATCATGTGAAAGGGGTCTCGAGCTCCACTGAGAGCTCGAGTCAAAGCACCAACTCTCTCCCTGATGAGATTATATCCCATTGCCTTCATCTGGAGTTATTGAGAAAAATCCCAATACTCCAATCCAAAATGGCAAGAAGGATCCTCCATTGCGCGCCTCTAAAGCTGACACTGCTGATTCCAGTTCCACTGGGTCAGGAGTGCAGTTTCAGGGTATTCCATCCGCAAAGGACAAAATAGTGCATTCTAAAAAAACATCAAAAAAATTAAAACAAATTTAGAAAGAAAGAATCTAAGGGTTCAAAAAAACCTATTACTCTCTATAATAAATATGGGGATGATCTGATGGACGACATTACTGTAGTGGGTGTCCATGTGGACCCACTCAGTAAGCCGCCAAAATTTAAATTTCCCTGACAATGGATAATTCCATTATTCAATGGAATTGTCGTGGTTTAAAACCAAATTTTAATGAAGTCCAATTATTAATTCAAAAGCACAATCCTTTAGCTATTTGTTTACAAGAAACTTTTTAAAGAAATTCTGACACTTTGTCTTTTAGACATTTTTGGGGTTACCACTATCATTCAGTTGGTGATGGTAGAGCTCATTGGGGTGTTGCCATTATTCTTAATGGGGTTATCCCTCAGAGTAAAGTTACTCTCAACTCTCCTTTACAGGCAGTTGCAGTTAGAGTAACTTTACATATTCCTATAACACTCTGTTCTATATATCTTCCTCCTAGTTTACATCTGAACCCAAAAGATCTTGATGACCTTGTTGCACAACTCTCTCTCCCGTTTATAATTACGGGAGATTTCAATGGTCATCATTCACTCTGGGGTAGTCCGGATGATAACAGCAGAGGTAAACAAATAGCACACCTTTTTAACATTAATAATTTGTGTTTATTAAATGATGACTCCCTACTTATCTACATCCTGTCGCGTGGTGGAGTAAAAGTCACTTAAACTATGTTTTAATGATTTGACATTTTGAACTTTCTTAGTTTATTCCATTATTCTAAGTTTATAATCAGTGTTTTAAAATGTTTAATTTGTTCTATATGTTTAATGCTTCGATTGAGGACGATCGATTTTGGAGTCGTGGGTAGTGTAACCTGTAGCTGTGGCTATCTTATTTATATTCCGTTTTCCAGAAAAGCGCTCTGTAGCTCTATATTTAGACTATAGGTGTAAGGTTTTGGTACCTACCGCTTCTCTAGTAAAATCTATCGTTTCCTCGGCACAGTCGTCACCTGTAAAATATTTTTATATTGTGTAAGAGTGGGGCCCGTACCTACAGGGGGCGCGGAGGGGCATCCCCCCCCCCCGCTCAGAAATATTATAAACCATATTTTGTACTTATCTAAACTAGTTCGCTCCCCTACCGAAAGGTAATGCCCCTCCGCTTAATGGTGTCTGGTACGGTCCTGGTAAGAGTGTATATTTCTAATTGTGCATGCTGCCTATGTTTTTATTGTTGTTAACTGTGTCTGACAACTGTATTTCCATGCGACAACTTTACTATGTATTTATATTATTATGCAGTTTCACTTAGCTTGTTATAGTATTTAGTGGGCAGATTTTGTAAGTAAACATTTTTGATGGGAAAGTATATGTATCTGGTAGATAAATTATCTAGCTATCATTAGTTTTGTGTTGCCTACTCTGTGTCAAAAGATTCTACATATATTTTAAATAGTACCAGTGTCTGGATTTTAGATTCCCAGTACATACATCCACAGGGCAAGGGTGGATATTTATAAAGAGAAGTACACATTATTATCCACCCTTGATCTTGAAGAGTTACCGCACTTATAATTGCTAGTCTTTCAAAGACATCGAGGAAGTGGCGTGAGTCCGGTCGTTTGCTTATCAAGAATGCTTTTAGTTTGACAGGTTTGCTATTTTAAAAAAAGACCAAAAAACGCTATGGGAACCGGCCCTTGCTCTGGAGGCTTCCCCTTTCGATCCTGTTCACCTCGCATATTGTTTCCAAGTACATACATCTACAGGGCAAGGGTGGATGTTGAGAAAGAGAAGTATACCTTTTATCTAACAATTGTGAATAGTGAACTTTGTTTGTTCTTGTGAACTCTACGTTAAAATGAATCAATTGCAGAGCCAGCTATCAAGTGATACCGTGAAACGGTAACTGTCAAATCCGAATATGTGAAGTGTAAATGTAACTTGTTTGTCTTTTGCAACTTTTATTATTATTAAACCGTCAATTTGGTCAAGCAACACAGAACTCTGTTGTCTTATTCAAACTATTAAAAGGCTGCAATCAAGTGTTATGATACTGACCTTTTACCCCTGTTGTGGCCCTTTGACTATATTTATTGTCTGGCGTACGAAGTATCGTCATAAACGCCGGGAAAGAAACATGTTACCACTGACCCTCACACATCTCTTGTGTTGATTGCAAATAACTGTGCAAAACAAGTATCCGTTTTGTAAGCTTACTCGTTGATGGACACCTGATGCCTCTTGTAATTGATTTGAAACATTTAACAATATATTTTGTGTATTTGTTTCGATTTTTATTGCAGACATGTAGAGGAACAGATACACCAAGTCCATATGTTAAAACCTATCTATTACCTGATCCAGATAAACATACAAAACGTAAAACTAAAATAGCTCGTAGTTCAGCTCATCCAACATTTAATGAACTGGTTAGTCAGCTCTATTATTTCTAACAATTTAATTTAAATTGCACATATAACAGTAGAGAAAATAGCATTTTTATAAGCCCACACGAAGTGTTTACATGTCAGTCTGTCCTTTATGAAGCTCAATGAACTGTTATTGCGATAGTCGTCAGAAAGGGTGTGTTACATAATCCCAATCTGTCGGCTTTTCCGGTAGAAATCGTGGAATAAGCCTTATTTTGTAGGTTTTGATGTTTGATTACAAAAAAACAATGTTGACTTCGTCTGAAAGACTATTGTTTTTACTAAAATTATTATTAGGCTTTCAGACTTTCGTCTGAAAGACTATTGTTTTTACTAAAATTATTATTATTATTTATTATTATTTTTTTTTTTCGGGGAAGCCTATTTCTCAGTGCCTGTAACAGATACCGATCTAGAACCTCATTTTCTATCATAAAACTATGTGTTCGCAACATATGGGCTATATTTGAAACTTCTGCGCGGACCGGAAGTGGCCGAATTTCGTACGGTGTCAAAAAATCAAAAAACAGCCGCAGATTCGTTAATTTTGTACCTATTTTCATACAAATGACATTTTTGTAAACCCCGAATCTTTCCCAAGGAAATGGCTATCTCACATTTTTCAATTTCGAAAAAACCTATGGGACTATTGTCGTTCGAAAATTGAAAAAACAAAATTTAAGAGACAATTTTTGTCATTTTTCAAAATTTTCAAATTTGACCTACATTTTTGGGTACCTGAAGACCATCCGATTTCAGAAATATAAGTTTCATTCCGAGTTATCACCCTTTATTTTTCGAATTTTTTCGAATTTTTTGCCCATTTTGTGAGCTCGAATTTCGTTTTACGGCCGAATCGACGTTTCTGAAACTCTTGGAACTGAAGTTATACTTCAAAACTAACGTATAAAGCTTTTTCGACAAACATCTATAAACCGGAAGTAGTCGAAATAATGGCCGATATTTTGAAAAAAACGCAAAAAATGAATGCTTTTGGGAAAAACATGAAGTCTCAGTCCGATATCAACGGATCAAAACGATTAAGATATCGTTGGGTTGCCCGAGAAGTGCAGTATCATATGATACGGCCGTAGATTCGTTAGCTCTGTACCTATTTTCATACAAATGACATTTTTGTAAACCCCGAATCTTTCCCAAGGAAATGGCTATCTCACATTTTTCAATTTCGAAAATTCCTATTGGACTATTGTCGTTCGAAAAATGAAAAAAAAATTTAAGAGACAATTTTTGTCATTTTTCAAAGTTTTCAAATTTGACCTACTTTTTAGGATACCTGACGATCATCCGATTCCAGAAATATAAGTTTCATTCCGAGTTATCTCCCTTTATTTTTCGATTTTTTTCGAATTTTCTGCCCATATTGTGAGCTCGAGTTTCGCTTTACGGCCGAATCGACGTTTCTGAAACTTCTGGAACATTAAGTTATAGTTCAAAACTAATGTATAAAGCTATTTCGACAAACATCTATAAACCAGAAGTAGTCGAAATAATGGCCGATATTTTGAAAAAAACGCAAAAAATGAATGCTTTTGGAAAAAACATGAATACTGAGTCCGATATCAACGGATTAAAACGATTAAGATATCGTTGGGTTGCCCGAGAAATGCAGTATCATATGATATCGAGTTCTTACAGATACCATGAACAGCAAGTAAAATATGGCACGCTGAAAATCAAGTATTTTCTGATTTGGAGCCTTTTTGAACGCCTATATCTCGAAAACTGCTCCTGCTATTTTTTTTCAACCTTCTCTATCAAGAGACCTTTCGGTAGTCTTGTGTATCAAACAGTCTGTGTAGACTTTGAAATATCAGTTATAGGTTAAATAACGAACTGAAAATCGAAAAAAGTCGAAATATCGTGAAATTTTGCAAAATACTCTATTATTATTTTATTTTTACTGATTTTCAAAAAACTTTATGATATTTAGATATCTGATCTAATTTCGAATCCAAAAATGTATAATATGTATTCAGTTATTGAAATTTAATTTTTGATATTTTGACATTTTTGCACTTTTGGCACTTTTAAACATAGGATTTCTCAGGGGCATTTAATTGCCTCAACCGGTTATTAAAACTATCTCGATAATAATCACTATACCGAAAGTATTCAAAAAATGAAAAAAAAAAGGATAAAAAAATGGCGTTCTTGCAAAAAGCTGGATTTCTCCATCAGATACTACCGGCCCAAAAGAAATAAAGTGTCTTTAGATGGCTTCATTAATGGGCTATCCTATGACATCTCAATGGTACAATTTCGATGGTTAGTAAATAAATTATGTTACGCCGAAAATCTAGTATTTTCAGTTTTTGGAGCCTTTTGAGACGCCTTTTTCTCGAAAACGACTCCTGCGATTTTTTTAAAACTTTTTTTCACTCGGAGTCATATCTGTGGTCTGTGGCGTGAATCCAAAAGGAAAAGGTTTGAAATAATTTAAGGTGTCATAAAATGGCCCCAATCTTTGATAAAAGTAGAAAAATGGTTAAATTATTGAAAATGTTCTTTTATTTATCTTTTTTACAAACAAATACTGAATAGATGTTTCTGACATTTATGGTACAGAAAGATATTTATCCAAACAACTTGCTAACACTATCCCGATATTATTCCAAAATCCAGAAGTAGTCGAAAAAATATCAGATATTTGGGGAAAAAACACCCAAAAAAATTTAAAAAAAGAAAATACAGTAAAAAATTTGTACTCTTTCAAAAATCGACATTTCTCAGCCAGGTGTCACTGAATCAAAACAATTAAAGTATCGTTTTGTAGCTCGATGAATGGGCTATTTTATGACATATTTTCTTTTATGACATAGTTCCTGTCTGATTCCTGAAAGCCGATTCAGTGCTGCTTGCAGGTCTAGTTATTATTATTATTTACCGCGAGGGCCTAGATCTCCATGTTCGAAAACAGATATCGATCTGGAATTAGCTTTTCTATCGGGGAAACCATGTGGTGGCTACTTGATAAAATATTTTTGAAATTTCTGCGCATACTGGAAGTGACCGAACTTTGTACTTTCTCTAAAATCGGCCATAGTTTCGTCAATTCTTTATCCATTTTCAAACAAATTACATTTTTGGAATCCCTGAATCTTTTCTGAGACAATGGCTTTCTCACAATTTTCAATTTCGAACATTCGTCTATGATTTTTATCGTTCGAAAATTGAAAACATGTTGTTTACGAGACAATTTTTGTTATTTTTCAAAATTTTCAAATTTGACCTACATTTTTGGATACCAGAAGTCCATCCGATTCCAGTAATATAAGTTTCATTCGGAGTTATCGCCCTTTATTTTTCGATTTTTTTCGAATTTCCTTCCCATTTTGTGAGCTCGGGTCTCGTTTTATGACATAATTGACGTTTCTGAAACTTCTGGAACATGAAGTTATAGTCCAATACCAACTGATAAAGTAATTTCGACACGAATCCTTAAACCGGAAGTGGTCGAAATAATGTGCAATATTTTGAAAAAAATGCAAAAAATGGATATTTTTGGGGAAAACGCTATTTCTCCGTCCGATATCAATGGATTAAATGAATGAAGGTATCGTTTGATGGCACGATTGCTGGACTATCATATGATACCCCATTCATACGGATACTATGAACAGACAGCAAAATATGGCACGCTGAAAATCAAGTATTTTCTGATTTGGAGCGTTTTTGGACGCCTGTATCTCGAAAACTTAACCTGCAAATTGTTTTTGAAACTTCTGGAACATGAAGTTATAGTCAAATACCAACTGATAAAGCAATTGCGACACGAATCCTTAAACCGGAAATGGTCGAAATAATGTGCAATATTTTGAAAAAAATGCAAAAAATGTATATCTTTGGGGAAAACGCTATTTCTCCGTCCGATATCAATGGATTAAACAAATGAAGGTATCGTTTGATGGCATGATTGCTGGACTATCATATGATACCCCATTCATACGGATACTATGAACAGACAGCAAAATATGGCACGCTGAAAATCAAGTATTTTCTGATTTGGAGCGTTTTTGGACGCCTGCATGTCGAAAACTTAACCTGCAATTTTTTTTTCTATCGAGAGTCCTTTTGGAGGTATTTTGCATGAAATCATCCAATAAGACTTTGAAATGTCTGGAATAGGATAAAAAAAGGGAGTGAAAATCGAAAAAAGTCGAAAAATCGTGAAATTTTGGAAAATGCTCTACTTTTTTTTTTTTTTTTTAGAGATTTTTAAAAAAAGGTTGTATATTCAGATAGCTGACCTAATTACGATTCTAACAATGTATAATATGTATGTAATTATTAAAATTTAATTTAAGATATTTAAATTTTTTTGCATTTTTGGCACTTTTGAACATAGGATTTCTCAGGGGCATTATATCTGATCAGATAATGTAATATATCATTACAGAGCCCTGTGGCTATTTTAGTGCCCAAACCGGCTATTAAAACTATTTCGACAATAATAACCATACCGGAAGTATTCAAAAAATGAAAAAAAAGAGTAAAAACATTGTCGCACTTGGGAAAAACTTGATTCTCTCTTAGGTAATAGCGGACCAAAAGAACTAAAGTGTGGCTGGATAGCCCTATTAATGGACCATCATATGGTATCTAAATAATACGGTTTCGATGGTAAGGAAATAAATTATTGTATGCCAAAAATCTAGTATTTTCCAATTTCTTAACATTCTGAGACGCCCTTTACTCGAAAACGACGCCTACGATTTTTCTTAAACTTTTCTTACTCAAAGTCCTATCGGTTGTCTATATAGGGAATCCAAAATGAAAAGCATTGTAATAATTTAAGTGATCGGAAAATGGCCTCAGACTTTGAAAAAAAATTGAAAAATCGTTACATTTTTGGAAACGCTCTTTAATTTATCTTTTTTTCCAAAACTACTCAATGGATGTTTCTGACACTTCTGGTACAGAAAGTTAGGAATCCAAATATCTATTTAAACAACTTGTTAAAACTATCCCGACAATGATCCAAAATCTAGAAGTATTCGTAAAAATATCAGATATTATGGAAAAAAAAAAAAAAAATTAAAAAAAAAAAATACAGTAAAAATTTGGTACTCTTGCAAAAATCGACATTTCTCAGCCAGGTGTCACTGAATCAAAACAATTAAAGTATAGATTTCTAGCTCGATGAATGGGCTATTTTATGACTTACTTGCTGTCTGATTCCTGAAAGCCGATTCAGTGCTGCTTGCAGGTCTAGTTTTTTTTTAATTTCACCTTATTTATAATGTTATCGACATATCAACTGTGATTTGGCAATGTCTTAATATTGAAAGGGTTCAGGACTCTACCTCAGATTGTTTTCCATCATTTCGACCATTTTTGGCAGGAAAAATCGGACAATGTGCTGATTTCAATTAAGTAATAGTGTTTGGTGTCAATATATGTTTTCGGGGTCACAAATTCAAATTCCTGACATTGAAAACCTTGTCAAATGATCACATGTTCATATAATTAGCATATTTCCGAGATGTCGGTCATTTTTGTCGGCAAAATAGGACGATAAGTAGTTGTTGTTGGTGTCAATATATATATATGTTTTCAAGGGCACAGAATCCATTTCGGTCAGTAACAACTGTGTAAAATGATAAGTTCACCAATTTTGAAAATTTACAATATGAAGGCCGTTTTGGGCGGGTAAATGGAACGATGTGCGGATATTCTTTTTTTACCGATTATAACTGTGTAAAAGTATTACATGTTCACATATTTAGCATATTTCCAATATGGCTTTCCTGTCGGTGGAAAATTAGACGATGTACTGATTTTAATTGCCCAGTCGGGTTTTGGTGTCAATATTTGATATACGAAACCTTTATGGCATAGGTTATATAGCAACTGACCCCAAGATTCTTGTGGAAGGAATCGTTCAGAGGATTGCTGTTGCGTTGGAAAAACAAACTATATCACCACTTAAACGACACCGTGACCTGTCATTTATGACATCTCTTCACTGGCAGTGATGTAAAAGTAGCCAGTTGTGTAAGTGGTGACATACTTTATGTTTCCAACGCAATATCATTCCACATACTCGTTCTGCATTCATCTTGGAAGTCAGTTGATAACGTTATTTATCATTCTGTAAGAGGGGCGTAGGAGTCACAAACTCTTCTCAATGTACAAAATTATTAATCAGTTAACCCCTCCATACCTCCACAATTTAATTCAATTTTCCAGTACTCCTTATAATCTTCGTAATAGCAATAATTTAAGTGATTACTTTTGTCGAACAACTTTATTCTCTAAATCCTTTATACCATACACTAAGAAATAGGTAAGGGTCAAAACGTACGTTTGCCTCATAAAAAACAAGCAAAATGGTAAATACCTACGTATCTCGATGAAAAAATAAAATTCGGATTATAACTCCTCATTATGGCTTAAAATCTCTAAGATAAGGTATGTTAAGGTGAAAAATGGACTGAGAGATGAGTTAATTATCGCTAGGGGTGAAAATCTCTGGGACGGTGTATTTCTGTACTGGGTATGTTAATTATCCGACGGGTTAAAAATGAATGACCCGATGTGTATTGTTTAATTGGTCTATTTTCTCGATAGTTGTTATAACTGCATCAAAAGTGTATAATCAAGGACCAACAGGCTTTATCTGACGCGTGAGTGTTAAATGGAAACTCGGGAAGGAAAATTGTTTTTACCGTGCGATTTTTCATTCGCCGGTGTGTTTTACGCCAATAGGACTTTGTATAAGGACAGGTCTATATATGTGGAAGTTGTACGGGCCGTTTCTTCTATGCGTCTTTTGTATTTGTTGATGAACATAAGACACCGTACATGTATTATTAAAATATAAATATGGACCATAATCTGTTGTTAAAAGAAGAAAACACTGTCATCATTTACAATTATATCCAGCAGTCAGACCCCAATTTAAATATATCCGGAATATAGCGATAAGCTAAATTTACCGCATGTCTATATATATTCTTGTGTTCTGACAATTTATTGTTTTGCGTGTTGAAATGCGTACCACGTAAATGGTAACTCATTGCCAGATTATTGTTTTGCGTTTTGAATTGAGTACCACGTAAGCGGTAAATCATTGCCAGTTTACTGTTTCGCGAGTTGAAATGAGTACTGTGCGACCCATACTCATAGCCATTTTATCGTTTGCATTCGTATTTTTATGTCCGGTCAAAATTCATGTCTCAATTAGCAGTGTTACATTTAAGTTTCGGTTTTACTTACAACTCTATTTATGGAGGATATTACCTTTATCGAAATAAAATCGATAAAATTATAAATTTCGATGTGTATGTATATCGCAACACACAAAACCACCATTTGAACTCTTGGCATTCTCTTGATCGAAAGGAATACAAATCTAAAAATAGCCAACTGCACGTTTCTTTCAAGACCATGTGCTTTGGTGCGTAGACATGCCGTCTCCCATGTTCAACCAATGCAGGTGCAATGTTCGTTTTTTGGTATGTGCGACCTGGGTATGATCTTTATTGCAGAATCAACCGACGAAATTAATTGGATGGAAACCTTATAATACCTCAATTTTTTTTAAATTGCCTTCCCCGACTATGAATTTTTGATGTCCGGCTGGGGGCAGAGAATTTTGCGCAAAAGAAATGAGATAACATATTTAGTCTCATAATGTTAAATCGTACTAGAATATTAATATATAATCAGTACACTAGATGTGTTTTTCAATGGTTATGTAAACCATCGTAAAATACTAGCTAAATTACCGGTAATTAAATTCTCGGTTAATATGCATCTGACGTCCTCAAAACGTATTATGCAGTAGTAAGGCACTGTAAGAACTTATAACTTATAATAGCCAAGCCCGTCCCCCCCCCCCCCCGAGTTAAAAAGCAGTAGAAACCATGATTTGACAGTAGATTTCCAAAAACGCGTAAATTCGCACTTTCAAGGGTAATTAAGATAAGACACATTTAATTACAACACAATCATTTTATACAATTAATCAATAATATGAATGAATAAAAAAACTATATAAACACATGAGCAATGTAAAGTATAAACATTTAATTGAATAATAAATGACAGTAAAAATAATTTAAAAACTGATTAAATACAGATATATACATGCAACTGAATATATATTATTTTTTAAATTGAATATATACAGATATGAATAAAATACACAATAAGGCCAGACCAATTTATTCTCTTGTTTTATGGATCCGCCGACCTGAATTTCTTGAAATCCCCCCCCCCCCCCAAAAAACAGAATTGGGTCCGATGAAAAAAAAAATCAACCTTCAATCCCCGATCAAAAAATAATCGACTTCTGGAACTGACGAAATTTAGTAACAGTAAAAGTAATAAAGATGATAGTGCACGCAATATTGTCAATATGAATAGCCGCTAGCTTGTAGCGACATCATGTCGCAAAAAATTGGGATTGGGACGACATTCGGGAATTTACCGCGACTTCAAGATTCTTGCCGAAAATATATTATTTATTGAATCCGTTTGCTTATTACCCGACATCCGTTTTCAGACACAATTTTCACCCAGTATATACGGAGCCGTCGTTTCTCATCACACCGCAAAGTAATAATTATACATGGTTCCGGGCCAAGACTTGAGAACGCGGACTCACTTGTTGAGAAGTCATGGCCCCGAACATGTATAATCAACACATGTGATAATGTAACGAAGTCAATGATTGGATAAGCGACATCAGTTAGCCAATGAAAACACGTGGTAGCTTATAAAAAAAGAAATTTATTACAAACGTGAGGATAGTTAGCCGTTATTTATTTTACTGGTGTTCATTAATCCCCGATTGTCATAGAAGGGTGCTAATTCAATTGGTCAGATAATTAATCAGTGTTGGACATGTGAGCTTACATGAAATGTCGATAATTCTATCTTAAGCCTTTTTCTCCCCTGACTTTTAGGCTACACTACATAATTTTGATCTTTGTTTCTTTTTTTTTTCTCTCCTGCCTTTGCAGATTTTTCTAGAAAAAATCCGTAAAACCAGAAAATAAATTGGTCTGGCCTAAATATAAAATTCACCCAACCACAAACCCTATTTATAAAACTATCTCTTATTATGACAATGTTCGTTCATTTATTGTATATTTTTGTTGCACTCTTTGCATCTTCTAACAGTTTTTCTGGCAGCACAGTTTTTAAGGATATTTTATCATTGTTCATTTTGTAGGAGAGAAGAGCACATAACGTATTATTGTTCAATTCTGTTCTCTCCTCAATTTTATCTTTTCTTAAAAATTTGTTGTAATATTTTGTCTCCTTCCAAGGCCTTCCTGGTAATTCACAATCAGCGAGACGTTTTGCCATCTTGCCAACAGTTCCAAGTAGTGATTGGTTCAAAATATACTATTAAAAAAAGTAGGGGATATTTGATTTTTAAGTGTTATTAAAGTCACCTAATGAAACTGACGAAGAAACAAATGACAAAATGAAATGAAGTTCACATTCATCGATTTATTCCAAATGATCGTTAGACTAAGTAAGGCACAGACTGACCATTATAAGGGTAAAATGATACCCGGGGTTAAACAGGAAAGTTACCACAGCATCACAAGTCAGTAACGGGTAAATCCTTCTCTGTTTGCCAAACAAGCATTGATCCGACGTGGTATACACCTAATGAGACGTCTAAGGTCCAGATTGTCCCATTCCTGTTGCAACGCAGCAGCAAGTTCTTGGACATTGGCAGGACGTTGTTGAAGTTGACGTAACCTCTGTCCAAGCATGTCCAGACATGCTCGATGGGGGAGAGGTCGGGACTCAGTGCTGGCCAAGGTAATGTGGTGATGTTCTGTTGTTGGGGGTAACCTGTAACGATCCTGGCCCTGTGACATCTTGCGTTGTCATCCTGGAAGATGAAACGGCGGCCATGACGTCGTGCGAACGGCACAACATGGACTGCCAAGATGTTGTCCCGGTAGTACTGGCCTGTAACACGCCCTGCAACAACATGTAAAGCCGTTCTTCCAGCAACAGTGATGCCTCCCCACACTATAACAGAACAACCCCCAAATCGACCATGTCTGATGACGTTAACGTCTTGGAAGCGCTCGTTTCGACGACGCCACACCCCCCTACGTCTGTCCAAAAAATCAACAGTGAATCCTTGACTCATCTGAAAACATCACATTTCTCCAGCGTCGAGTATCCCAGCGTTGACGATCCCTACACCAACGACGTCTTGTCTGAATGTGATGATCTCTCAAACAAGGGGTCACGCGCGAAGGTAACCCATGCAGTCGATTCCGAATGGTCTGGCCACTCACTCTCACACCAGTGTCTGTTTGAAGACTAGCGCTGATCTGATTTGCTGTGATGACACGATTTCGCAAGGCCAAGGTACGGATAAATCGATTCCATGCGGTAGATATTGGTGCGTTTGGGTCACATGTAACTGGAAATGTGTCTTCTGTTAGGTTCTATAGTGACTTTTTTCGTAGTCATTTGCATATTTTAGTATTATGCCCCAAAAATCAAATGTCCACTACTTTTTTTGATTGTAATTTATAATAATAAATAGAAATATAGTTTAATTTTTCAACTAATGATTAAATTTTATTGAGGTCGTAAATGGGTCATTTCAGTCTCTGTTACAGTATAAAGCCAAGTAAAATTATGCATAGTATTATGTGTGGATTAATGGTCGAGAGCGAGACATTAAGTAATATATTGTAACAACAAGAGGACCGCGAGGTCTGAGTGTTTTTACAATATATTACGCAATGTCTAAGCTCGAGACGATTAAACGACTTAAAATACAGACACTCCACACGTGCGTTTACCACCCGATCCAGCAATGTTACCTTCTACTATAAGGAATCTGTTAGTAACAAAAACCTTAAACTACTTGTAACAACGGCCGCCCGTCCGTACCGTACGGTACATTAATATCTTATACTAGTAGGTAACAACGGCGAGTCACTTAACAAGGGACTAGACTATCTCGGCTTTCTCACTCGGTATTGTGGGTTATCTTTCGCGGACTACTTTTCGGCGGATAAAGGCTTAAAGTTAATACCGATAGTAGATTTCGGCAGAACGCTAGATCGAAGATGGCCCATAGCATTGAATGACGTCATATGTGGATTGTGGTTTAGGATCACCCGTGCAACGCTAAAATCAAGTTGGGTGGGGAATTTAGTCTGGGACGTTATATTTCTCGCGCATGCGCACTAGATTTTTTGGACCTTTTTGCAATTTGACATTTTGGCCTCCGGGGTGTCAGGCCCCAAAAAATTAAAAGGGATGCACCCGCGGAAAAATTTTCATAACAATTCGAACGCCAAAACTTTCCATTCGTTATGGCCCTTCCACCCCCAAAAATCTAAGGTTCACTTCGAGAAGCCATGTTTGCGACACTGTCACGTGCCCAATATTAAAGGGTTGGGTCCCATCTTTTGATACGATGGTCCTTATGACCCAAGCGATTGATCCCCTCAAACTACCGGATCCAAAACATAGGGGCCGTGATATAGGGTCGCAAACATGGCCCCTCGTTCCGTTCATATCCCCAAAACACCAATTTTCACCTGTAAACACCCAGATGCACCCACGGGGGTGGGGGGTCCGAGGATGGGTATTCTTATAGTATATCACCCCGGGGGAGTCGTTTGGTACCCTCAGATTTCACCCCCGGGGAACGGAAGTGGGTGAAAGTGTGGGATTTTTTTCACAAAAAGGCCTAAAAGGCCCTCTTTGCCTGACCGGAAGAGAATTCTGAAGCCATTTCCTGATTCGCAGGGTCTGATTATACGGCCCTTTTCCGAGGGCCTTGTCCCCTTGCGGAGATTTGACCCAGAAAAAGCAGTTGCAGAGAGGCAGAAGTTTTTCGGAATTCCACACCGGAAGTGGTAGAGGTCTGAAAATTGGTGGCGTGATCCAGACCGATGCCCCGATCCGGAATTTCCAGTCACTTGGTGTTCGGGTGGGGGCACATGTACACTTTTTCAGCTATGATTTTTTAAAAATTATTAGCTCTTTCGCGGAACTAATTCTCACGGCTCCCCCTTAAATCAACCCAAGTGAGTCGCGTGGTAACCTTAAAATGTCTCTGCGACCACCGGAAGTGGGTCAGATAGCATTACGATGTTGATTTGACCTTGACCTATGAGGGTCAAACCAAGGTCACCACGCGACTCCCAGGGTTCGCAACCTCACGGTCGTCAGAATCGATTAGGGACGAAAGAGTTAGCTCCCCTTTGCCCACAGGCATTTTTCACCATCAAATTGACTTACGATAAGAGTGACATTCAAGAATACGTTTTCCTTAAAGAGAAAAGGGGGTTTCCCTAGCATTTACCATGTAATTTCACGTAAACAAAAAGGACAGACTTTGACAAGCTAAAAATAGACACCGGAAATTTGTGACGCAAAGATCCTTTCGGAAAAAAACATAGCAAAGATCATTTCGAAAAAACATTCCTTTTGGAAAAGCATTAGAATAATGGAAAAATTAACAATAATTTGTTAGTAACTTAGGCCGGTTTAACCATTGGTTTTCCGTGTGACAGGCAAGTAAGTTGTTAGTGATAAAGGTTACATCTAATAGCCAGCTTATCCAGGCAATCCTCTTCATCAGTGGCGAATCTGTCCTTCTTTACAAGGTGAAATAAAGTCGGATAAACTAATAGTAATCACATCCGGTAAATACCGACACTAAACTCACGTTGCGGGTAACAGCAATTGACACCATCTTATGTGTCGCAGCAACGCATCACGAATACTTTTCATGAAAAACACAGCCCCTCGGTCGTCACATAGATGAATTTCGTCTGGTGCATAAACATTGCTAACTGGCTGGCAAAGCCAGACCGATGTCCCCAAAAGGAAATGTTGGAGAAGGATTCACAAAATGTTCTTTAAGTGGCGGTTTGTGTCGTACACTCTTTGATTGTACTGATCATCAACAACCGATTTACGTTTTAGGAGTTGAGATATGATAACACATCTCAGAGCGTATGTTGCCAAAATATCTAACGCAAATTCCACAATGGAATTAGCCAAAAACTCCGGTAAGACCGTAACATCACACAAATCATTCGATCCTATGTGAATGAAGACAATATCAACATTTGAAAAACGGTCAAAATTTTTATCAAGTCATTGAAAACCGGGAATTCAGGACAGTTAGCGCATGTCGTATACGAACAACCTGTAAAACAAAAGTTACATCTGCAGGGATACGAATGTGTACACAAAATATAACGCTGGTTTAAACAATTGCTACTGCTCTTCCACAGGTTTGCTGACCCAGAAAACTAGCGTCACTACTCTGCACTAAATAACAGATAAGTTTTTGATTGGATAAAAGTCGTGTGACCTAGATAACTAGCGTCACTTTACTACACTAAATATCAACTAAGCTACTGGTTGGATAAAAGTACACAAACTTAATTATTTTCATAATATGTATTTCTATATAAGACATTTCAGTCAATTATTATACTATGAATTAGGTAGAATAATTTCTAATATTATTTTAGCATAAAACATATTCACTTATAATATAATTATCAATAGCAATAGAAGACTGCATATTATTATAACTATATAAACATTTCATAAGAATACTACTAAATCATAGAGGAAGGTTTTGTCATAAAAGATAGAATACTGTATAATATGACAGAAATAAATATTTTTATAGGAATATCTGATAGTTGGTTACCGGGTTTGGAATAGTTTAATATAATTATACTAATTCTGTATCATACCGGGTATTATTGTAATGTTTTAAGACACATTAGGAGTTGTGGCTATTATTTGCATTGGTCTATAGTAGAAACCTTGTAAGCTACATTTTGGATAATATTAAATTATGAATTCGTACTAATCTGTTGATCAGTTACCTGTTTATTTGGATGGTGATTATATTATCCCTCGATGCTGTTTGTTTTGGTGTAGATGTTAGACCTAAGTCAAAAAGAGATGTATGTCTTAAGTAAATGTGGCTTGTGTCATTTACATTCGGGTCAACTACGAGAGCACGGTTATCTACAGGAACAGACAATGTATAGTGTACAGCATGAGCATTGGCTGGCGATACGTATTCATATTGTCACCTGCATGTTCATGTGTAGTGCAACAAGTCCCCCCCCCCCCATGTAGACAATTGACACCCTATATCTCGAAAACGCCCCCTCAAACACCTGATCACCACCCACTTTCGGGATCAACACAAAAAAACTGGTCTAGAAAAACTTTGTCTCATAAATTCACAGCTCGGGTGTCGCCCCCCCCCCCCACTTCCGCCACCGGACTGCGTGGTCTAATTTGAATATGTCTGCTAGAGAAAAAAGTCAAATAACAAACAAATTTTAATGGTTTCTAATGATTGTCATAGTGAAGCTTATTATCTAATAAAAGTAACAGCTTTTTTTCGTAATTTTTTTATTTTGGAATTTTTCAGCTTGAATACAGGATGTCATTAGAACAACTGAAGTATCGTATCCTACAAGTGACAGTGTGGGATCATGATGTTTTAAAGGAAAATAATTTTCTTGGTGCTGTCTACATCAAATTACACGATGTCAAATTAACACAGGAACAATGTCATTGGTATCCATTACGAAAATTACAGATATCCGGATCCATGATGTCTTGATCTACATGAAACGTTTTTAATGATATTTTTCTAAAGCTTCACAGTTTTCATCCAGTCCTAACAAATATTTGACAATGACTTAATAAGAAATACTAATGCCTTTGCCCTTAATTTAGAAACTGGATGTTGTGCTTCTTGGCATGGCCCCGTCTTAGTCTGGGCGTCAAATGCCAAATTATCACTGAACCCACTATTGCCTGATATATACTATTCAAAAAAAGTAGGGGATATTTGATTTTTAAGTGTTATTAAAGTCGCCTAAAACAATTGACAAAATGAAATGAAGTTCACATTCATCGATTTATTCCAAATGATCGTTAGACTAAGTAAGGCACAGACCGACCATTATAAGGGTAAAATGATACCCGGGGTCAAACAGCAAATTACCACAGCATCACAACAAAGTCAGTAACGGGTAAATCCTCCTCTGTTTGCCAAATAAGCATTGATCCGACGTGGCATACTCCTAATGAGACGTCTAAGGTCATTTTGGTCCAGATTGCCCCATTCCTGTTGCAACGCAGCAGAAAGTTATTGGACATTGGCAGGACCATGTTGACGTTGACGTAACCTCTGTCCAAGCATGTCCCAGACATGCTCGATGGGGGAGAGGTCGGGACTCAGTGCCGGCCAAGGTAATGTGGTGATGTTTTGTTGTTGGAGGTAACCTGTAACGATCCTGGCCCTGTAACATCTTGCGTTGTCACCCTGGAAGATGAAACGGCGGCAATGACGTCGTGCGAACGGCACAACATGGGCTGTCAAGATGTTGTCCCGGTAGTACTGGCCTGTAACACGCCCTGCAACAACATGTAAAGCCGTTCTTCCAGCAACAGTGATGCCCCCCACGCCATAACAGAACCACCCCCAAATCGATCATGTCTGAAGACGTTAAATTCTTGTAAGCGCTCGTTTCGACGACGACACCCTCCTACATCTGTCCAAAAAATCAACAGTGAACCTTGACTCACCTGGAAACATCACATTGCTCCAGCGTCGATTATCCCAGTGTTGACGATCCCAAAACCAACGACGTCTTGCTTGAATGTGATGATCTATCAAACAAGGGATCACGCGAGGACGTCGGGCGCGAAGGTGACCCCTATGCAGTCGATTCCGAATGGTCTGGCCACTCACTCTCACACCAGTGTCTGTTTGAAGACGAGTGCTGATCTGATTTGCTGTGATGACACGATTTCTCAAGACCAAGGTACGGATAAATCGATCCTGGGCTTGAGTTGCCCCCCTTGGTCGACCTGAGCGTGGTCTGTCCTGTACAGATTGTGTATCACGGTATCTGAACCATAGCCTGCTTATGGCAGACTGAGAAACATTCATCGTCCGCGCCACAACCGCCTGTGTTGTGCCGATCTGCAGCATGCAAAGGGCACGTAACCTTTCATTTTGGGTAAGCTGACGCATATCAAAATTTGTTTTCTGGTCACTAAAACAATTAAACTGATGTTTCCACCCTGGAATTCAATGCCACAATGACTGTAACATTCAAAGTCAGAGTCGTACAAATCTTGGGTTTGCCCAAGCATCACCTGCATTCCATGCGGTAGCTATTGGTGCGTTTGGGCGTCACGTGTAACTGGAAATGTTTCTTCTGTTAGGTTCTATAGTGACTTTTTTTCGTAGTCATTTGCATATTTTAGTATTATGCCCCCAAAATCAAATATCTCCTACTTTTTTTGAATATTATAGAATATTTCTCGGTGGATTACTGTTGTGTAGGGTCCCCTAGATTTTTTCCAGGTGGGTGTGGTCGTGTAATTTATCGTTTTATATGTTTTAGGGGTCGCAGAACACTAAATCAGGCATATTTTAAACATCCGACCAATATAATTAAAATGGCGTCAAAAAAGGCGGCCGGGGTACAAGAATTTCATATTTTGCCCTACTTACTTAAATTCGGACATATTTTTAACATAAGAGCCATCATGGAGGGGGAAAAAAGAAGAAAAAAAGTTCACACAGCTGGATTTATGATAAATCATTACAGAAATTTCAATTTTTATACGCCCACATTTTTATGTGGACGTATTATGTCGCCGCGTCCGCCCGTCCACAATTGTTTGTGGACTCTCTACAGGTCACAATTTTACCCGATTTTAACGAAACTTTAAATATAGGTTTATCCCCAAAAGATCTCGGCTGCTTTCAATATTGGCATGTATCGGATCGAAACTTCATGGATTATGGCCCCTGATTGTACGAAAAAATACGTTTTTAGCTTGTGGACCCTATAAAGGTCACAATTTTGAACCGAATTTAATGAAACTTGACATGCATGTTTATAACCCAAAGATCTTGGTTTCTTTCGATATTTGTGGCTATCGGAACGTAATTTTCTGAATTATGGCCCCTGATTGTCCGAAAAATCGCCTATTTTTGCTTGTGGTCCCTCTCGAGGTCACAATTATTATCCGATTTAAAAAACCGTTTGATTATATCACCGTTACACCCTAAGGAAAGTTGAGTTCGAATTTCGGATAAATTGGACCAAAATTGCCATTCAAAATGGCCGCCGTTTGTACGCGAAAACTGTTAAAAGATGTTATATCACAAGTTTGATTCGATTTTGATGAAACTTGAAATGTATGGTTAAAACCCAAAAATCTTGGTTCCTTTCGTTATTTGTACATATCCGATCATAACTTCCTGAATTATGGCCCCTGATTGTCCCTCTTGAGGTCACGATTATTATCCGATTTAAAAAAACGTTTGACTCTATCACTGTTTTACACCCTACTGAAGGTTGAGTTCGAATTTCGAGAGAATAGGACCCATTCGGCAAACCTCGACAGATTCCGGTGCCCTATATCTAGACTCGGCTGTATGATGAAGTCCGCCATTTTGGAACTATTTTAAAGGACCCGGATAAACAAGGTTGCCCCCAAGAGATGGGTGCCAGTCAAGTCGTCCACAAGCGAAGTCGTCCACAAGGCATTGGTGATGTCGTCAACAACTATTAGTGATGTCGTCCACAACTAAATATGTTTATGAATTTGTTAATGAATTTGTTATTTATGGAATAAAATGATTTACTTTGTTGTTTATTTGCCGGGAGAAGGGGTGACCACGCAGAAAAAAAACTATACTAATTAAAAATACATCGTGTAAACGACTCCAAAAAACGTATTACAATATCCAGAAATTATTTACTTTGTTGTTTATTTACCGATAGAAAGCGTGACCACGCAGAAAAACTATACTATTTACAAATACATTATGTGTCCAGAAATTATACTAAGTCGTGTGGACGACTCCACCAACGGGTGTGGGCAGCTTAACCAGATTTTGGGACTTTTTTGTAAAAGCGGAACGTTTTCCTGTTAGAGTAAATCGGTAGTCGATAAGCCGCATCGCAAATGTATGGTCGTAGGTAGATATCAATGACTATCATACATCCGAGTCTAGATGTAGGTTACGGAGAGTACCGGAATCTATCGAGGTTTGCCGAATGAATCGGACCATAATTGTCAGACAAAATGGCCGCCGTTTGTACGCGAATAGTGTAAAAATATGTTATATTAAAGTTGTGGACCCCGTTGTGGTCACAATTTTAATTTCGATTTTGATGAAACTTGAAATGCATGTTTATAACCTAAAGATCTTAATTCTTTTCGATATTTGCGCTTATCAAATTGTAACTTAATGAATTATGGCCTTTGATTGATGGAAAAATCACTTTCGGTATCGCTTGTTCTCTATCTATCTCTCGAAAATGTGGGCGTATCCTGCCTGGCACCGCCAGCTTACTATCTTTAGCTAAAACTATAGGTAACAAAAAGATACGATATGTAAATCATATGATTAATTAAAGCAATTTTAGTATTAATGTACCACATTGTGTCATCTTCATCATCTTTTCCGTCTCCATCATCACTGTCCTCTGTTCTAATCTCAACTGAGACGGAATTGAAGCATGTGTATGGATTGGAACAGGAACAAAAATCAAAACATGATAAATCTGACTTTTTACAGCCACAACGGCCGCTTTGACATAGCAGCTCGGATTGAAACCCACATTTTAAAACTTATCAGAACATCCGGTACCATCTGGTACCAATCTGGGCACTAGCGATTATTTGTTCCTGTTCAAATTCATACAAATAACAGAGGGGTTACGGTATTGATTTCAATATTGCAACCGCACTGTGCACAATGTCCAGCAGAACTATGGCTGAACCCAAAAATTGAATACAGAGTGTTTTTTATAACTGATTTTAGTAGCCATTCTAAAAGAGGACACACATGGCTACTAAAATGTTACTTATAGTTTTAGCTAAAATTGAAATTTCTGGAATGATTAATCATAAATCCAGCTGGTGAACATTTTTCTTTCTTCTTTCCGCCTTCATTATGGGTCTTATGTTAAAACCACGACCACACCCACCCTGGAAAAATCAAGGGGACCCTACCCAAAAATAATCGATCGAGTAACATTATATATCAAACAAAAGTGGGTCCACGGACCTGGCGCACGGACTATCTTCACTATCCTGGTAGGTGTAGAAAAGTGGGACATTAAGCTTAATTTTTTTCATTTATTTTTTGGTTAATTATTTGGTTAGTTCTTTCTTAAAATACATTTTAATTGTTCATGTGATAAAAAGAAAAATCCAGATTCCTCATTTGAGATTATGTTGCTTTTTATACACTGACATGTTAATGTGTTCATACACGTATATTGTAATCACGATTTCTGATTACGATTGCGATCCTGTCTCCTGTCTAATAGTAAATGCAGGAGGACTGCACTAAAAGCATCTGTGGAACTATACGTTCAACAATTCCTACCATAAAACTGATGATCAACTATACACTTAGTTTCATCACTCTATATCAGATAGAATCAAAGTTATCTTGAATCAAAGCATCGACCAATAAAATTGCTTATTAAAAGCAGAGTTGTTATGGTCAAAAGTCTCAAGCAATCAAATTGCTTATCACTCTACTTACCCTGAGCAGAAAATGCTCATTGTCAAACTTAGTCAAGGTATTTGTATAAATAAAATAAAACCAAGTACGAACAATCCAAAAGTCCTAAACGGTATAGACAAAATGGTGTAATCAGGCAAAATAGTGTAATCAGCATATGGACTGTAATAAAACTATGCACCAAATTTCGTCACTCTCACTTAATTAGAACTAAAGTTATAATGTCCCAAAGCATCAACCAATCAAATTGATTATCTCTGTGTAGCAGGGTTTCTAATCAATGATGAACAAAACACCAGGTCATGGGTTCAGGTTTTTATTTTGAAGATTGTATAAATATAAAAACTCTGAAATACATAATGAAACGTATAAATATAGGAATAATAATAATTAATATATACACATTTAAAATAATGGCGGGAAATCATTGAATCTGAACAAATAAATGGAAAAGGTTTATTACAATTATAATGAACGTTTTCAGTAATCAATACATACCCTATGAAAAAGGAGTTCTTATAAAAAAGGCTGATTATATAAATATGCTACCATATACACATACAGTACTATAAGACTGAAATTAACAATATGAATAGATTACACTAAGTATACTTCTCTAAAAATACACAATTATACTTATACAAATACTTAAAGAAATATGCTAGTACTTAATGATTTCATATGTAAAATAGATTCTAATCATATTACCATATTAAATAGATAAAATATTAAAGTCAGTCAAATAAATATAAAACTTACCAAGTGAAATTAGATGATCCTTCTTGTAACAAGGTTAAGATGTAAGTGAGGTTTGAAAGAAGCTGAGATGTGATTAATTTAGTGAGTTAAAAGTGAGCAGAGTTTAGACTTGTTATCGAGAAGAGATACCTGCTTACAGATGTTGTATTAAAGAGACGATACCACAAACACCAAACATACCAAAAATAACCATCACATTAAAGGGACAATAATTCGACAAATACTAAAAATACAATAAATACAAATATACACTACCACATTATCCACCCACCAGACACTGACAACAATCACCCCAAAACACAGAAAAAAATAACTATAACCTTAACTACAATAAAACTACTTTAAATCATATATATCTGAATCAAACCAATCCGGGGGACGTTTTACTCGTTGTGAACGTTTAACAGGAATAGGAATAACAGACTTCTTGACTAGAGTATTAACTTTATTTGAATGCGACCTTAAAACTCTTGTTGAAATAACAGGAACAGGTATTGACGATCTAAATACCCCGGTAGTACTTGAATTAACAGTAGAATTTATGGAAACAGGAGGATGCGAATTAGAAACAAAAACAGAAGAAGAAACAGTATCAGAAATGAAACTGATATCATTAACAGGAATAGTTGAAAAAACGGGGCTACACACTGGATCCGTATCGTATACAGAAACCGGAGTACACACAGAAACTGGAATATTAACTGATTCAGTAGTAACTTCAGGAATTGGAAGTGTAACATCTATTGAAACTTGTGAATCATCTGATAATGATGAACAATTGAAAAAACTATTTGACCTTAAACATGGATTAAAAGAGGATTTAGATACAGGAACATCCACAGCGCTGATTGGAAGTAAAAGATTTCTATGAAGAGTACGAGCTGATGGAATCACCGTCTCTCATTACACTGTAAACTGGAATAGTAGGATCGGGTTGAGCAATAACTACATAAGCATCTTCATCCCATTTGTCTGCGAGTTTATTCTTTCCGCGAATCTGAACATTACGAACCAAAAAAAATATCCAATATCTAATGAAGCTCCTCGTGACTTAAGGTCATAATGAAATTTCTGGGTTTTTTTTAGCACTTTGAATATTCCTTTGAGCAATATTATAAACATCTTGAAACCGTTGTTGAAAATCTTGAGAATATTTAGAAAAAGTATGTATATCAGATGAAGAAGAATAAGTACCAAATATAAAATCAATAGTATCTAGGCTGTACAGTTATTAGGGTGCCCCGGACTTAAAAATCTCGAAAACTATTTACAGTTATGACACTATATTTATATAAACAACAACCCTAGATGACCATTTATTATAAACCGTCAAGAAAGTGTACCTGCGTGCTATATTTCACAAGATATACCCATTCGAATGTCCGTTAAAATAGACTGCTTTTGTGTTTGGTCGGCGCCATATTTGTTTTGGGTTTTGAATGTTGGCGGAGTTATGTCCCCTTGGTTATATCAAATTATTGATTTATTTTCCGATAAGAATGAACCAACACTACCATTCGGGTCCATTCGTTTAAATAGAAATTTGCTATCTGATGAAATCTGCTCCATGCTTGGATTGAATTTAAGATTTCCGATCATGCGCAACGCAGCTCAGTTTTGGAACTGCTATTCACGCGTAATTAATTTTAATGTGTGCAGTCCAATTTTAATTTATTAAAGGTTTTGTAGATATATTTGACCAGTCTATTTATATTTTCTGTATACCTATAGACACATGGGCCTATTAATATTGGTATTTATATGTGAATGTGTCATTTTTGAATTAATATTTGATGTCCCATTTAAGAAATAATGTTCGGAAAGTATGTATATTGACGAAAAGCATTATGGAGTAATTAGAGTATTAAATAAACAATGATAGACTATTTAAATCAATCTAATTGAAAAATATGGAATAGCTGATCAAGTTATGTACAGATTTGAGATGTATATTGACATTTTGAAGTTGGGTTTGAATAAGTAAATACAAACTAGAAGATACATAATTAAGAACAAATTCAAATTCGGGCGGACGTTCTTCTTGTAGTATATCATTTACACAAGAATAAATATGCTGATTATATAAATATGCATTTCCTATAACTTTTAGGGACTGAAAGGATCGATAACATTAACAAAAACACATCTCATCGTGACCAACGCCCTCTGAATCAACATGTATGCCTGTATGTTAGATCTTCTTTCTTAACGGCATGTCGTCTATATTACAACACCCTGAACTCATATACATTTATGATGTACAGTAGAACATCTGTCTTTGCAAATATTTTTTTATAAAACAGTCAATATTATCTTGTCAGCTATTATGCGAAAGAAATACTAGTTTTCCCAAAGATAAATAGGTTAAAAACTTAAGGTAATCAGCGCAGGTGTACTCACTTTATCAAACAAAGCATATAACTCAATTCCAACCCCAAAACACGATCTGTTGCGACAATTCACTAATCGATTGATACTAAATAATACAGTCATTATTTACCAAACACAGATATATAATTTAGAACTAATCTTTAATAAACATATTCCAAATTTTTACCCTTGGGACAAAATAAAAAGTTAAGTTTTACTTGGAGTATTTCAAAGGCAATTTTTCAAACACGATATCAAAGCAGATCTACATATACAGTAGTAGGCGTATTTTGTAAAAAAAAAATTGCTATCCCAAAATTAACCGATTAGTTCAAAGAAAACAGTTATTTGGGTCGAATACGTTTGAAAACACATTTCCTCAAATTTCTTTAATTCAGACGCACTTTTATCGGCCAAACCAGTTAGTAGATGAAGACCGCAAAAGAAATGATTTATATTAGGTGAATTTTTCGCTCTGAATCTGATAAATTTGACCAGTTTTCTACTAATTTTGAACAAATATTGCCTCTGTACTGTGTCTGTGTAAATAAAGTGTTGAAATGCTTTTCGGTGCTGGCTCTGTCTGACATTGTATTTTTAACTGCCCTCCCAATACTGAGTCTTGCCCCCCCCTCCCAATATCACAAGAAAATTGGCCTTTACCGCAAAATTCATGCAGATGCCCATGCTAGTTGGCCCTCCCGAAAACATCTTCCCCCCCCCCCCAAAAAAAAAACTTTCTGGCTACGGGCCTGGTTTGGAGCCAAATTTTGTAGTTTCGTCCGTATATAAAGTAGTATTTTTCGTTGACTTTAGGGTTTCCGAAACATGTTTTAAAGATACACCGACCAGGCCCGTATCTAGCCCAAAAATGAAAGGGGGGGCAAGGGCTGCTGGGGGCGCCGATGGGGCTTCTGGGGGCGCCGGTGTACCTACAGTTGACGGTCCACGGAGAAGGGTCTAGCCCCCCCCCCCCCCCCCGAAGATTATCACTCCTGGCGCGGGCTTGCATCAATCTCATGACCATCGGGAATTTAACCTGAACATTTCCCACAATCTCCAGTTGGCTTTCTTATAGTGGATTTCCTCGGGCGTCGGTGTGTGGTCGTTTAGTTGCGTTTCCGTCATTGTAGATATCTGACGCCACACTGCCCGACTTCTTTTTCGGGGGCATGTTTTCACACTGTTTAGTATCGCACGTTATACAATATCGATGCTGTATGTATCGAGAACTGTTATATACTTGACAGTAATAAAAAGTTTAATTCCTGCTCCTTCTCAACGATAGATTCTGGGCAGAAAAATAAACGCGAATTCTAAAAATTCCCTAAAATACTGCGGAGAACGGATAAGGACTCCTTGGGTTCTAGTCTAAAGTAAGTTTTATAATATTTGAAATACTAATAGGAAAGGGACGCTTCAAATCCGGAAAAGGGGGCGCGCTGAATCTATACTTGAAACAATGCGCCCAGGTTTGCGGAAGTATCTGACACCTTTGAAAAAGATCGAGCGCAACCCTGCCAGATCTATTGTCCAATGCGCTATAAACGGCAACAAGTACGGTGTATACCTTGAACGAGTTCAATATCTAGAATAACTTTTGTAATAAATTCACTAATATACGAAGGATGCCAGTGAAATATTAATAACTGGTGAGATTCGATATTCGAGTGGCAGACCATAAACAGCCCCTGCTCACCTATGATACTAGCTGAGCAATACGAAGCGACTTCAAGTCTATAAACACAAGATAAAATGAATTGTTTACCCATAAGGTGCGCTGTATAACGGGCGCATATAACATCTGACACCTTTGAAAAAGATCGAGCGCAACCCTGCCAGATCTATTGTCTAATGCGCTATAAACGGCAACAAGTACGGTGTGTACCTTGAACGAGTTCAATATCTAGAATAATTTTTGTAATAAATTCACTAATATACGAAGGATGCCAGTGAAATAGTATTAACTGGTGAGATTCGATAATAATTCGAGTGGCAGACCATAAACAGCCCCTGCTCACCTATGATACTAGCTGAGCAATACGAAGCGACTTCAAGTCTATAAACACAAGATAAAATGAATTGTTTCCCCATAAGGTGCGCTGTATAACGGGCGCATATAACACAAGCCCTTCAAGGGGCGCCAAATCATGCTGTATTGGGCGCCTCATTGACCAAGTCGTGAGCGCCCAACCATTCTCGCTCGGCATTATTTATTATGTGCGAACCGACAAACATACATTGTCATTATAATGCGCCCCACCAATCATATCATTATTGGCGCCCCTCCGGGATATGTCCCAAAGCATCAACCAATCAAATTGCTTATCTCGGCTTACCCAATCGGAAAATGCTCATCTTCGAACTCCATCAAGGTACTGACCTAATAAACACCTACACCAAGTTTGAATATTCTAGCTGAATTAGAAAGAGTTACTGTGTCCCAAAAAGTGTGACGGACAGACAGTCGGACGAACCCATTTTAATAATCCCCTGCTTTCTTCGAAAGGCGGAGGACAAAAATGTAGTTAAGTACCAGTTGACTGTTGTAGACACTGTAAATAAAATACATGTCTCTCGTAGTCGTAAAATATAATATTATAATAGTGAGGTTCCGCAACCAGTACGAACATGGATTTGTACTTCGTTTTTCACATGTTCAGTAGTTCCTTCATGAACTGTCTCTGAGCGAACGATGTCTCGCTAACAGTTCCTCACGGGCCTTATTATCAACTAGTATGAAAATAAAGCTTTACCCCATCTCGGTTCTAAGGCTATTTTAGATCCTTACCGTCTATTTTGCACCGTGAAACTTTTTTGATCACCAAAAGAAATCATTTCCTGACACAACCGAGACAAATTTATAATAAACAAACACTATTTTCGTGTAGAATTCGATGTTAGGGGGTTCTGGGTGACCGAGACTAGTTTGAACATGGTTTTATCAAATTTTAGATCCGATAAGGAAACGAAATTACTTTTGCTACAATTGATTTAAGCTTGTAATTAAAATTCTTTCGCATCTATTTTTCAGTCATGAATTATTGGCAAAATAAATTAAATGACAGCAATAATAAATATTTGAATTATCATCACTTATATCAATACTAATAATATTCCATTATCTCATTTTAATCAGGGAGAAGGGGAGAAGAAGGAATGAAAAAGACATATTGATAGGCAACGCCGGATTAACCATGGTGGGGGCCCTGGGGCCTGGAACATGTGGGGGGCCCCTGATCGCCGACCGCGAGCGCCGAAGGCGCGAAGCCCCGCAATGGTGGTCTGGGACAGGCCCGTAGCCAGGAAGTTGTTTTTTTTTTTGGGGGGGGGGAGCAAAGATGTTTTCGGGAGGGCCAACTAGCTTGGGCATCTGCATGAATTTTGCGGTGAAGGCCAATTTTCTTCGACTATTGGGGCGTCACCCTTGTCTGGGGTCCTCCCTCAGAAATTTTTTAAAATAACGATGCAGGAAACACGGTTTTCTGCCATTGGGGTGATATCTGAGTGACAATTTTGTATTTTATATGGCGGCAGATTTTTTTTTGGGAGAGGAATTTGCTCCTGATGTCCGCGCCTGTGGTGGCGCCCGATAGCCGCCACATAAGAGATATAAGAAAGTTTGGATCAGGTGAAGGCGCCATTAAAACCAACCGACTCATCAGTGTCTTAGGAGCATCACTATATGATCATAAGTGTATTATTTTATAGTTGAAAGGTTGTCAATTTTTTGGGAGGGAGCGCCTTATTTTTCTGGAAATTTTCAGAAATTGGAGGCCGGAAACATGATTTCCTGGCATTTCAGGCACTTGTGTGGAGCCATTTAGAAGTACCTCCCCCAGAAAAAAAAAAAAAATTCTGCCACAAAATTAGCGCATTCTGGCGTTATTTCAGTGGACCAATCCATGCGAGTGCTATGGAATGATGGCATTTTTAGAGGAGGTAGCTGGACGCAACTGAGACTTTTTGTGGGGGGGGGCTAGTGTGGGGGCCCCTGGGGCCTGTGCCTCATGGTACCCCATGGTTAATCCGGCCCTGGTGATAAATGCGAGTGCTATGAAATGATGGCCTTTCTAGAGGAGGGAGCTGGACGCAACTGAGATTTTTTATGGGGGCCCCCTAATGTGGGGGGCCCTGGGGCCTGTGCCCCATGGGTAATCCGGCCCTGTTGATAGGGAGGAAGATAAATGGGATTTAACTTCACTGACACAAACTAGGTCTTTTCGGGACTAACATATTTTTTTTTTAAATAAATAAAGTATAATTGTTATTAATAATAATGATATATATTACATACTTTTCATGAAAATCAGGTCAAAAATTGTGATCTCAACAAGTTTGGTTTATATACTTTTACACTATAAGCAATGCAGAGCAACCATTTTCAATACAATTTACATGCAAATTAAATTCGACTGTCATTAGGATGTAATAGTGATATGTGTGAACGTTTTTTTAATCTGATAAAAATTGTGATCTCAAAAGTATAATTCACAAGGTAATGTTACGATTTTTCGTACCATAGCCTACTATATATATTAGGGGCCGTAACACTGGAAATTACGGTCTAATATGCACGAATATCAAAAAGCAGCAAGATCTTTAGGTACTGTAACAAACATATCTTTAAAGTTAAAAATCAGATAAAAATTGTTACCTGTAGAGGATCCAAAACCTGTATTTCATACTGTGTTGGGAGTAGCCATTATGTTGGTCAGTTCCAGTCTGATATTCATGAAATTCGAAGCCGACAATGATTATGGTGAGACGGTACAAAACCTAGCAATGTGACTTTTCGTCAAAATCGGATAAGAAAGTCCACAACCATGATTTATCATATTTTTACACTATTCGCGTAGAAACGGCGGCCATTTTGTATGTCAATTTTGGTCTGATTTTCACAAAATTTGAACTCAACCTTCCTTAGGGTGTAATGGTGATATATTTAAACGATTTCTTATATCGGATAATAATTGTGACCTCCAGAGGGACCAAAAGCTAAACAAAGGCGATTTTGTGTATAATCAGGGGCCATAATTCAGGAAGTTACAATCTGATATGCGCAAATATCAAAAGGATAAAGATCTGTGTGTTATAACCATGCATTTCAAGTTTCATCAAAATCGAATTAAAATTGTGATCTCTACAGGGTCCACAACCTTGATATACCATTTTTTAACAGTATTTGCGTACGAACGGTGGCCATTTTGTATGGTAATTTTGGTCCGATTTTTCCGAAATTTGAACTCAACCTTCCTTAGGGTGTAACGGTGATATATTCGAACGTTTTTTTTTAAATCGGATAATAATTGTGACCTCCAGAGGTACTACAAGCTAAAATAGGTGATTTTTCGGACAATCAGGGGCCATAATTCAGGAAATTACGTTCCGATAGGCGCAAATATCGAAAGGAACCAGGGTCATAAACATGAATGTAAAGTTTCATTAAAATCAGTTCAAAATTGTGATCTCTATAGGGTCCACAAGCTAAAAACATGATTTTTCGTACAATCAGGGGCCATTATCCATGAAGTTTTGATCCGATACATGCCAATATCGAAAGCAGCCGAGATCTTTGGGGGATAAACCTATATTTCAAGTTTCGTCAAAATCGGTTAAGAATTGTGACCTGTAGAGAGTCCACAAACAATTGTGGACGAATGTCCGGACGGACGGACGGACGGACAGGGGCGACGACATAATACGTCCACATGAAAATGTGGGCGTATAAAAATGAGCAAGAAGATATAGAAGTAACAATCAGACAATTAGAATCTGGGGGCAGACTTGCTCCCAAAAAAAGAAGGTACCGCCGTCTTGATGAGAGAATCGCAGAAAAAATTACCGATAACAGGTGCCAAGACCCCAATTGAATACCTCAATGCAGTTATGAATTTTGTTGGACTGTGAAATGTCATGTTTATAAACTATAAAAATTTATTTATTTATTTAGTTAATATATGTAGGTCTGTTTGTTTTTTTTAGTTAATATATGCATATATAATTTATACATCTATTTCTATTTAGTTAATATATGTATCTGTCCATTATATATCTGTACTTATTATATATCAAACTTTATAAATATTTATACTATAAAAAGGTATTTATTTACTATGTTGAAGTGTAACAAACTTATTACAGACTATACTTTAAATCCCCTTAAACCTCCTTGTTGTTTAATCAGTCATGGCCTAGTGGACCTTGACTCTAAACAATAAATGTGGGGAAAGTGAGACGGGGTATTCTCACTTTGCCAACAGCTATTGTTTTCGGTGTAAAATCATTGGAACAGTACTAATAAGGGTAACAATGGTATTAAACCTATAGTCTTTTTCATATCAATATCAACCACGTGTGACTATACATAAAAGTTTTTATTAACAAATAATTAAGCATGTTCAAATATATTTATCAAATCAATATTAATATAACTACTTATTAACAAATTAATTTAGTATTGTACATGTATATTTAAAAGCATAAAAATATCAACCACGTGTGACTGTACATTAAAGTGTGTACATATATATTTTTCATATGAATATTAACTATACAAATTATTTTATTAACAAATTAATTTAGTATTGTACATGTATATTTAAAAGCCGACTAAATGTGATATCGAATTTCCGTATTCATACAAAGTCTTCAAACCAGTTAATAATCTTTGTTTTTCATCATGTATTCTTCTGTTTAATTCTATGTATTTTCTTTTCTTTGGACGTGAAACGCCTCTATTTCCATATTGTTAAATTTGTATGTCTGTGTAACCCTGTTCTGACTTTGTTAGTTGTTCTATGATTTGAGTTGGGGTTTTTTTTTATCAAATGTTGATTCATTTCACATTACTGTTAGTCTATTCTTGGTAAACTGCTGGAATTCGCTTAGAGTCGGCTTTAACGGCTTCTTTCATTGCTGATAAAAAACATGTCAACTTTTAATTTTGTTTGGATCAGCTTGGTGGTTGTGGGTGTTTATGTAGGTAGTAACCAGGTCATTCTTGGTATTGCAAGCTGCAGGGCATTCACAAACAGTACATCTCCAGTGAATGATGTCTCCTCTTCTTGTCCTAACACTAAACTTGTAATTATTATAAACTAAGCTTCGAGTACCTCTCGAGTTTGGAATGAATTTAACGTTTACCTGTGCATTAGCCATTTTGGAATGACATACAATTTGAACTTTCAGCTATTTATTAAACTATGATCATAAACAGTGTTCATCTTAATTAAGCATAATAATTAAACTGACATATGAACGAAAAAATCATACAGTGATTTATAGTTCATACATGTCATAGGCTTAATTGAACTGTGCATGCAATAATAAAAACAGAGTATAAATCACTTATCTTTAACTTATCCCCAATCCCCTTAATTAGTAGGGTTAATCTGCTGGCAAAGTGAGAACAAACCAGTGAGACGTTCCCGTTCCCGCTTAGCCGGCAGGCTTTGATGTCCAATTGTGCCGCTAGTCCAGAGTTAATCCTAGAACAATGGTGTTATAAACTATAGTCCATATCTTTTTTAAGACTAAAACTGTATTGATTTTAAGAAACACTACACAATTTATATAGAAAACAATCATTGGTTTATACACAAATAGCACGACGTTTAAACTTGTATTCTCTTATCGTTATAAAGTACTTGATAACGATAAAAGATTACTTGTTGAAACGTCGTGCTAATTGTGTATAAACCAGTGATTGTTTTCCATATAAATTGTGTTGTATTTTAATGCGTTCAATCGCTAAATGCCAATCAAAGATTGTATTGATTTTAACAAATTTAACATTAAATAGCTTACACATATCAAAATATATTGATTTTAACAAATTTGATATTTATTAAAAAACATTAAATGATTTACACATATAAAATTGATTTACAGTTTACACATTTAACTTTACAATTTTAACTTTAATTAAATAGCATTATATAATTTATAAATAAATGCCTTACAAAATAACAATTATTTTACAGCCCAACTAAATAGGAAATATTTGTTCCATACCGATTTACACTCAAAGAGCCATTTAATAACTGTTTTCAATATTCAATTCTTGTATCTAGAGGCCTTTTGGTACCCCCAAAAAATATCTGTGAAATGGTGATTTCGACACAGGATTGTTCTTGTTTTTTAAGTTAATGAACTTGTACATATTAGGATGGCATGCTGTCATTTTATTCAACTATAAATATAATTTCGACACAGATCGACCATCTATTTATATTAATATAGTGAATTGAATTCATGTTTGAAAGCATAACGCCGGCATGAACTGAACTCTAGTGAACAGTTATTGAGTGGCTACTTTTAAACAGACAATAGTTTTAAGATCAATCAAAGGATTAAAAGTCCGCCGGCTTAGTGGGAACACACCGTTTATTATTACAGGGGAAACTTACTGGACCTGTTATGAATAACCAGCATGCTTGAATTGTTTTTTTTTTTTACCGAATTACCAAAGTTAAATGTGCTAATTACTAGGACTATAAACCGGATGTCTGATTCTCAATCTCAATAAGGTATGTTGCCGAAAAGCAAGCTGATTGTCGATATTTGTCGGTAAATTTGTCCTGGTTATTTTCTTTGAGGCGAGTCATTTCAGACATTGAGGAGAGCTATAAAAAGAGCAGGAGAGCGAGAGAATGTGGAGCTGATAAGACGTGTCTCGGAAGCTCTCCTCTAGATAGTGTTTATAGAAAGCGTTCAGTATGCAATGATGGGCATCGATTGTGCTAAATAGATACAACTAAGATACTCCTGAAACTGGATTAATATCATATTATCAGCCGTTTTACATAAACTATACAAGAGTGACAAACATAAAAAAGAACACCGAGGAGACCTATAAAAAGAGCACCTCGACTGACATCCAGGCGCGTCCAGGAGAGCGAGAGAATGTAGAGCTGATAAGACGTGTCTCGGAAGCTCTCCTCTACACTGTTAAAAAAAATTCTGTAAAGAAATGGAAAAATTCTGGCAGCAGAATTTACCAGATTTTTTCTGGTAAATTCTGCTGCCAGAATTTTTCGGTTTCTTTACAGAAGCATATTTCTGTAAAATTACAGGAAAAAATCTGGTAAATTTTTCGGTTTTTTTTACAGAATTATTTTTAACAGTGACTAAGACGTATTTTCTTCTTTTTTTAACAGAATTATTTTGGTTAAATATAAAACAAAATCAATCGTAAATATTTATTTATTTTCAGCCATGAATGTATAAAAATATTAAAAAATAGAAATTAAGAGCAAGAAATCGTACATGGCTTCAAATTTCATGGTCGATTTCAAATTCACAAACAACATGCATTTGCATGGCTACTATGTGTATTGATCATTGATTCAAAACATAACAAAAACAGCAAACTAAACAGACAGTACCGAGGTTGTGTCTTTAAATCCAATAACATACCCAATATCTACTTATGCTGTAGATTTGCCTTCACACATACATATTATTAGGAAGGCTTACCTTCACATGTTAGTGTTGATTTCCGTCTATTCGCTATTCTACGCCGTCAGTGCACATTCAAACATTTACCGCCATAAGTAAAGTCTGTGAAGCGCATGCGTTAACCGAATACAACAGTATAACAATGTGAATTAACAGAACAGTGCAGTTAATATGCAAGTTTTTCTGTAATATTACAGTTCTTTTGATTAATAATGTAATTTATATTGGTAATAAACAGTTTCTATCAGTTAATTTACGGAAAAGTATGAAAAAATACGGACGTGTCTGTCCAAAGACAGAAACGCAACTAAAACAACAGATTTTATGGTAAAAATACGAGTTATTTATCTCAAATCACAGATATTTCTGTGATAATACGGATAATTTCCTTCAAAAAACAAAAAGTTGGGATTTGAAAAACAGATATTTTTACAGTGTAGCTAGTGTTTATAGAAAGCGTTCAGTATGCAATAATGGGCATCGATTGTGCTAAATAGATACAACTAAGATACTCCTGAAACTGGATTAATATCATATTATCAGCCGTCTTACATAAACTATACAAGAGTGACAAACATAAAAAAGAACTTTTCTGTTGACAGTCTTACTGTTATGGCCACGGCGGCCATGACATGATCATCATATTTCACTTTTCCTACAGGCAAAGGAGTATAACATACAGAACATAAAGTGCCTCCAAAATATAGGTAAGGGTATATTCTGTCTTACCTTCCAGAATATCCTGGCTAAGGAGATCTTTCTACAAATATTTAAGACTTTTACAATAAAGAACTGCAATTATACTGTAGAAGCTGCGGGTAACATTACTTGGGAGTACCCAGTTGATTCATTTCCAGTTGCGGTGTTCGGTCTACCATGCGAAATGGAAAACAAACATATAGTAAACAAACTGCTGAACTATTGTTACCTAGTTAAATGCGACAGATCAACATTTAAACCATTTCCGACAGTTGAAAGTGGTGTAAGAATTGTCTTTGAAAAAAATTTTTATAAACCCATCCCATCCCACATTTATGTTAAGGGAATACATGTTTCCATTAAATATGGGGGCCAAACTCGTGGAAAAACATGTTATAACTGTGGTCAACATGGCCATCTAGGCCGGGATTGCCCCAAACCGGGCAAGAGATATAGTCAGGGTGTCACCCCCAAACCTCCAAACCCTGACAGTCAAAATGATTTCCCTATTTTACATCCCCAAACAAGCCCAAAAAGTGATATACCACCCATAGTAACATCCCCTGTAATTAATCAATCCATTGATAATTCCAATTCTACTCTTGAAAAAGAAGAAGCCCCTATCAATATTAGTTACAAAGACAATACAAGCCCAAAACAAATAGCTGATCCTAATATTTCAAGTAATACTGATATGTCTAAGGGATGCGCCAATGTCAATATTAGCTACGTCTACACTAGCAGCATTCACCGTCTACACTAGCCTTTTAAATGCCGGTTTTTTCCTAAAAGCCGGCTTTTCAATTTCTCAATCGTAAAAGCCGGCTTTTTAAAATCCTGCAATAATTGAGGGATTTATCAGAATCAAAAAGCCGGCTTTTTCAAAAAACCGGCAATTTTATGTGTGTAGACGGTAAAAACCGGGTTTTATCGGGTACCCGGATGTCATCCTTCCCGAACTTCCCTACATTCATAACATTGGCATAGCCACGAAGGATGTTAGTCGAAAGTGTCTCCGGCGAATATACGATACGTAATCGTCTTGCACGTCGTTTTCTCGCCCTCTTCCGTAAGTCTGTCAGCTATATTCCATAAGCTGGATATATAACTGAACCAAAGTAACCTAAGTAATCATTATTATTATATTATCTCTGCAATATTGACTGAAGCCGATGGCGTAATAAATAAACCGGAAGTTCCACAAATAACGAAGGTCGGTGTTCACCGTCTTTTACCAATACAAAACTTCAGTCAGTGTAGACGCTACACTTGAAAAAGCCGCGTTTTGAAAAAGCCGGGTTTTTAAAAAGCCGGGTTTTTAAAAAGCCGGCTTTTACTAGCCTAGTGTAGACGAAGCTATTATAACCGAAGACAACCATGCACCTAATCCTTACTCAATAAATCAACAATGTGATATCAATATCTCAAGCCCCACAGATATTGACCATATCAGAACGAAATCCCAGACCACCCTACTAGCTATAGAGTCCCTCCCAGATAGTTCCGGGTCATCTACTTAGTGGACCACAATGACTTATGCGCTAATGAGAGTTTTAATGGTTCTCAAGCAACCAATATTACTACAAAGTATGATGCTGATGAATCTATAAATATTTCTACAGTCACTGAGTGTGATAATTATAAAAAAGATAGAAGCTCAGATAGTCCTTCTGATAGTGATAATAACGAGAAAAAACAAAGGGCGATCTCGCCCCTGATCGAAACTAATGATACATATTTGGAATTATCTAACTTAGATTGAAACAACTCTAAGAAACAAAACTATGAAGCTCCTACTCTCTTATATCTATTTAATTATGTACCTATATTCTATACGTATTCAACAAAGTAATGCCTTGAAGATTATTAAATTAAATAATATGTTTAAGAAGTTAGATATTGCCTGTGTTCAGGAAATACTAACACTAGCTGATAAACTGAGACAAAATGTAGAAAATATTACTAACCATAAAATGTACACATCATTTAATGAAACTAAAATTGGGGTTGCTATATTAATAAATCTAAACATTGTTCATAATATCCAGACAACCCCTCAAATACTTGTTGGTAGAGTTCAGCATACAGAAATAACTGTCAATATGAAAACTATCCAGCTACTAAATATTTATGGGCCCAGCGCCAGAGAAAAAAAAAACTAGCTTTACACCACATTATTAGAATATGTCAAAACACTTTATAATCCACATCACACATATATTATGACGGGCGATTTCCACCTTATAGAAGACAAAAAAGACAATAAATCTGAAAACTTGAACAACCACCCTAAAGAACAGTGAGAAATTAATTTTTATTCAAACCGGAAGTGACATAGTTGGTTCAACACGCTCACATGGCTCTATAGTAATCATACAGATTTGGCATAAGTTTACTGCTGTATTGTGCTCACATGTCGTCCTTTGGCCGAAAATCTGATCAAATGACCATGTTTATTAGGATATTATAAACAAGAATTTATGTTTTTTTAACGATTAGTACACAAAGCCGTCGCGTAAATTCACTCACACTGAGAAGCACACTGTGTCTTAATTCAAACCACATGGCTAATTAGAATGCATCACGTGGATTGTTTAACACCCGGCAAGTGACAGATTTTTCGTTTGCTTGAATGTTTGTATGCGTGCTGAGTCTGCTGACAGTGTTTTTATTTATTTCAACGGACTAGTGACACATATATATTTAAATAAATATATAAATTCCAAAGTTTGTCAACGTCAGACACCAACGTATGAAATATAAAATATCTCGTCTATGAGTAATGCCGTATAAACATTCGAGCACAGCAATTCTCAAGAGGAAATGGAAGAAAAATGGAAAAACCGTTCACGTCGACATTATGTGCCAAAATGCATTCTACTACATGTCTCAAATGCCCATACTTTTGGTCTGTTTCTGGTGAAAAACAAGCACAAAAACATCTAAACAAACGCAATACATGTCACTTGCAAGCTGCCAATCAAACCACGTGGTGCATACTAATTAGCCATGTGGCGTGAATTGAGACTGGGCGTACTGCTCAGGACACCGTGAGTGAATTTACGCGACGGCTTTGTGTACTAAACGTTAAAAAACCCCATAAATTCGTGTTTATAATACCCTTATAAACATGGACATTTGATCAGATTTTCGGCCAAAGGACGACGCGTGAACACAATACAGCAGTAAACTTATGCCAAATCTGTATGATTACTATAGAGCCCAGTGAGTGTGTTGAACCAACTATGTCACTTCCGGTTTAAATAAAAATTAATTTCTCACTTACAAAACATTTTTGCTGTGTGTTACAGAGGGGATTATTTATAAATATATATTTAAGATTTATGGAAACCTTGTTGAAAATCGTTTAACAACCTATACACAAAATTCCAAATTCTTGAGAATGAATATTAACTCAATGCATGAAATTCAAACACAAATCGAAATAATAGAACAAAATATAACACATGGTCACGTTATACGATCAAAGCTAGAAATTCCTCAAATTAATCTAGCTAATAATTATAAAATATATAAACTAGCAGAGGTCAAAAATGGTGCTAAAAAGCAAATCAAACAATTAATCAATCAAAATAATACATTATGTGATAATGAACAAGATATATTAGACACAGTTCACCAATATTACCAACAACTCTATACGATCTGTACTCACTTCATTTGGTACGCCATGTGGTGATACCTATACAGATCTGCCGCTGCTATATTGGATACCTAAACTACATACAAATCCCTACAAGCAACGTTTTATAGCAGGTTCATCCCGTTGTTCCACAAAACCACTTTCAAAAGTATTGACATCTATACTAACGGCAGTGAAAGAGGGTATTCAAAAATACTGCGACAAAATATACCCTCGTAGTGGTATCAATCAAATGTCGATATTGAAAAATTCCAAAGAATTACTTGATGGTTTTCAATCTAGATCACTTGCTTCAGTCTCATCTATACAAACTTTTGACTTTTCTACCTTGTACACTAAAATTCCCCATAGCAAATTAAAAACCCGGTTAAAAGACATTATTCACAGTGTCTATTCAACCAAATCGGGACATGTTAGATATCAATATTTACAATTCCACATTTTCTACCTTGTATACTAAAATTCCCCATAGCAAATTAAAAACCCGGTTAAAAGACATTATTCACAGTATCTTTTCAACCAAATCGGGACATGTTATATATCAATATTTACAATTCCACATATTTTGTTAAGAACCATAGTGATTCCAAAAATAAGTTTACGGCCATCAAGATAATTCAGACGTTGGATTTTTTAATAGATAATATCTTTGTTGAATTTGGAGGGGAAATTTATCAGCAATTGGTAGGTATCCCCATGGGTACCAACTGTGCACCTTTGCTTGCTGATTTGTTTCTCTATTCATACGAAGCCGAGTACATGCAGGCACTCGTAAAATCCAACAAACGATTGGTTATACATTTTAATTTCACTTATCGATATATCGATAATTCAAAATTCAGTGATTATATAGAATTCATATATCCTGATGAGCTCGAAATTAAAAACACTACTGACAGTGACAATTACGCTTCCTACTTGGATCTGCGTCTCGATTTTGACAATTGCCATAGACTTAGTGTTAAACTGTACGATAAACGTGATGACTTTGACTTTCCTATTGTTAACTTTCCATTCATTAGTAGTAACATTCCAATATCACCAGCTTATGGAGTGTTTGTGTCTCAGCTAATTCGTTACGCGAGAGCTTGTTCGTTCTATTCTGATTTTTTAAGTAGATCGAGGCATTTGTCATCTAAGCTTCAACTACAGGGATACTTACGAACTAAACTTAACACCTTTAAAAAGTTTTATGGCCGTCATATTGATTTGATTGGTAAATATGACATGTCTCTTTCGACTATAATTTTTGACATATTTCATTGACGGGTATACTATATCCCTGATAATATAGGTCTACTACGCTGTTAACACTGTTCATCACGTGTATTTTGCATACCTACAGTTCATTGGCCAATCACGCTATTTTACCGAGATTTCGCTTCATAGATTGGATGCAGCTATGGCGGGTGTGGCATGCCAGTAGGGTAAGCTTACTCTTCCGGACACCTGTTACCACTGTTTGTCGTGTATTTTGTACACGGTGAACAGTCCATATGCTGATTACACTATTTTGCCATTTTACACTATTTTGCCTATACCGTTTTTTAGGACTTCGAATTCTGTCTGATGGTTTGGATTGTTCGAACTTGGTTTTATTTTATTTCTACCACTGGGTGGGTTACTCTGCTGGTGGATGTTTTATGTCCCCGAGGTAACCTGAAACCCAGTAGCTTTATAGTTACATGTTAAGCACAAATAACCTAAATTTACGGCTGGGAGGCAGTTTCGGCGTAAAAAACTGCTACGATACCCCCAAGGGCACGGGGGTAATCGGTGATATATCCCAAGATACTATTAATAGTATGGGAGATATCCTTCGTTCAGGTGCTTCTAATGTTTTAAATTCCTCGGATAATTCATTAATCTCAACCCAACCATGTTCTGTCAAACTAACTGATATTTTGCATTTTTCACCAGATCAATATAATTGTTATATTTCTAAATGTATGTCTAATAATTGTAAAACCTGTCCTATTTTGAATAGTAATAATTCTTTTACAAGTTCTTTAACTAATAAAATATATTTTACACGAGGGTTTGAGAAACTAAGTTGTAAAACATCCAATATTATCTACGGTGTAGAATGTACACTCTGCGGACTGGTTTATGTTGGCGAAACTAAAGGACCTTTACATTTACGTATTAATGGTTATCGTCATAATATAAATAAGGGTAGTGACCAGATTCTTTATAGACATTTTAACCAACCCGACCACTCTATGCTATCAATGAGGGTGTCTATATTAGAGAAAATTTACCACCATACCAACAGCCCTACTTTGAGTACTCCATTTCGCAGAGACCGAGAGGAATATTGGATACGTACGTTCGGTACTGCCACCCCTTATGGGTGCAATGACAATGTAGCTAGTATTGGAAATCTGTCTAGCCCGGCGTGTAGCAATGTTAATGTCATGACGTTATTCCCCAAGTTTTGTCGTCGAAAACGCAGTCATGGACATCGTCGCTACACACCACCCAAGCTCAGAACTATTTCACTTGATGCCCTTTTGGAAATTATCCAAGAACCACTAGGGCCACACCATATCCGTACTAAATTATATTCGATTCCACTTACTATTTTGAAATTGCTTAATTCTGAATGTTTGGATACAAATTGTACTGATCCTGCATCCACTGAATACAGGGTTGTATCCATTGTTCTTGACATTGCTCACCGTCGTTTGGACATTGCGACTGAACCCGATGCGTCTAACACCACCAACAGCTCTTTTCTAAAACTGAAATTTGCTAATAAAGGCATTGATGCTATCGGGTTAAGCCAAATATTACACCATAAGCATGTCACAGCACACATCCCTCCTTATTTCAAAACTGTTACTGTTCCTAGGATTTCTTATACATATACTAAACCCATTGCATCCAAAATATTTAATTACAGAAACGCATTATCTAAAATCAATGCAAAGGAGTTATATGATAACCCTCTACCCTGTTCTTGCTCTACGTCGTCATTCACTTACCAACCAGCTGGACACGTAGTCACTGGTGATTTGAGTTCAGTCCAGAATAATAAGTTACGTGAAATTTTGTCCAAAGGACCCAAATACCGGGAACCGCAACCATTTTCATGGCTCTTTTCTCTGCGAAAAAGTAAGTACGACCAGTTTCTATTTTCCAACTGCGAAAAAAGGAGCAAGCCAATCAGAATTCCGTAAACTCTCACGTGATAAAATACGACTCACGAGGCCAAGGCCACCCCATTCTCGTAGCAGTAAAATGTCGCGAAAGGTTTCCTTCCTGAACTTCCACAGTGGCTGCTGCTTTTAATCTGAGATATTTACTCTTGTTAAAGGTAAGATTGAGTAAAATGTTAATCAATCGTACCTTTAACACGAGTAAATATCTCAGATTGAAAGCAGCAGCAATTGTGGAAGTTCAGGAAGGAAACCTTTCGCGCAAATTCTGCTATGAAACAAAGAATGATCAAAACAATCGCTTGTGTAGTGGAAAATACAAGCACGCATGCTCGAAGTCATTCGTGGCAAGTAAATTCGCTTCGCGCGAAAAGATTCTCCTAGTGGAAAACAGGCTTAAGGAACAGATTTAACAGAAGTAATAAACAATATCTATTTACAGGGTGAACTATCTAACACAATGGAACTGGTATAATAACAATTAATTATAAGAATAAAGGCGACCACCGATTACTTAAGAATTATAGATCGACCAATAAGCCTGTTATATGTCGATTATAAAATCATCACAAAAATTTTAGGCACAAGAATCAATAAATTAATTTCTAATACACAAACTGACAATCTATATTCAATAAACACAATTCTAAACTATATAAACACAAATGAGTCCAGTGCCTATATACTATCGTTTGATCAAGAAAACGCCTTTGACCGCATTGAACACAACTATATTAAATATCTACTAAAACATATAAATTTCCCAGATTACATTCTAAACTGGGTTACAATATTGTTTGAAAACTTAATTAGTAAAGTCCAAGTTAATGGATCCCTTTCCCAAATTATTAAAATTAACCGATCGATTCGTCAAGGTTGTCCATTAACCATGATTCTCTACTCCCTATGTATCAACCCCTTGCCTCATACATAAACAGAAACATAATTATAAAAGGAATCAGAATCCCTAACTACCCATCAGAAATTAAGCTTTTTCAACACGCAGATGACTGTTCAGCAATAATATCGAGACTATCTTCATATAACACTCTTCTCGAACAATTCAAAACTTTTGGCTCAATATCTGGCTCTAGGCTTAACCATGATAAAACTGAAATTATTTCTATTGGTAAACCATCCCAATACTTTTATCCTCTAAATATAAGTATAAATATTAAACCTGATGTTATTAAATTACTAGGCATTTGGTTTGGCACAAATAAAATGGACAAAAAACTGGTTACCTCCTAGTCCAAATAATAAAATCAACCATTTAGACATGGTAAAACCACTCTCTATCATATAAAGAAAAAATATGTATCTTAAACACCTACATACTCAGTAAATTATGGTTTGCTGCTAGGATAGTTCCTCCAACAAATTCGATTACCAAAAATATAAATAAAATAATTTACAATTTCATCTGGGATAATAAAAATGAAACAATCAATCGAAATACCTTAAACCTAGACTATAAAAATGGTGGCCTTCGTGTACCAAACATTCGAGTAAAAATCCAGGCAATGCAACAACAACTCATAGGGAGTAGAGAATCATGGTTAATGGACAACCTTGACGAATCGATCGGTTAATTTTAATAATTTGGGAAAGGGATCCATTAACTTGGACTTTACTAATTAAGTTTTCAAACAATATTGTAACCCAGTTTAGAATGTAATCTGGGAAATTTATATGTTTTGGTAGATATTTAATATAGTTGTGTTCAATGCGGTCAAAGGCGTTTTCTTGATCAAACGATAGTATATAGGCTTCTCTAAAGTCTGGTCAACTCCCTATCAGTGTTCCTCCTTATCTGAAAAAGAAAAGGATTTCATGTATACAACCATTAATAATGCCGTGCTAACAAAAGATACCATGCTACACAGAAATATATATATTGACAGCTATAAATGCCACTATTTCAACCGAACTTCTGAATCTTACCACCACCTGTTTCTGATTTGCCCAAAATTACAATTCTATAAATGCTTCATTATAACACTCATAAACAACATCCATCTCACCAAAGAGTTCAAAATCAACAACGACACCATCCATCTACACAACGTTAAATCTAAATACATCCATGATATTTACCTATACCTGTTAATCATATGGTCTAACCGAACACACCCTCTATCCACCAATATTTCACAAGAGCTTATATACCAATTCTATACAAAAAGAAAACAAAAATAAGGATTACTCCCTAATAGTCTGCACTTCTCCCCTATACATGTATGAATGTACAGGATATTAACCTATCCGAGGTTGCTATGTTATATAACCTGCGGGCGCAGCCCAAGGGTGATATAATATATCAACTGATGGATAATGGGTTTATATCTGACATATACAACGCCCACCCTTAAATTAAATGGACTCTGTCATTAAAGGCCAACAACGATTGGCTACCTACTCGGTAGTTTCCGTCAAATTACGAAAATTACCGAATTAACCACGTGCAATTACGTGGTTGTTGTTGTTTATACGGCGCCATTTTAAAGAATTGTATAGCAAAAGCACAAACTAAATGGATAGGAATACTAAGTCAGACGAATAATCAACCCCTTTAGCCAACAAATTGACGATGGAATTGATGTGGATGCAACTATCGATGAGGAACTATTCAAACTTAAAGAAAATTTGGATCAAAAAGCGTTCTTTTCCGATAATTTTGACAGTCAGTGCACAATGATTGAAGGTTTTCACTAAGTTTAGAGAAGGATTAGACCAACTGTTTTAAGTGCATGGACTGTACCCAAAAATCTTTATAAAAGAAATCTTGTGCGATAAATACTTTCAAGTCTAGGAGTGTGTGGGCGGAAAGAAGATACTGAAAGATATCTTAGACATGTCGAGTATGGATAACCAATTTAAATATGCCGATAAGTATGCCGTCTATTTCGGTTTTGAATGTTACAAATTGTACCATAATAATTTTTAATTGTCAAAAGAATAAAAATCTATTTCTGTGTTTTTTGTATTATTTCGATCATCAGCGGTTGATATGAGTCGAATACGTCGACCTGAGATGACGTCATTAGCGGTTGATATGAAATATCAACCTGTCACGACGTCATCAGGGGTTGATATAAACAGAATATTCAACCTATGATGACCTCATGACAGGTTGTTATGAGATATAACTGCTATACACACCAAAGAGAAAACTACCGCCAGTTGTACATGTATATGAACCATTTACTATGCTACTATAATAAGTAGCTGCAATCATAGGCATTTCATTATATTTCTTTGCTGTCATATATTAGCTCCCATTGCAATTGATAGTAAGAATGTCCAAGCAAAAATAACCAACGCCTCTAGTCTAGGCCAACCCCATATAAATTTTTAAAAAGGTGTACACCAATCTTATACAAAAGGAGATATAATCGAAATCACCAAGCTTCAGCTTACCCTGCCTTACTAAATTCTCCGGTATAAGGCAAGGTATCGTCCTGTGTGAAGCTTCCATATAAATTACTCTACTATTTGACTAAACAGACCGTGCTATTTACTATAAGTTGTCATAACTCGACATCTTAGTCATCTTTCGTTTTCGTTAAAGGGACAATAACACTCTTGCTGGCTTGACAGGTCCAGAAAAAAATTAGCCTTATTCTAACTACGAGATGTTTAAGTGTCCTACCTGTTGTGAAAATATGTTTAAATCCAACTTACATTTGAAAGTGTTTACGTAAGGCCTTTCAAATCATACAGTTGAACTTTTCCAATTTTTTTATTATTAGGTGTGTTAAGATGAAATTTGAAATGTATATCACCATTTAATTGGAATATTGTAAAATAGTACAATTTGTTGATAAAAATAAAGTTTTCATGTTGTGGAGGATGTGAGCGAACAATATGCTCTGGTACTTTAAAGATGTCATGTAATTTGACTTTGTAAGACATGGAACGAAGTTGTGATCCTGCAAACTTCCGAATAAAACACCAACCGTTTTCTACACTCATGACAAGATAGCGATCGTGAGCACCGGTCTTGTTCCCTTCAGACGAAAGGTAAACCAAGTCGCCTATTTGAATGTTTATAGTGGAGGAAGGACATACATGTTGGTTAAGGTTTTTGGAAACTTCACTAAAGGCATGGTTACTGTGCTGGGCCATGATCAACGCCGGATTAACCATGGTGGGGGCCCTGGGGCCTGAAACATGTGGGGGGCCCCTGATCACCGACCGCGAGCGCCGAAGGCGCGAATCCCCGCGAGGGTGTCAGAGGCAGGGTCGTATGTAGGATTGTAAAAGTGAGGGTGCAGCTGAGTGTTTGGACCGCCAATATAATGCCCGAGTTACTGAGTGCGGAACGGTGCGTGTGTGTACGTGGGCTTCCAGACCCCCACCCCACCCCGAAATTTTGAAAATTAGACTGTCACAAACGCTTTTACACCGACTTGGAGCTGCAATCAACGTCGCTCCCGTATGTCAATTTCGGCAGCGCTATTCTCATTTTGATGTTAAGCACACCAAAATGAGAAACTCTTTATCCTCTAAACTAGAACTATAGTCCGAAACACCATTTGGCGATGTGGATAGGGCGACCAACACGGTCCTGTCAAGTGAATAAGGGCGACCAAAACGAACCCTTTAATGTCACGCGGTGTGTCAGACGCCGACCCAGAAAGAGGTGATAGGAGAGGCACCCTTGTCTGGGGCCCTCCTTAGAAAATTTTGAAAAATAACGACGCAGGAAACACGTTTTTTCAGCCATTGGGGTGATATCGGAGTGGCAATTTTGTATTTTATATGGCGGTAGATTTTTTAGAAAAGGCGTTTGCTTCTGGTGTCTTGGATCCGCGCCTGTGGTGGCGCCCGATAGCCCCCTCATAAGAGATATAAGAAAGTTTGGATCAGGTGTAGGCGCCATTAAAACAGACCGACTCATCAGTGCCTTAGGGGCATCACTATGTTATCATAATTAAGTGTACATGTATATTATTTTATAATTGAAAGGTTGTCAATTTTGTGTGAGGGAGCGTCTTAATTTTCTGGAAATTTTCGAAAATTGGAGGCCGGAAACATGATTTCCTGGCATTTCAGGCACTTGTGTGGAGCCATTTAGAAGTACCCTTCCCAAGAAAAAAAATATTCTGCCACAAAATTTGCGCATTCTGGCGTTATTTGAGTGGACTAATCCATGCGAGTGCTATGAAATGATGGCATTTCTAGAGGAGGGGGCTGGGCGCAACTGAGATTTTTTGTGGGGGCCCCTAATGTGGGGGGCCCTGTGGCCTGTGCCCCATGGTTAATCCAGGCCTGGTGATAAATGCGAGTGCTATGAAATGATGGCATTTTTAGAGGAGGTGGCTGGACGCAACTGAAATTTTTGTGGGGGGCCCCCTAATGTGGGGGGCCCTGGGGCCTGTGCCCCATGTTGCCCCATGGTTAATCCGGCCCTGGCCATGATGATGTCTTGGTCCAAGACAGGCATTTGTTGATTGGAGAATTGGTTTTAGTGGGTCCATAGTTCTCTTGCAGACAATCCACGACCGCGAATGCGGCAATTAAGTCTTGCAGTTGCAATAGCCAGGGAATGGGGGGTAACTGTTCAACCTTTCGGTTCGTGACGGAGAAGTTCATTTTCTAGTTCGGCGATGACTTTCTCAGCAGTCAGATTTTTGTTGCGATTCTTAGAGTAGCCAATTTCCAAACACAGAGGGTATTGATTTAATACTGGATCATTCTTCAAAGCTATAAAACCAGGAGCAGGATCAACTCGAACAACTGCATGGGGACCATCAAGAGGACGGAGTTCAATGGCTAGTTGTAATAAACTATCACGTACCGAAAGGAAGGAAGTTACACGTGGGAAATTCAAGCCGACACAGGCGTTCAAATGCTTGTACACACGGTTTACTGTCTGTGAGAAGGCAAGTATTATGTCTGGATTGGATGATGTATGGGCTATAATGTTTGACTGCTGCTGCTATACATAATGCCTCTACCTCACAGGATAACCACGTAACCTGGTGTTTGCGAGGCTTGGTGCTGAAGAATCCAGCTAATAACGGCTTCTTAAAACGTGTAACGTACAGAGTTGCACCAATGCCATGTTTTGATACAGAACCATCAGTAACTATCCATAGTTGATCGGTTGACTGAGGTAAAACGATGGATCGGTTGGTATGTAGTGACTCTTGAGCCTTGGTGAAGTATAGCAAAAGTTCGTCCGTCCAAGTAAGTTTATCTTTGGACTGTAAACCTGTGATCGAGTCTTCAAGAGGGGTAAGTATATGCGAACAGCTAGGGATAACTCGGCTTAAGACCTTATATGCGCCTAAAAATGACCTTAACCCACGAACAGTTGTAGGGGGTGGATATGACGAGAGTGTGCTGATCCGGTGCTGGCTAGCTTATATTGAGCCTTTGTTCATATCCATCCTAGTATGGTCGTAGTAGTAGGACAAATAACAGTCTTTGTAGGAGATAACCGAAGATCACAAGAACTGAGCGCCGATAATGTATTTTGAAAATTAGATAACAGTTCATCTATGGTGTTGCCGCATATATACAAATCGTCTGCTAGTTTGGCTATAGCTCCACTCTCTAAGAGGTCACCAAGAACAAGAGACAAGTGCTGTTTCGGAGCCTGGCATGCCCATAGCAGACCTGGTGTAAACACGAACTCCTTTATATGGGGTAGCGACACCACAGTATTTCATTGAGTCCTTTGATAGAGGAATCTGATAAAATGCATTCGTTAAGTCTGTTACAATAATATAGTGCCAAGAAGCAATTATGCGAAGGATAGACTCTACTCAACGCCTGGCATTAATAAGGGTTGAGGCTTGCTGTAACGGCCAACGTCAGCAAAGGCGGTGACAAGGCGGTAACAAGGCGGTAACAAGGCGGTAACTACCGTTAGACTTCTGTATTAAAAAGGAAGGGTTGAGATACTCAACAGACACGCCAACATCTCCAGGGCGACGAAATACGCCAGCTGCTTCTAATTCGTCGAATTTTTCTTGTAATGCCGTAAGTTTATCTCTAGCATACTGCGGGACTTTGCCTTTTCTTTGTGGGGGCTGCACAGGACCCATGTTAACTACAGCCTTAAAATTACCAGCAGCACCGTTGTAGCATGTTATATGTTTTTGCTAAATAGGGTATCAAATGTGTGTAATAGGTTCTGGAACTTACTGAAGTCGTCTGGAGATAAAATATTATCGGGATCTAGCCGTATGGCTGCTAAGTTATGAATCTGCGGCTGTTTAGTTTGTGGTACATTAGCTGATGTTGGGACAGCCAATGAATAATCGGTATCACCGGTTGTATAGTCCTTTATCAGTCTGGCTTGACATAAATGTGACTGTCTTGAAATTGGTTGTGGTTCATAAGATGTATTGGGAATGCGAAGTTTACCAGCAACGGCGTCTAAGATTGTGGGTTGAGGCCATATCTGTGATAGTTTTCTGTTTCTATAATGTGGGGAATCCCATCGACCTTCTATCGCAAGAGTACTATCTGGGTCAATATCGGATGGAATATCAACTTCAAGGTAATCCCCTGGCCATATGATGGTGGATGTGATAGGCGAGCGCAATATATATGCTTGAGTTCTGCGAACAGCATGGTGACATGACCTCAACGGATTAGGGCCATATTGAATGACATCTGCACCTAGTGTGACTTGTTGCAAGGCAGGCCGAACCGAAACGTCGTTCGTTGTCATATAACGTCCAAATCGTCGACAACCAAAGCTTCGAGTTGTAGAGTGGTATTACCTCTTGTTAGAGTTATATAGGTTTCTCCAATCACGGATAGGTGTGTGACAACGTCAGCTTGCAGAGCACGCTGTGTGCCTTTTTTCAATAGGGGCACCAATATAATTTGCCACTGATGATTTAATCATATTAATTTCGGCTTCAGTATCATTGGTAAGTTTTAACGGGTGGTGATTGTAAAAAGCTTTGAAGTGAGGAGACTGCTTTATGCTAACACGACAGGTCATGTGACCGGGCGGAGATTCAACAGGTACAGGGGGGGTCGTCGTCTTCATCATCACCATTGTCTCCCTCAAAACTACAAATAAGCCTGGCCTTAGATATGAATTTTTGATAAGCTGTAGGTAAGAACGGACAAGAACTGAGATAATGTTGATAGCGAGGATGCCCAGTCTGTTTACAAACGGGGCATGACTTGGCAGAAGGAGGTCTTTTACCCGTGTAAGGTTTTTTTGTAATAATCATTAGTAGACGAACGAAGAACGCGAGCTTTTGATGAGGATTGTATTTCTTCTAAGAGGGAATCCAGGGCCTGTGAAATCTCAGGTTTCAAGCTGGCAATGGTACGTGACCTAAGTTCTGTTCCATATCGCTGTTTCACTAATTGAGGTAGATCAGGATGAATGAGGCGAAGCCATACCAAAATGATGATATTTACCAAGGATGGTGAGAGTTCTTCATCAAGGGGTGGTACTTCACCATGATGTGATATATTTCCATTAGCTTTTAGTTAATTATCTTCAATAAATGACATAAGTCTGTGATATAAATCCCCAGGGCGCTCAAATGAATCCAATCGAATATTATTAAAGTCTAAGAAGTGTGCGCCAGTGGCCTGCAAACCAAAATGAAGTCGGGTACATTGCCAGATTTGATTTATTGACGTAGAGTTCTTAACAATAGTGTTCCTTGAAACTACTGGACAATAATTGGCAATCTGACCCAACATTAAGTCTAGATGAGCTGCTTTTTGTTGAGCTGTGCGCCCTGGGTCCGGTGCTTCTCGTGGGTCATTCTGATAGCCTCGTAGAGGTGCTGCATTGGTTTTCTTTTGCCACGTTTCACCGCCACACATGAAAGGTGCGAAGCGGGGGGGGGGGGGGGCCAACGATAAACAATAATGTAGATTCTGTTGCCAAGATTCGAAGGAAGTAATATTCTCCTGTTTCGGTGCACGAGTACAATTCGCCATTGGTGAACTTGATGGCTTACACAGGAATAAACACAATAATACAAAGTATGGAAGAGTTGAGTGAAGGCACTTTAGGAAAAAAAGTGTTTCGTCCAACCGCCGTGTCGGTAAAAGCGATGATACTATTGACATTTTTTTTAAAAACTACTGTATATGTTTATAATGAGCGAAAAGTTCGTATCCCACTCCAGGCGCCACGCCAGTCAGTAATGCCACACTTTTGACCTGTTTGGACGAACACTCAACAACTTTGTCAAAGGTTATTCTTTAATAATCCGGCATGGTCAATGGAGGAACGGAAAGTAAGATTGTCGCACTTGATTACACGAATCAACAATGCCAACATTCAGTACCATTCGGTACTGGCGCAGGGCGTGTTACAGGCAAGTACTACCGGGACAACATCTTGGCAGTCTATGTTGTGCCGTTCGCACGACGTCGTGGCCGCCGTTTCATTTTCCAGGATGACAACGCAAGATGTCACAGGGCCAGGATAGTTACATGTTACCTCCAACAACAGAACATCACCACGTTACCAGCACTGAGTCCCGACCTCTCCCCCATCGACCATGTCTGGGACATGCTTGGACAGAGGTTGCGTCAACGTCAACAACGTCCTGCCAATGTCCAAGAACTTGCTGCTGCGTTGCAACCGGAATGGGACAATCTGAACCAAAATGACATTAGACGTCTCATTAGGAGTATGCCACGTCGGATCAATGCGTGTTTGGCAAACAATGGAGGATTTACCCGTTACTGACTTTGTTGTGATGCTGTGGTAACTTTGCTGTTTGACACCGGGTATCATTTACCCTTATTATGGTCAGTCTGTGCCTTACTTAGTCTAACAATCATTTGGAATAAATCGATGAATGTGAACTTCATTTCATTTTGTCATTTGTTTCTTCGTCAGTTTCATAAGGTGACTTTAATAACACTTAAAAATCAAATATCTCCTACTTTTTTTGAATAGTATATATCTCAAAACGCCATCATAGGAGCCTCCTGAAATTTTGTATTCTAGTAGTTTATTCAACTCTTGATCCCGTGAAATAAAAATCATTTCCCACCAAAGCTGGTTTGGGTCGTTTTTTGATTCAGCGTAGGCGTACCCATTGTTTATTGAACCCACATACTCCGCCTCGAATCCGGGTGCTGGGAACTTTGCGGTGGTATAACTCGATACGGTAACATAGGAAGTTAATGACATTTGGCATGTGCATACCTTATGTATCTGTTCAGTTGGCGAAATAAAGATATTGATGCCGCCAAAGCTAGTTTAGAAGTTATTGGGTGCATAGTGAGGCTACCCTTACCCGATTCCCCCCATATGTTTACGGTAATATATCTCGAAACGCCAACATAGGAGCCTTCCTGAAATTGTGTATTCTAGTAGTTTATTCATCTCTTGATCCCGTTAAATCCTAGTGTGCGATATTTTAGTATTTTTACGGTAATATTATATTTTGGGGTGTGGTGTGAGGTGGGGGATCTATTACATATATATTTTGCTTTTAATATGTTTTATTTTCTAATAAATACAAAGGTAACAATTATTTTCGTGATAATTATATCTAGAGTTTTCTTGGCGCTAGGAATATGTGTGCTAACTTGATTTCGAATCCGGGTGCTAGGTTATGGGTGCGAGAATATGTTTGTTTGCTAACTTTATCTCGAATCCGGGTGCTGGAATCCGGGTGAGAGCCTCCGCTCGGTAAAATAATCTTACCAATCCATAATTGAATGACATTAGATAAGATAACACGAAAGAAAAACAGAAAAGTCCGTGTATTACCATGTTTTATAAGGCATGGAGTGAATATAAACTAGGGAATATGCCGACTATTTCTATTTTTTTCTCGTGTTCTCTTATCTAATGTCATTCAATTACTTTATTGAATTGTCAGATATTCTCTTCCAGACCCATATAACAAATGTTGGTCTTCGAAGGAAGTATGAGTGAGCATAAATTTAGCCGTTTGTCTGTTATCGCTTCTTCTTCTTCTTCGTTTGGTGTTTAACGTCTCCTCAACTTCAGTGATATCACAGACAAGCCATAGGAGAGCCGAAGCTGCTTCCTGATTTTTAAAATATGATTTTGCAATATTTCCATTTTCCCTTTATTTAATAAAAACACATCGTTTGGTAGATGATCTCTTCTGTTTCTGGATTGGTAGATGACATCTTGATGGGATTTGTGTTTAGGTGCCAGGCCTGTCTTCTCGTGGCCTCCCCTTACTTCACTATCCTACTGGTATTTGTTTTGGCAGAATAGTGTTTAGATGCCGAGCCCGTCTGATCATGACTCCCTCTTACTCCACTATCCCACCAGTTTAGTAGATGTTAGTAATAAATTAAACTAATATAAAATTAAATAAATAAAGAGAGTATAATAAAGTTATAGGATGGTTGGGCTTCCTTCGTGAGGACGTTTTTGCTTAGCCATCCTTCGTTGTATGAAAAATTTATTAGTTAAATAAATTAAAGGTAATAAAATAAAGTAAATTTAAATAAAAGTAAAGTGAAGATAAAGTAAAATGAATAAATTAAAATTTATTAGTTAAGTAAATTAAAGGTAATAAATAAAAATAAAGTAAATTAAAGTAAAAGTAAAGTAAAGATAAAGTAAAATGAATAAATTAAAATAAAGATATAGGGTGTTTGGGCTTCCTTCGAGAGGACGTTTTTACTCAGCCACCCTACGTCGTATAAATAAGTAAGTTAAGATAAAAAATAAGTAGAAAAAAATAAAAAAAGATAAAAATAAAGGTATAGGATGGTTGGGCTTCCTTCACGAGGACGTTTTTACTCAACCATCCTACGTTGTATGGAGAATTTATCTAGCCGTGATCCTTTCTTATTTCACTAATCTACTTAGTCCAACTGTGTCCATTAGCGTGTCGATTTCTTCGAAGATTTGTAGTTTCAGATCTAGTCTAGGGAAGAGTAGGTTCTTAGTGTTGAATGGTATGTTGTTGGTCTCCATTGTTCTCACTAGTTCCCTTCTCTCCTCCTTGTAAACCTCGAAGTCTACCAGGACATGGTTGGTGGTACACTCTTTTCTGCACTCACAGACGATGACTTGGTGTTTGTAGTCTCGCAGCCGCTCTTTCACCCTTAGTTTCGATATGTGTCTGCATATATCTCTTCTAGGGTGATTGGTCGCTGTTTTGGTGTAGATCTCGTCATCCAGTCGAAATCTGTATGTGTCAAGTTCAACGAGATTTAATTCCCAGATTGAATTGACCTGTCTTTTGACCTTACTGTATATTTCCGTGGTGCTGTAGTCTATGAGGCGGGGTGTAGCTGTATCCTTGAGACCCTCTTTGGCGAGTCGATCTGCCTCCTCGTTTCCTCTAATGTTGACATGTGATGGAATCCACACGAGCTCTAATTTGCTTCCCTTCGCTAGAACCCTCTGATATAGCTGCCTGATTTCCAAAATGACTTCTGGTCTTGATTCCGAGTTGTCATTTTGGATTGAAATCAAACTGTTCAGAGAATCGCTTGGAATGACGAACCTGCCGGTCTTTTGATGGGAGATCCATGATATGGCGTCACGAATGGCAACAAGCTCTGCAGTGTCCGGACAGTTATTGGGCAGTTTCCTGCTTATTCCCTGTTCCCCGTTCGGCAGGTATATTCCAAACGAGCTGGTGCCTCTTTCAGGATTGCGTGAGCCATCCGTGTACACATGGTCCCAGTCATCAGACGGCCAGTTGTCTTCTAAGTGTTCTAGAGAGAAAGCACGTGCAGCGCTGGGGTTATTTTTCTTGTCAGTTTTCTGTAGTAGATCAAGATTGACCAGTGGTATAGGGAGCGTCCAAGGGGCGACAATTGGGGGGTCGTGTTTATTTATCACGAGCTCCCCTAGTCGTAGTTCCTTGATCGTTTCCCTGATACCCTGGCTGAAGGTTTTCTTTTTGGGATCTCTTACATATTTTGTCTTTTGTAGACTGACAAATGTTGGGGATCTTTCACCTAGTTGTGATATCTTAACCCAATACCTCTGTTATCGCTCGCCGCTTCAGTCACTTATATAAGGCAGTAGCTGGTGTTTTCTCGTCATCCAGTCGGAATCTGTATGTGTCAAGTTCAACGAGATTTAATTCCCAGATTGAATTGACCTGTCTTTTGACCATACTGTATATTTCCGTGGTGCTGTAGTCTATGAGGCGGGGTGTAGCCTTGTCCTTGAGACCCTCGTTGGCGAGTCGATCTGCCTCCTCGTTTCCTCTAATGTTGACATGTGATGGAATCCACACGAGCTCTAATTTGCTTCCCTTCTCTAGAACCCTCTGATACAGCTGCCTGATTTCCAAAATGACTTCTGGTCTTGATTCCGAGTTGTCATTTTGGATTGAAATCAGACTGTTCAGAGAATCGCTTGGAATGACGAACTTGCCGGTCTTTTGATGGGAGATCCATGATATGGCGTCACGAATGGCAACAAGCTCTGCAGTGAACGAACAGTTATTGGGCAGTTTCCTGCTTATTCCCTGTTCCCCGTTCGGCAGGTATATTCCAAACGAGCTGGTGCCTCTTTCAGGATTGCGTGAGCCATCCGTGTACACATGGTCCCAGTCATCAGACGGCCAGTTGTCTTCTAAGTGTTCTAGAGAGAAAGCACGTGCAGCGCTGGGGTTATTTTTCTTGTCGGTTTTCTGTAGTAGACCTAGATTGACCAGTGGTATAGGGAGCGTCCAAGGGGCGACAATTGGGGGGTCGTGTTTATTTATCACGAGCTCCCCTAGTCGTAGTTCCTTGATCGTTTCCCTCATACCCTGGCTGAAGGTTTTCTTTTTGGGATCTCTTACATATTTTGTCTTTTGTAGACTGACAAATGTTGGGGATCTTTCACCTAGTTGTGATATCTTAACCCAATACCTCTGTTATCGCTCGCCGCTTCAGTCACTTATATAAGGCAGTAGCTGGTGTTTTCACTGTTGTTACGTCACTGCTGATTCAATCAGTGTGTAATACTCAGCTATCGTAGCCATGCTCTCTGCGTTAGAAGTATATTTGGAATGTGTTTAACCAGCTCTATCACCAATAGCCTATTGTCCTTTAAACTCAGATACGACGACGAACAAAATGCGAATCGCAACTCATTGTGATCTTAACTGTGTATAGTAATATATTATAAAATAAATCATAAATCAATGGAACATGCAATCTCGAAACCAGAAAAAATGCTGGAGAAATTTATCTGGTGACTCGGGGTAGCCATTTTCCCAAAAGTGACGAATCACGTGACATGTATTTATTTTACGTGCCTGGATGGCCGAATCACTTTAAAATATACCCACGCGTAGTTATTTTACGTGCCTGGATGACCGAATCACTAAGAAATATACCCAAGCGTAGAAAAATAGATCTTCACAAAAACTTGAATGTGTAGGCCTACCTTTAGGATCCATTTAGGTCAGAATGGGCCGGGCTTAGATGTGGAAATATTTGCAGAAAATGGACGGTTCATGGCCCCAGTGCCTTCGGCCCCGCGGCTGACTCTTGGAACGAGATTGTGGAACATGTTGTAAGGTGGACACTGCAAGCTTTCCTTTAACACTGGGCTATTTGAGGCAACAAGTTACATGTAGGGCCTACATGTTTTGGGTAGGCCTATGCTCCTTCAAGTTTGTGTATCTCCAAATTTTTGTGGTCAACCTCATACAAATTTCAGTGCAGAGACATGGTCATTTGTTTCTCTGTCTTCAGCCCCACGAAAATTTTGGGAGAAGTTGGAGGTGGGCAAAGATGCCAGAATTAACATTGAAGTCAATGGGGAAATTAATTGTAGTCTGCCTCCGAATAGGTTGCGAACGAACAAGTTATGTCCCCTTACTCACCAGAGGACGCACTTTCAAATGAAGTAAAATGGGAGACGGCGTGGACATAGATTTATACGATAATTTAGACGAAGAATTCATACAGGTATTATTATTAGTATTTTTACTTACGCCGTTTAAAGTACTACGCTTCGAATAAAGTTTAAGAGAATATTTAAGTTATGCATGAGCTATGGAAAAAGGCAGGTGAAGAATTAATTGTGATTCAAACCGCCATTTTTGTTTATTTCATTATTATGTTCATGTTGTTTATTTCTGATCGAGTGTAACTGTAAGAGTGTTTGCTTTTGTACTTTGTGCCTCACGCAGTCAATACATAAATAACCCATTTGGAAAACAATGTGCATTGTGGGAGATTTTGTGGTAAACTTAGGAGGAGCAACCATTGCTTTGAATTGGATTTCTGAATGCCAGTCAAATCGTCCACAAGCAAAGTCGTACACACGAAAAATCTGGTTAAGTCGTCCACACCCGTTGGTGGAGTCTTCCACACGACTTAGTATACATTCTGGATATAACAATACGTTGGTGGAGTCGTCCACACGACTTAGTAAAATTTCTGGATATAGTAATATGTTGATGGAGTCGTCAACGGTCCACACAACATAGTTTTACTCCAGGACACATAATGTAGGGCAGGGGTATGAATGCAAAATTGAGTTATTAATGGATTTATTTACAAATAAGCCTATTGGATAAAGCTTCATTTAAATAGCATAAAACTGTTTGCAGATTGAAGATATCTCCGTTAGAAGCCAAGATATGGACATTTTTGTTCTGTGAATCAGGGTACTTTTTGTCTAAAATTTTATATAGAGAAAGTCTCTAGCAGTTCAAATTAGACTGAAAGGTCACAGGGGTCAATGGCACAAAATTCAGCAATTAATAATGGATCAGAAGCACATAATAATGCATAATACCTGGACAAAATATCAGATCTTGCTGAAAATTGGCACAACGCACGTCGAATCGACACTCTAAAGTACGACGAAAAAAAAAACATGGTTCGACCACGATGTCGGCCATTTTGAATAAATTAAAGACAAAAAAGGTGTAATATTTTTGAAATCCTAACTATATATTCAAATTCCAGTTACATTTACAGAATAATAAACAATTAATACAATATCTAACCAAGTAAGTATCATGGTTATGCAAATAAGGCGACGGAAAATCCAAGATGGCCACCAGCGTCCAAAAACTATTTTATCTCAAACCAAAAAAAAAAACCTGAACAAATGTTATCATCCAATATCTCAAACTGAAGCAAATCTAAACAACAATTCAATAATAACATATTTGCACTTCTTAAACCATTACAGTAATAACAGACAAGACAAATATAACTTAGAATTTAAAAAAAAATCAAAAAGTATCATGATTAAATGTATTTTCAGTGATAGAAAAGTCATGCATGCAACAATACATTTATGAATCCAAGGGAGGTAATAGGTGCAGAGTTCAATTATCTCCCCTTAGACCACAGATGTGATTATTCTACAAAACATTATAATCATTTAAATTCTGTTTTTTGTCAGTCAAATTAAAATATTTACAATATCAGTCATCCTATTTACCTGTACTGCATTTTAGTAATAATTGTGAAATTAAGGATAAAGTTAGTCAATAACTTTCAGATCTGAAATCACTAGCCATTCGGGCCAGTAGATTACAATTTTTTACAAGCCCAGACCCAATTACACTGGCCCAAAATATCAAAAGTAGTAATACAACTTTTGTTTTACATTCTTTTTATTCTCTTGAATACACATCATATAATAGATTTTCATGTTTATTTTCGAAACTCCTTGCTGACCTGGAAAAAATATGGCCTTGACGATTTCGGATTCGGGCACGTGACATCTCGGATTCGGGAATAAATTGAAAAGAAAGTTTATTTGAAATAGGCTAATTCAAAAAACACAAAAACAAAAGAAAATATTAGCACGAAACACGTGAAGATTTAAAGGCTCCACCAAATGATAATTATTAGTTGCACTGGTAGCTTTTCTTCATATATGTCGTTTCAGTAACTAACCTGTCACTCTAAATTATCAAAGACCAGTCACATCACACATATCCATACATTTAGGTACACAAAAACTCTTTACGTACACCGTTCCATATAAATATCGTAATACGAAACCTATGGGAATGCCTAAAAATTCTTGAAAGTCCGCGAATTACCTTAGCCTCGGCGACCGTAAGATTCAAGCAATTCTATAATCCGTATCCACGTAAATTTCTCCAAGTATCATGGTGCCAAACTTCTGTTCTAAATTGAATACTACACCGACCGCTGACGTGTAGAATTCAGATTCTTAAATATCCGTAATTAATCTAATATCAAAACACGACTCGACACCTGTGGCTGTGCATGGCTGCATATTTACATGCCCCGCGTGCGGAGGACAGGTAACGTCCCATGGAATTCCTTTCTCTCATCATATGTCTATATTTACGCTACAAATTATATTTATATTGATTTTTTGTCAAATTTTCGAGTAAATTATTCATAGCCTTTATTTATGGACTATGTTTTAAAAAATTTAAATGACTAAATAGACATATAATGCTATAAACTAGTGCTAATCAGACGAAAACAAGCGTAGCTGGTGTGAAACTTTGTTATAAAATTGGCTACTTTTCAACTGTCAGTGTGTGAGTAACTACGGCAGTGCGCAATGGAAACAATGCAAATGGCGGCTTTTCGCGGTATTTCCGAGCTTAATTCTTGCATTTAAAAATGAATAATTAAATGGACGTGAGTATTGTAGTCTCAAGTCAGTTTACTAAACATAAAATAGTGTTGTTGCTACCTGTCAGACGTAAAATTCTCCTCTCAGCGAAAAGTAAATAATAGCCAGGCGAACATTTCGAACCATGACCGATTTCTCAATCGAGAACCCCATCACGGATTCACGCTAGATTTCGAGAAAAGGGCGTATATTTATCTTTTTTTCTCGAGTGATTTGGAATAAAAACAGTTGAAGGGTATATAATTTTCCACAAGCCAGTCGGACTTGTGCTTTTTATACGCCCACATTGAAATGTGGTCGTATATTGCCGTCGCCCCCGTCCGTCCGTTCGTAGGTCCGTCGTCCACAATTGCTTGTGGACGCTCTAGAGGCTAAAGTTAATAACCAATTGACTTTAAATTTATACACAGTGTTTAAGGTCATGAGACGAAGAAGCCTATTGATTTTCAGCAATTTCAGATAATTACTGACTGAGTTATGGCCCTTGATCACTTTCAAAATTTTGTGGACGCTCTAGAGGCTAAAGTTAATATCCGATTGACTTTAAATTTATATAAATTGTTGAAGGTCATGAGACGAACAAGTATATTGAGTTTCAATGAATTTGAATAACTTGAACAGCATGGAGGAGAACTTTATCAAAGCCAAACAAATTCCAATGATTTTCTGATAATTACATAATGAGTAGTTACTTTTAATCAGATTTTAGTGTATTATAAATGTTTCATTACCGAAAAAAGTAAAATATGCGACAACTCTTGTTGACTGCCCGGACGATTTAGCTGCTGTGGGCGTATGTTTCGTTGCCTGGCAACCTATGTTTAAATTTTTACTGGCCAGACCAAAAATGTACTGGCCACGGGCGTTCGGACCAGTGCTAATTTCGCACACTGAAGTTAATATTAAGCTGTGTTTTTTTTTCTTCCCATGGAAGAAAATCAACAGCTTTTACAAATCCACTAGCAAACAAATTTTACATGTAATTATAAAGTCCAATATTTATATAAAATTGTGCTGTATAAAAAGTACTGAATCAAAGCATCACACTAATGATTATTTTACTTATTTGTTCACATAAGTATTTGCAATAATATATCCTTTAGTTTACTGTTTATTTTGTTGTTTTTTGACCTAGTAGGTATTTGTAGTCCTATTCACAACCCTCCTCCTTTCACAGCTCAGGCTTGGGACCGGCCACGACGGATATAAACAGGACAACACTTACACAGACAACACACACACGAGACCAATTACATAACACACGGTATAATAAATATTTATGATGATAAACACACACGACGTATAAGATGGTAGTACTTTTTTTAATTCTTTGTCATTGAAATGGATCTTGTCTGTCAAAAATCATCCTGAAGCTTAATATTTCTGAAAAATACAAAAAAAGACTTGAAACGATGATACAAATCACGGTTAATTGCTTTTATTTTGGATTCATACACATCAAATGTAAGATCGGGAGATTTTAAGAAATTGTTCTGATCAAGAAGACTTCCCACATATAGGCCTACACGTCTGCAGCCTGCTGCCTTAATTCTTAGTATCTTACTACAAGTGCACACAAATTCTGAAAAATAGAATGTGGGGACGGGGGACAATGAAACACAGATGTCGTTGCCACAAAAGGCTAGAAACAAGAGACTGTGACGGGTTTGTTGCCTTCATATCCCCTTTTCCAAAAAAACCTCACATCACCAGGAACATATAAATCTGAACAACAATACTTATCTATACGAGCCCATAAACTTGAACCAATTTTAACCATGATTAATCTGAAAAATATGATATACAGAGAAACATAATACTAATACTATCTAAAAGATACATAATGTTATTGGATATACAGGCAATTCATACATGTAGGTCTATTGTTACATCAGTTCAAACACAAAATCTAAATATTGATTAAAATATGTAGCAATATTTTTCTTCTTCAAGTTCAAGTCATTACTTTTATCATTCACCCGTCCAATTTTCATCGTCAAGCATTCAACATTGAAAGAATCCAAGAGAGGTAATATAGGCCTAGCGGCCTAGCCTGTTCCTCAATTCCTTTTCTGAGAATAAAATATTGTTTATAAAACAAAAAGAATACAAATTTTGTCATTAAATTATCAGTAGGCCCCTACATTGATCAATATTATTAGGCCTACTGTAATAGTTCAATAATAAAGCCAATTTTTAGTTGATTAAAATCAACAGTTTCAATTTGTAATTTGCTCAAAATTTGCTAGTTTTTGTAGAAACATTTCACTTTTTCGGAAAATTTTCAAATGAAATTGTTCACTGCAATTTTATCAAAATAAGGTGAAGCCATATTTTTTTTGCAAATCTGCTAGGCCTTTTTCTATGGTAGATGATGTACAAAGTGCTGTACTGAATTTTAAATATTTTAATTCAAATTAATATTTAAATATATCAATATTAAAAAATTCCACTTGACTACACAATAGCAATAGGCTAATTATTAATAGGCCTAATAGAAATAGTAGGCCTAAATTCTAAATAGTAAACTTACCAACTTCAACACTTTTAACCTTGTACAAAACTGACAATAAAAAGATCTAGACCTAACCTACTTGAAGCTAAAAAGAAATATAACATTAACATGTATTTTTATTGCATTGGTCAAACTCAAACTACAAATTGGGCCTAACAGTAAAAATAAAAAAGTGAAAGTAAAAGCGGAAGACCGTACCATCCAGACATATTTTTTTTTTACTGAAGACAGACATACGTGTCATAATACTGGATGAATAGGGCTACGAAATGTCGTAACGGTTCATCAATTTGAATCCCGTATAAATTTATACCACACACAGTCATTCCACACAAGCCAACGCAATAGAAACGGCTCTGTAAAGTGGAGAAATAAATTTCCAACATCGTTTTGCGAATAAGTTGGATTTAAACGAGTTCTGCATACTTACATTTCTGTTGCAAACTTGCACTATCTAAATCTTCTTCTTTAGAACGTTCTCGAAGCAAAGACACTTCCGTCTTGGCGTAATAGGGCCACACCCCCTGGATATACGAAGAGAATTGACGAGTGACCCTTTCTCACATATCACGGTCGTCGCTATTTATGTATGAATATTTTAGTCTAATTTTTTTTGCAGTTGGTAGAACACATATTCGTCTTTACAAATCTGAGTGCGCGTGTAAAAAATTTATTTTCTAAATATTATTAAAAAGCAAATCTTTCCTTTAAAAAGATATATCTCGGCTTCTAATTACGATATAAATTGTCCGCAAGCGGAATAATAAATTTTAGGATTTCCTCTTTTTGATTGGACAGAATATTTCTTTGTGCATCGTATCACCAATGGCGACGAAACGACTAAAAATAGCATACAAAATTAGAAAAACGTCAAAATCTGTGTGACATTTTTCCCGAAGGCGAAAACATCTGCCAAAAAGCCGTAGATGCTTTTCAGCGGACAATTTCTCGACTGGTAATTGGAGTACCAAAATAAATAAACACCATTAAAGGGCTAATTCAATTCTGATTCATACGATATAAATAATTATAATTTTAAGTACAGACATCTGTTAACAAATTCGAGTTTTGTAACTCGTGTCCAGGATTTTGACGTTATCCATGAAAATTAGCCACGATGACGTCATGACATTCATAGCCCTACATAATGTATTTTTAATTAGTATAGATTTTCTGCGTGGTCACCCTTTCTCTAGGCAAATAAACAACAAAGTAAATCATTTTATTCAATAAATAACAAAATTCATAAACAGATTTAACAAACACATGACATTAATCATATAATTCCCATTTTAAACATTTGTTTTTATCATGAATTAGTATCTAACTTCTTCCTACAGTGTATGTGCTTTTTATGCAGGTTGGTTTCGCTAACAGCATTGCCCTGAATTTAATTTCATGGTTCCGAGATTTGGAGATAAGCTCCACCCCCTTAGATACAGTACGACCGTCGAGTTACTTGATAAAACACGGTATTACCGTGTTTTTTATCGTGGAATTCCGAAAATTACCGAGTGAACACCGAGTGAATATCGAGTGATACGATAGCACTGCCTCGGTGTTGGAAACACGGTGTGACTCGGTGTTTTAATTAAAACATGCCTATGGTCGTTTAATATCGGTAAATCACACCTCAAGTAACATCATCTGGTTAAAAAAAAAGCCCGTGTCTCATGATATGTAAGCACGCATCTCTAGAATTCACTGTCAACATGTCGAATACATGTAGATGTATTAGTCCGAAAATATCCCGCCGACCTTTTAATTTCGGCACCAAAGTGTCTAGCTGCTTGCATACTATCAATCATGGTTCATTGATGTGAATCTAAACGTGGCATCATAGGTAACTGGTTGCGGAAAATAGACGCCCCTGTAACAACACATTGTTATCTTGTAAATTGCCAATACCCGGTAGTTATATATAATTACAGTACAAACAAATATTGACATATTATTGAATAATCAAAACTGTTACGCTATCGAGCCGCAAATGATTCCTTAAACCCCTTTCCCATGCATTCGTAATTTTATGTCAGGTCAAAATTCATTTCTCACTTAGCAGTGTTACATTCTGCTAATATTAAATTCAACAAAGCTGAGCTCAATTTAGAGTGCTTGAAACCCTTACTGATACATGTATAAACAGCGATTCTTACCAACTACTGCAATGACGTGTCTAAATATGAAAACGCGTAAAGATTCGGTTATAGTTACAACTCTTATTTATGGAGTATCTTACCGTTATCGAAATAAAATCCATACAATAGAAATTCCCATGTGTATGAATATCGCAAAACATCTAACCACAAGTTGTAGATCACGGAAAACGTAAAAATCACAAATAAATTTCCAATAACGATGCGTTTACCACCTCACAAAATTTATACTATGCCGAGAGTTGTTAATGCATAACACAAGCTAATTTGTATGGAATTAGCTTCAAAAGAACGGTAGTTGTCAATCACCCTTTCAACCTTCGGTATTCCCTGTGAACCAAAGGAAGACAAATGTAAATATAGTCTGTCTGCACGATTATTTCAATACAGTGTTCTTTGGGCAGACATATCGTCTCCAATGTTGAAGTAATGATATTGTGGATTTGATTACTGTCTGTCGCATTATTACTTGTCGGTGACAACCGATTTCCACTTTATGTGATATCGTAGACATCTCCGTGAATATTTGAAGTTGTTGCTTTTAACGTTGAAAAAAATAAATACAGGATACTGCTATTTCAAATACAGAAGACGTGTATAGAAAAATAGAAATTATAAACATCAAAGAATGAAGCGAATACCGAATGGGTGGTGTGATTTTAACGGAATAATTAATTTGAACAGTGGATACAAAACTAGGTATTCAACAAAGGTTAAAATGTGTTTTTCGCTGATTGAGTTCAATTACGCATGTATACAAGCACACGAGGTGAACGCCAGAAACGAGTTAATCACACCGGAAAAGTTAATCCCGAGTACATATCTGTTTTGAATTGTCACATAATGACCGAAGTTTTGTGATTCCAAGATATCAATCAAATTAATTTCCTTTGCTTTCCTTTGTCGTATCATGAGTAGTATATACAAGGTGGCTTTTCACGTCAGGATTATTGACGAAACTATTCAAATCCTGAGTACATATCTGTTTTGAATTGTCATATGATGACCGAAGTATTGTGATTCCAATATATTCAATCAAATTGATTTCCTTTCCTTTGTCGTAACACGATTAGTATATACAAGGTGGCTTTTTACGTAAGGATTATTGACGAAATTATTCAAATATGGTGGCAGTTTGCTAACATCGTGTCAGTATTATCGTTTTGGCATCAACGGTTAATATTGGGTCAAAATTAATTCCTGAAATTGCGCCCGACCCCCTTTTAGATAAATTGAATTCGCATTTCATCAGACAAATTTGAGTGATATGTTTTGGCATCATAAATAATGTTGAAACTTAATGTTAATCTATTTTCCGTACACGAAATGGAACTAAACAACTCCAAATAACAGGAAACACTGCATTGTTTCTGGCGCCATGTAGTCTTAAGCACTAAAAACACCATGTGCGGTTTTATTCTTTGATCTTTGATACACGGGACATTTCTGTTATAGAAACAAATATGCACGGAAATGACAACATACCAGTTGACAGTTACCACTGACTTGGGATTCATGTAGAATGTGTCTTGGATCAAAATACTGTTATTCTTTTCTAAAATAAAACGAGTGCTTGGATTTGTGTGTGGATTTGATAGTTGTTATAATTTACTAATATTCGTTGACATCGGAGTCGCGTTCATTTCATTTTTACGGTAAGTACGAGCTTATGTCTGATTTGAAAGCGTTTTCGCCTCCTGATGCAAGTTCTATTTGTCTTATTTCTATTTGTAAGACCGGTAACCTAACTACCGTTATAGTTTGCAATTTAAAAGTCTATCGTTGGCGTGATTCGAGAGCAATTCAGCTTAAATATCTAAACATGTATAGTCTTATGCATATGTGTCCTTCAAAATGTACTAGACCTGCCGCTTTACATGACCGGCATATATCGTGCAGAAAATGTGAACACGCATGTTTTTACTATACACCTGTATTATTAACAAAAATATTCAACATTTAGAACATGGTGGCGGTATATCGTTTTGTCATCGATTGTTTATGACAAATATACCCGTTAACTTTGCATGTAATATTTCAAATATCGTGGCAGTATATCTTTTTGGCATCAATTGTTTATGACTGATAAATATCGTTAATTTTACATACCAAATAACACCGAGGCCTATCGTGTCCCGCGACTATCGTGGCACACAATAGAGACTGCTACACCAAGTTATTTATCGTGGCAATACCGTGGCGTTATCGTAGAAATTTTCAACAAAAAACGACACGATTATCGAGTTTTATCAAAGAGTCGCGACGGTCGTACTGTACTGTTTCTATGTCCCACAAGTTTGATCAGATAAATTTTTAATGCCACTTCTCCCTGTCTATTGTCTAAAAGTTCAGAGAAAATCCTGATGGAACTAACAATTATTCGTGCAATTCTGTTATCTGTATCCACGTGAATTCCACCAAATAAATATAATCGGGCTCACTGAGTGGTCAATCTCTTTACGGTTATTGACAGGTCGGAACCATGATATTAACAGATCAAAGAATAAAATTGCACGTAGCCACATTTTCGACACTTGTTATACCTCAAACTCTGGCGCCTCAAATACTAGGCCAGTGTTAAAGAAAAGCATGCAGTGTCAACCTATAATTTATTTTATAATGTATTACACAGTTTAGACCACAATGTGTTACAATTTGCATTTTGGTATTCTAAATTGATTCTTATACGGAAATTAAATCAACGATTAGTTTTAAAATTAATTATGAAGCCGAAATAATATCAATCTAATTTGTCTTATCTTAAGGGGCTCCGGTGCAATTTAGTTAATTACTGGGTAAATAAAGTATGTATTCACTTGTCGCTATAATATTTTAATTATAGTGCCGAAATAATATCAATCTAATTTGTCTTATCTAAAAGGGACCCCGGCGCTATTTATAGTTGATTATTTAATTATTGGGCGTTGAGTCCGTGATGTATTTTGGCGAGTGATTTAGATGGCAATATGTACTTGTAAAATAAACGATGTCTGACATCATAAACTAATCTTATCACAAACATTTATCCATCGAATAATTTATATTCGGATTTCATATAATGGTAATTAAATATTGTCTAAAGATTAGAAACATAATGCCAATTAACCAGCAATACGAATATATTTTATTACAAAAACATCGGTGAACTGATCTAAGCTCTAAAATCATATCGGCAATTAAATAACAATACGATTATACAGCGAGGAACTAATCTCGTTCGTTACCGGTAATCGCCAAAAATCAATGAGTAAAACTTATTTATTTCATTTAAATTGTGTACAATTCAAGTATTAGTTGTGGACGACTTAACCATTAGTTGTGTACGACTCTATTCAAGTATTAATTGTTAACGATTAACTTTATTTCGATCTGAAATCAAATAACATCGGCGATTCGACTACACGTATATGATATACAGAGACAAAGAGTGAATTGTGTACGAGTCTTATTCATCCATAGTTGTGGACGACATCACCAATGCCTTGTGGACGACTCCACCACTGGGCGTGGACGACTCCACTAACGGGTGTGGACGACTTTGCTTGTGGACGATTTTACTGGCACCTGGATTTCTGACCAAATTTCGAAAAATGCCGATTTTACTTTAGGCAGTGGATATTCAACCGTAAACGGCACTTTATGACTTTACTCTATTTACTATTTCGCCGTAACTTCCGTTTGACATGCGCAGTTCTCTGATCCGTGGACTTAGCAGTTTTCGCTTTTGCAATGATGCCTATCCCTAACCCATGACCCTACCCCAAACCCTTACCCTAACCATAACCACCATTCGTTCTTTGTCTAACCTTACAACTTTCTCCGTTTCTTATATAGGACGAAAAAGCCATACTTGGATTTCTACGGTAGAACCCAGAGAAATAGTTTTAATGGAAAATAAAATAATAAATGTAAATTGTAGAAAATTATTCTATTTCGGTCAAGGGCTCATTTCTGTGGATTTTTGTTTTTATTTTAAGTACCAAGACAGTCAGTGGTTTACGTTTTTTCCTGTAAAACCATGCTTCTGCGCCAAACTTGAAAGACAAAGTTACCGTTCTTGTGGAATATATCAACTGCGCATGTCGAACGGAAGTGTCTCACAACTGCGCATGTCGAACGGAAATTGATATTAAACCAATCACACACGATGTATATATACATCATTGCGATTTACGGTACGGTACAATAGCGTTAGTAAATAGGGTACCGTTTACGGCTATATATCCACTACGTTTACTTTAATTTTAGTGCACCAAACCATCCGTGTCTCTATCAGTATCACATAATATGAAATATCCCCCATCACTAAAAATTACGTAAAATCAGCATTTTTCGAAATTTGGTCAGAGAAATCCCATGCAAAGCAATGATTGTTTCTCCTAAGTTTACCACAAATTCTCCCACAATGCACATTGTTTTCCGAATCGGGGCTCGACATAAATCGGGAACGGTCGTGTAGGTTAGGCGGCCGTAACGACTATTTAGTTTGGCAGGAACGGACGCTCGTTCCCGAGAAATGGAAATTCAAAAAATAGCAAATTACTTAAAACTAAGGGGCATCCATCTTATTTTTGTGGAAGGTAATCTCTGGCTCGCTTAATGGAACAGAGTTCACAGGGATAGAAACTAACGCTCGCCCGTGCCATGGCGAATGAAATTCAAAATCAATTAGCCCGTGTGGCGACCTGATATTTTGGTAGTTCTAATAATTGATAATTTGTACTTAATGAACACTGTCATCATAGAACTGTACACGATCTATGCTGTCGTGAAACTAATTTCCGAAAAATCGTCGCCATCATTATTTAGTGTTTTTAATCTTTGGCTGTTTCATATAGCCATACTGGTATGAAATCTGAGCAAGCGAGCTTGCTGATTGGTTGAAATTGTATGATAACGAGGGAGGCTTACGGAACAGCCTCTGTTTACAGTTTACACCTCGAAGAATTAAGAAGCGAAAGTCGATATAATTAAATAACCTTTCAGTCATATTTCAAGTTAATTATCATAAATAGCCTACCGGTAACATAATCGTTGATACATGAAGCAAGTTAGCTAAGAACATGGATGTTAAAAGGTTTTATAACAACGATATATTACGGCAATGAAGATGCTCGTAAATACACGTGGTCTGCTATTGCTAATCTATAAATAACTTCATCACTCGGGGACAACTTATAACTTATTATGATATCCAATTTTAAGGACAATACATCATATTATTTTGCACCTCACAACTGAATTTATCATAAAGGTCAAAACATGTCCATATAATATCGTAACCTGTAGGTTATGAGCCTTGGTTTACATGGAACCTACATAGGTTTCGATGCATCCCCGATATGTTGAGGCCTGCAAATGGGTTATTTATCTATTTGGGTAGGGGTTTCAGGTCACGTAACTTAGTGTGAAATAGGACAGCCAGCAGCTGAAATATAGCCCACTTCAATCTACGATTCTGAATTACTATTTTATGTAAATGCATTACTAACAATTGTATTTCAATAGAGTAATATCAATCTCAATATCTGCACAGATTCAGGCTAAAATTACTGTTTGTTAACAAGAGATGCTCGCGGGAGAATACCGCTCTTACGTCACACGGCCCGAGATTTTCTATTGCTACGACTCACTTCATTGGTGAATCCGTTCGTTAGTTTCTGGTGGGTAATTTTCATATAGAACCAATCAAACGATAGATACCGTAACATTTTTGTGATTATTATTGTGCATGATACCTCGAGATCGGACAATTAGAGCCGTAGAAAATGGAATTTATCTGTTTTGATGACTGAAAATTGCTAAATTTCGACTATAAGAAAAATTTCTTGAGGTATCATCCAGATTATAAATATTTGACATATTATCATTTAAATTATTTCGATTGTAATAAATTTTAGCTGATAATAACAATCGGATTTCAGTTTTAAAATTAGTACTAGTGATTCTGAAGGGGAAATACCGCTTAGGACGTCACTCAAATATGACTGAAAAGCACTTATTTTGGCGCCGTGCTACGCATTGACTGGTATAGAGCAGTTTGATTACATTATTGACGTCGATCTCGGTTTTTAAAATTCCATAACTTTGGATCTAATTAGAATATTTTGATGAAATAAAATAAATTGGGTAGTATTTTATGTATATTTTCAAAAAATATTTAAAAATTTTTTTTTTCTCTCATTTGAAACTTTGACCTGAAACACCTAATTTGGGCTCTATTTTATGATCAGTAACTTACAGCTTACAGTTCCCGTTATCGTAGACACTTGAAATTTTCAGGGGTATTCACGAGGGGAATACCTGACAACTAACGTGACAACTGATCCCAAAGACCACTCATTCCAAAAAGTAAGACAAACTGGTTACGGACCACAATAAAAGACCACTCGAACTTAGTGCTGATATCAAGTAAAATTTTACGCATCGATGCATCGGATGTAAACATTGATACTCGCATCGATGCATCGGGAATTTTTTGCCGCCATTTTGTTATTTAAAAATTAAAGAAATAATCTAGTATTTCCGAGAGAAACACAGATTTCCCTAACATTATCAATATTACACTGTATATTATAGAAATGTCGATTTATTTCAATAAATATATCTCGACAATATTCTTTTGTTATTTATTATGACATTGATATCGTCCGATTCCCTTCAATTGACACTCGTTGTGTGAGGGGTGTTGACTGTTGGCCGTATAAATAGCCGTGAAAGAAAATAAGACTAAATCGTTTTAATACTATTTAAGTGTTAAAAACCGACCAGGGAAATATTATCCTCCGGACATCGATCGTTAGTTTGGCGATAGATTTGCGACGTAGATTTGGGATTTAAATGAACTGTGAAGTTGATGAACATGATTGCCAGGGGAAGTAACCAGCAATGACAATTTTGATAGTCACTGGATAATGGCGACATAACGGATGCGTATGTAACAACATGCCGGATTCATTGATTTGTTCCATTACATGTCTATTGTTTTATTTTGAATTATAAAAAATACACAGCAAAATGTTTTGTTGTTTTCTTGTGGACGAACTTGTGAACTCCCTCAGAATCCTCGTACACAAAAAGGTACTTAGAATTTTTTGCCGATGGATTGATAATACAAAAAACGCCCCAGAATCGCATCGGTGTCAGCCGAATAGATGCATCGTCGATGCATCGATACTTGATATCAGCACTACTCGGACTAGGGTTGGGCGATAACGGAAAAAAAATATCGTGATAATAATTTATCTAATATCACGATATATGATATTATTATGATCATTTTTACATGTGTATAAAAGTCTAATTTTCGAATACTTGTGACAGTCTTGACCCCCATCTTGTGTGCATACTGTATCAAATACTAGTAAAGAAAAACATAGGCCTGTGTTGTATTTATTATCTGATTAATATCAACCCTGGCGGCTGGCAATCTCCTGTAAAAGAACATTCAATTGACAAAAATAAACAAAAAAAACACGCTTTGGCACTACCGGTACTACATGTTTACTATAGTCCTATTTAATTATGAGTTTTGGAATTTTTGGCAAGTGGAAATCATTTAATGTCTTAAAGTTGTTGCTTAAGTTTTAGTAAATTCTTTGTCACTGATCAGTCACAGAAAAACAAAATAAAAAGTTAGGTTTTAATTAAACCATAGAAAACAGTAATTCATTGATATAGAAACTGTATACAACACATTATGATTATGATCCTACACACAAATATTTTTATTTCTTGCCAAAAAAACTAACATGTTGACATTTTCTGGATTTAGTCTTGTTCTTTTGCAAGATACAATATTTCCGCTGGTGGAAAACGTACGTTCTGATGCAGAACTGGAAGCTTGAATGCAGAGGTATTTCTTGGCAAGTTTAGACAGCCTAGGAAGGAAAACATGATGATCTTTCCACCATTCCAGAGGGTCACTTTCAGAGTCTAGCAACGACAAAAACAGATAATGATTCAACTCTTTTTCTATGGTATTTTCTTTATCATTTTAATCTCTGGTTCAAAAGTATCCTGCAACGGTTCAATCTGTCCAGCTTCTTCGTGTAAACATGTATATCTCAAAACTTGTGACTCTTCTTCTGAATTAAGATATCTAGCTTTAAACCTTGGATCCAAATACGAAGAAATGATTAAAATTTTGTGACAGTTTTCTTCTTCGTATTTATTGTTCATGTATTCTAATATCTTTTGTTTGATGTCAATACTTAAAGACAGTTCTTCTATTTCTTCATTTGGGGCAAGTATTTCTTTGTTTAATACATCTAGCAAATTGGAAGAATAGACGAAATACTAACAAACTTTTCACCACTCAAAACATCAGTCAGTTCAGCCAAGGGCTTTAATGTTTTATTCATCACCTCAAATACCTCAAGATCTTGCCATTTAGGGACTAGGAATGAACTTTTACGATCATTCATTAATACAGCTCGAACTGCTTTTTCCTGCTAAAGAAATCTGCCCACCATTTCCTAGAAAGAGCCCCATTTCGTGTCACAATCTGTAATTAGTGAGTGTATTGGAAGACCCATTTCACCCTGTCGTTTTATTAGTTCACGTCTTTTCTTCCAACTATATGAAAAAGAGGACACCACTTTCTTACATACTGCTCTAGCACGAACTATTCTTTCGTCATTTAAGGCATGGTTAATAGCAAGGTGCAGTCGATGTCCAAAACACTGGACTTTTGGCCATCCATTTGATGCGCATGCTTTTAACACATTAGCTCCATTATCTGTTGTTATACAGGTCTGCCTCTTCTCATCTAGATTCCAAGACTGGAGTGTATCTTTCAGGCCTTCACTGATGTTTTCACCTATATGATCTTGTGGAAAGAATAATGTATGGAGACAAACTGTTTGTAGCTCTCAATCATCATTGAAGAAGTGAACAGTGTAACTGTAATAAGGCTCCATAGTTCGGGAAGACCATATGTCAGTTGTGGCAGAGAATTATCGGTATGTGACAATAGGCTTGAAACTTGGCAGTGTACTTTATTGTACAGTTCTGAAATAGCCACAGTTGAAAAGAATTTTCTGCTTGGTAAGTTATACCTGGGCTCTAGGGTTTTTCGTAAGGAAATAAATCCCCCTTTCTCCACCGCGTAAATCGGAACCATTTCAGATGTTAGGTATTTGGTTACCGGCTCTGTTATCTTCATCTATCTATTTGAAAACAATCAGTGGCTGGTCTACAGTACACTTTATACGGAAGTATGAAATTTCGCTTAAGTCCGACCTGGGCGGAAATGAAAAATAGGGACCTCAGTTTATTAATCTGCTCTAAATTTCCTCCGCGAATATGAGTAAATCGCGGTCCACCGCGGATTTGCTTAACCACTGACCACGGCGGATTTTCTAAACCACCTACTAGCGTGGATTTGTTTGAACGCCGAGGAAATTGAAATGTATCTAGTTGGAAATTTAATATGTTGAATTTTCACGTGCCTACACTGTATTGTTATGCTGTACTTGTATCCATAATTTAGAAGTCAAATTGTTTCAGATTCCGATAACAACATTATCAGCATGTATGTAAAAGTCTGACTGCAAAAATATGTACAATGCACAGTATAAAAGTTCGCTTACAGGTGTCGTCATCGATATATAAATAACAGCATCGCCGACCAGGGCTAACACTGTCGATCGCCAAAGTCGCAATTTGCGATAAAATCATGGGAGTGGCGATTAAATTTTCTACTTGGCGATAACTTTGGCGATAAAGTTTTGGGGTACTGGCGATTCTTTTTTATACTTGGCGAAAAAAATCCTCAAAATTCTAGTCGTATTTATCCTTGATTGACCATAGCGGCATATAATAAATCAATCAACTTGCTGATAAATCCCGAACGTGTCGTAAGTAATACTAAACAATTGTCTGGGTATAATGGTTTCAACTGATTGATAATTGCAAATAATAAAGCCTATATTATTCATCATACTAATTAACCTCAACAAATAGATTAGGGGTGACTATTGATTAAGGATGTAACGGGTCAAAAAAATTTGAACCGGTTAACTGATGGACAAAAACCCGACCGTGACCGGTTAACCGCCGAGATCAACCTGGCCAACGATACTATAGCCAACGGCCCAACGATAAGCAGATTCAAGCCTAGCCAACTATAAGAAATTAGCTGGACGACCGTGACTGCAATGAAAGCACGTGATAGGTACAGCTAATCCGTGCCTTCGACAAATAAGATAAACTGAAAGTATAGTCTATTTTGAGTAATTAGGTTACTCATACTGTTGGACAGCGACCTATTTCTTTCGCAAACGACGAGCATTTTTCTCTTCTTTTTCAATTCTAAAGTACGTAATCAAGAATGTCCCAGGAAATAACTGATAGATACAAACAAAGAGCGATAGAAACATACTTTCCAGTGATGTATGACACGGTGACTGGAATTTCGTATTAAGATCTGTACGGTATTTAAACATTTTAAACATTTTAAACACTCGAAACCGCTCTCCCTCTTTCTCTCTCTCTCTCTCTCTCTCAACCGGAGGTAGTACAATATGGTATGCTACCACGTGGTCGTCACTGATCGCGCAGGTATCACATGCCGTTGTGTGACAGATCGGAAAATTGCTTAAATATTATAAGTGTTCGACCCGTTATAAATATAGGAATATTCTACGGCCCCCTACCTCAACCTCAATATGCAGTGTTATAATCCATGTATTCACCAGCAGTCAATAGTCAACCTGTAGTGTCCTGTAGTCAAGATTATCCAGCCCGAAGATACAACGCAATAAGAAACAACGAAAAGATTATACCATTTGCCCATGTGCCAGAGGGACGATTTCTTCACGGCATAATTTTAGTACTACGTTTTCGATCAGTGAATACGCCGTATTATTACCCGGAAAGTTTTGTATCAACGTGTAATATGAACAAGAGTAGAGAGCGTGGGCTAATGCTAGTTTACTACTAGTCGATATACACTGACGTTTTTTTATATAGAACGAGTAACGGTCAGGGGAATATCGAACCGGTCAGCTTGCCAAACTTAACCGTAACCGGTCAACCGAGTAACCGTTTACATCCTTACTATTGATGTTGCGTAATTAAAACAAAGGGAAGTAATCAAAAATCAAAATGGCCGATTGTTGTCCGACAACTCTTTTCAAAGAGACTTAAATGTTTTGATAGTTGAATTTCGTTTACTGTGGGTTCATACGACATGTATAACTGCATGGCTAATTGGAAATTATTTCAAACTATATTATCACCATGGGTCGAAAACGAAAGAGTGAGTTGAATAGCGTTTTTATACGCCCACATTTTCATGTGGACGTATTATGTCGTCAACCCTGTCCGTCCGGACATCCGTCCGTCCACAATTGACCTTTCCGTCAGAGACTCGTAGCTCCTCCCCCTTTTTATAATGACATCACCTTAGACAACATTGACGCGCCTTAGACATACAGTACGACCGTCGAGTTACTTTGATAAAACACGGTATTACCGTGTTTTTTATCGTGGAATTCCGAAAATTACCGAGTGAACACCGAGTGAATATCGAGTGATACGATAGCACTGCCTCGGTGTTGGAAACACGGTGTGACTCGGTGTTTTTATTAAAACATGCCTATGGTCGTTTAATATCGGTAAATCACACCTCAAGTAACATCATCTGGTTAAATCACAAATAAAATAAAAGCCCGCGTCTCATGATATGTAAGCGCGCATCTCTAGAATTCACTGTCAACATGTCGAATACATGTACATTGTAGATGTATAATTCCGAATATCCCGCCGACTTTTTAATTTCAGCACCAAAGTGTCTAGCTGCTTGCATACTATCAATCATGGTTCATTGATGTGAATTTAAACGTGGCATCATAGGTAACTGATTGACAGAAAATAGACGCCCCTGTAACAAATTGCCAATACCCGGTAGTTATAATTACAGTACAAACAAATATTGACATATTATTGAATAATCAAAACTGTTACGCTATCGAGCCGCAAATGATTCCTTAAACCCCTTTCCCATGCATTCGTAATTTTATGTCAGGTCAAAATTCATTTCTCACTTAGCAGTGTTACATTCTGCTAATATTAAATTCAACAAAGCTGAGCTCAATAATTTAGAAATTTAGAGTGCTTGAAACCCTTACTGATACATGTATAAACAGCAATTCTTACCAACTACTGCAATGACATGTCTAAATATGAAAACGCGTAAAGATTCGGTTTTAGTTACATCCTATTTATGGAGTATCTTACCTTTATCGAAATAAAATCCATACAATAGAAATTCCCACGTGTATGAATATCGCAACACATCTAACCACAAGTTGTAGATCACGGAAAACGTAAAAATCACAAATAAATTTCCAATAACGATGCGTTTACCACCTCACAAAATTAATACTATGCCGAGAGTTGTTAATGCATAACACAAGCTAATTTGTATGGAATTAGCTTCAAAAGAACGGAAGTTGTCAATCACCCTTTCAACTCTCGGTATTCCCCGTGAACCAAAGGAAGACAAATGTAAATATAGTCTGACTGCACGATTATTTCAATCCAGTGTTCTTTGGGCAGACATATCGTCTCCAATGTTGAAGTAATGATATTGTGGATTTGATTATGTATTACTGTCTGTCGCATTATTACTTGTCGGTGACTACCGATTTCCACTTTATGTGATATCGTAGACATCTCCGTGAATATTTGAAGTTGTTGCTTTTAACGTTGAAAAAAATAAATACAGGATACTGCTATTTCAAATACAGAAGACGTGTATAGAAATAATAGAAATTATAAAACATCAAAGAATGAAGCGAATACCGAATGGGTGTTGTGATTTTAACGGAATAATTAATTTGAAAAGTGGATACAAGACTAGGTATTCAACAAAGGTTAATATGTGTTTTTCGCTGATTGAGTTCAATTACGTATGTACACAAGCGGCAAACGCCAGAAACGGGTTAATCACACCGGAAAAGTTAATCCCGAGTACATATCTGTTTTGAATTGTCATATAATGACCGAAGTATTGTGATTCCAAGATATCAATCAATTAATTTCCTTTGCTTTCCTTTGTCGTATCATGAGTAGTATATACAAGGTGGCTTTTCACGTCAGGATTATTGACGAAACTATTCAAATCCCAAGTACATATCTGTTTTGAATTGTCATATACATGTAATGACCGAAGTATTGTGATTCCAATATATTCAATCAAATTGATTTCCTTTCCTTTGTCGTAACACGATTAGTATATACAAGGTGGCTTTTCACGTAAGGATTATTGACGAAATTATTCAAATATGGTGGCAGTTTGCTAACATCGTGTCAGTATTATCGTTTTGGCACCAACGGTTAATATTGGGTCAAAATTAATTCCTGAAATTGCGCCGGACTCCCTTTTAGATAAATTGAATTCGCATTTCATCAGACAAATTGGAGTGATATGTTTTGGCATCATAAATAATGTTGAAACTTAACGTTAATCTATTTTCCGTACACGAAATGGAACTAAACAACTCCAAATAACAGGAAATATTGTCGTGGAATTATTGTGGTCTAAACGGTATTATAAAGTTAATCATACATCAATGGACCTGTTGTAAGGTGAACACTGCATTGTTTCTGGCGCCATGTAGTCTTAAGCACTAAAAACACCACGTGCGGTTTTATTCTTTGATCTTTGATACACGGGACATTTCTGTTATAGAAACAAATATGCACGGAAATGACAACATACCAGTTGACAGTTACCACTGACTTGGGGTTCATGTTAATTGTGTCTTGGATCAAAATACTGTTATTCTTTTCTAAAATAAAACGAGTGCTTGGATTTGTGTGTGGATTTGATAGTTGTTATAATTTACTAATATTCTTTGACATCGGAGTCGCGTTCATTTCATTTTTACGGTAAGTACGAGCTTATGTCTGATTTGAAAGCGCTTTCGCCTCCCGATGCAAGTTCTATTTGTCTTATTTCTATTTGTAAGACCGGTAACCTAACTACCGTTATAGTTTGCAATTTAAAAGTCTATCTTTGATTCGAGAGCAATTCAGCTTAAATATCTAAACCTGTATAGTCTATGCATACGTGTCCTTCAAAATGTACTAGACCTGCAGCTTTACATGACCGGATGAAAATGAAACGGCATATGTCGTGCAGAATATGTGAACACGCATGTTTTTACTATACACCTGTATTATTAACGAAAATATTCAACATTTAGAACATCGTGGGTATATCGTTTTGTCATCGATTGTTTATGACAAATATAACCGTTAACTTTGCATGTAATATTTCAAATATCGTGGCAGTATATCTTTTTGGCATCAATTGTTTATGACTGATAAATATCGTTAATTCTACATACCAAATAACACCGAGGCCTATCGTGTCCCGCGACTATCGTGGCACACGATAGAGACTGCTACACCGAGTTATTTATCGTGGCAATACCGTGGCGTTATCGTGGAAATTCTCAACAAAAAACGACACGATAATCGAGTTTTATCAAAGTGTCGCGACGGTCGTACTGTAAACAAGCATGGCGATGGCAGAACGACGTTCAATCTTGTGCCAATCTTTTGGACCTTTCCGCTAATTTTTTAGAATAAATTTTTGAAAGAAAAGTGTATTGTTAGTATGAAGTAAAGACAGCAATCCTCCGGGTACTATAATGAAGGATATTTTCCTGACATGAACCTGTTTTAGGCGATTGACGACAGACCAACGATCAGTGGATATGTCACGGAAGTCAAAACTGACAAGACATACAGATAGAGCGAGAAACCATATTTATTTCGTTTAAATTTGACTTCAAAGGAAGTAACAGACTACCATCGTTGCTGTCAGACTGGGTAAGCAAATTCTCCTTTTTTAATATCACTTATATAGCGTAGCCGTAATGGGGTGGGGTACACATACACTTACCAACGTATGACATTCATCGGAGCTGCAACTTTTAAATTAATAAGGTTCATCATAGTTCAGCATAGTCTGGTCTGGATTTGATATAAATTTAGAGAAAACCAAGGTTGGATATAGGCACTTATGTAGATTGCAAGGCCTATAAGGCCTAGTAGGCCACACTAAACACAAAGTTGCGTTAGGCTATTCCCGGTTCAATATTGTCGTGACTTGTACTACTACTATTACTAATACTATTTAATTTTTTATAGTGGAATATTAAGACTAGGCATCGAAATAACACTTTTTATAACTAGTGCAGTATGTCTATAATGTAGGCCAGGCCACCCCATATGTTCCTTTCAACAAATAAAATAGAGAAACATGCCGAGATTTTCTTTATATCACGATGATTTAACTTGTAGGATGTGTGGCTACTGCTCCCTTGCTGTCAAATGACCCATGCACATTGATCAGTCACTATTTAAACAACAATGAAGAAAAACCAAGACTAAGAGGTGACAAGATTGATCCTGTTCATAGAGTTATATAACTCTATGATCCTGTTGCAGTAATCCGCACCCACATTATCCATCAACCTAATGTCATTTGGTTTGAGAATACACTTCAAGATTGTAGATACCGGTAAGTAATACTCAAAAGTATTAATAAAATATTATTTATTTAAAAATACATGTACTTGTACAGTAAAGGCTACATCTAAATGACTAGATATAATTATGCAACAGTTTTATAATGTATGTTCTGAAGCAAAAGGTAACAGACTTTGCATAGAGTGACATTGTGAAATCACATATTAAATTCCTTTGTAAGAGTTTGAAGAATTAGCTTATATATATGTCACATGTGGTTATTGAAGATTATTAATAATATTAAGCAATGCGGTACTAGTAAATAAAATAAAACCAAGTACGAACAATCCAAACCATTAGACAAAATTCGAAGTCCTAAAAAAAAAAAACGTTTTAGGCAAAATAGTGTACATTTTTATACGCCCACATTTTCATGTGGACGTATTATGTCGTCGCCCCTGTCCGTCCGTCCGTCCGTCCGTCCGTCCGTCTGTCCGTCCACAATTGTTTGTGGACTCTCTACAGGTCACAATTCTTGTCGGATTTTGACGAAACTTGAAATATAGGTTTATCCCCAAAAGATCTCGGCTGCTTTCGATATTGGCATGTATCGGATCAAAACTTCATGGATTATGGCCCCTGATTGTACGAAAAATCACGTTTTTAGCTTGTGGACCCTATAGAGGTCACAATTTTGAATTGATTTTAATGAAACTTGACATGCATGTTTATAACCCAAAGATCTTGGTTCCTTTCGATATTTGCGCCTATTGGAACGTAATTTTCTGAATTATGGCCCCTGATTGTCCGAAAAATCACCTATTTTAGCTTGTGGTACCTCTGGAGGTCACAATTATTATCTGATTTAAAAAACCGTTCGATAATATCACCGTTACACCCTAAGGAAGGTTGAGTTCAAATTTCGGAAAAATCGGACCAAAATTACCATACAAAATGGCCGCCGTTCATACGCGAATACTGTTAAAAAATGGTATATCAAGGTTGTGGACCCTGTAGAGATCACAATTTTAATTCGATTTAAGATGAAACATGAAATGCATGGTTATAACCCAAAGATCTTGGTTCCTTTCGATATTTGCGCATATTGGATCGTAACTTTCTGAATTATGGCCCCTTATTATACGCAAAATCGACTTTGTTCAGCTTGTGGTCCCTCTGTAGGTCACAATTATTATCTGATTAAAAAAATCGTTTGATTATATTACCGTTACGCCCTAAGGAAGGTTGAGTTCGAATTTCGGAAAAATTGGACCAAAATTGCCATACAAAATGGCCGCCATTCGTACGCGAATACTGTTTAAAAAATGGTATATCAAGGTTGTGGACCCAGTAGAGGTCACGATTTTGATGAAACTTGAAATGCATGGTTATAACCCAAAGATCTTGGTTCCTTTCGATATTTGCGCATATCAGATTGTAACTTCCTGAATTATGGCCCCTGATTATACGCAAAATCATCTTTGTTTAGCTTGTGGTCCCTCTGGAGGTCACAATTATTATCCGATTTAAAAAATCGTTTGATTATATCACCGTTACACCCTAATGAAGGTAGATTTCGAATTTCGGTAAAATTCGGAACAAAATTGCCATACAAAATGGCCGCCGCGTGTACGCGAATACTGTTATAAAATGGTATATCAAGGTTGTGGACCCAGTATAGGTCACAATTTTGATTCAATTTTGATGAAACTTGAAATGCATGGTTATAACCCAAAGATCTTGGTTCCTTTCGTTATTTGCACATATCAGATCATAACTTCCTGAATTATAGCCCCTGATTGTCCGAAAAATCACCTATGGTCCCTCTGGAGGTCACGATTATTATCCGATTTAAAAAAACGCTTGACTCTATCACCGTTACACCATACGGAAGGTTGAGTTTGAATTTCAAGGAAATCGGACCATAATTGCCAGACAAAATGGCCGCCGTTTGTACGCTAATAGTGTTAAAATATGGTATATGAAGGTTGTGGACCCAGTATAGGTCACAATTTTAATTCGATTTTGTTGAAAGTTGAAATGCATGTTTATAACCTAATGATCTTGATTCTTTTCGATATTTGCGCATATCAAATTGTAATTTAATGAATTATAGCCTTTGATTGTAGGAAATATCACTTTCGGTTTTGCTTCTTCTCTATCCATGTCTCGAAAATGTGGGCGTATCCTGCCTGGCAGTGCCAGCTTACTATCTTTTGTTAATTGTTTGTATTTTTTTTTTCTTCAGGAATGTTGCTGTAAAAGAATAAAGAAGTAATAAGCTATAGACTGATATAAAATATACACATACATAATGTGATGTGTGTATATAGGCCTAAATTGAATTTTACATATTTTTGAAACAATTGCAGTATGGTTCCACTTAATTGACACCAGCATCGAAAAAATAAAAACATGCTATTTTATATCAGAGTTTTTCAAATAAACCCAAAAAATTTGTGTCGTGAAATTAAATGATTAATATTTACCCTGAATTTCACCGTAATACATGACTAGCAAGACAAAACAACAAATTTCAGTGGAAAATGTATTTGGAAAGAATAGGCCTAGCAACAAGAAAAATGGGAGTAACGCTTTTCTATCTTTGTATGATCTGTATTAATTGTGAACTCTTGATTTGATAATAAAATAATTAGAGTAGTTAAAAAGCTAGTTTATTTACCTGCCAACAATTTGTCTTTTTATTGCTGCAGCTCTTGTTAATTTTGGTTTAATGTTATACTTCCATTTTATGATCAGGTGAATATGGTTCTGAAATATTTTCTATTGGTCCAGGCAGCGTCAGAAAGTGCTGAAAATCAGTTGATTTAACATGTCATTTTAAATGCAAAGTATTCAAACATTACATTTAAGACTACTAGAACTAAAACACCAAATAATAATGCCTGTAGGCCTAGAAGACACATCTCGTCTAGCCTAATTTGCCTATCTTGATAAACTATCTTAGAATTAGGCCTAGGCCTCTAGTGTAGCCTTCATTTGGTTGTGGCAATAGAGTTTTAGGCCTATATAAAAGCGTTCATTACATACCGTCTGGTTAGACTGTCTAGGCCTAGCCTACTGACTGTGGGCCTTGAACTGAACAGGAAGGGGAGGGTGAAGAAATTCCCACCTTGTTGCCGAATTCTGCAATACGGAATGGATGAATGTTATGGAATGATGTGAGATAACTCGTAAAAAAAACATAAAAGAAGATAGGACAGTATCAGTATCGACAGAAACATAGGCCTACCCTACACCTAGGTTGCTCCCGACGTTTTGACAATGATACTCACAATGGCGACTGTAGTGTTACTTTACAGTCATAGTAGGCCTACTCATGGTGTTAGCAGACGACGTGTTATACGATAAAGGCGTAGATTACATAATATTTTATTGTTTTTTGGCTAAACGAAAACAAATTCATTAACATTGGAATAGTTTACAAAAAATTAAATGTTATTTAGCATTTAAAAAATAATTTACTTACCTCAGAACACACTTGACAGGTTAGAATTGACGTTTGTTTACATTTAATTGGGCAGTGACTTCGACAGCTGTCTATCTTTTAAAAGACACGTCACATATTTCTTTCAGCTGTTTCGGGAAGGTAATGCACACTACATCACCCTTTAACCTGTCTGGATAGCAGCTATCGCTGTTACGATGTCCGTGTGAGCAATATTTAACTACGATTGACGACGTTTCAACACACGGCAAAATGTCAAAATTCACGTAGTTTGTCTAAGTTGATGAAGCGTGGAAACGCGACGTCATTTCGCGGGAAACGTAATCGAAGCTGATTGGTCAAAGCCTTATTGTGGGCGGAGTCGACGGAAAGGTCAATTGTTTGTGGACTCTCTACAGGTCACAATTCTTACCCGATTTCGAGGAAACTTGAAATATAGGTTTATTCCCTAAAGATCTCGGCTGCTTTCGATATTGGCACGTATCGGATCAAAACTTCATGGATTATGGCCCCTGATTGTACGAAAAATCACGTTTTTAGCTTGTGGACCCTATAGAGATCACAATTTTGAACCGATTTTGATGAAACTTGACATGCATGTTTATATCCCAAAGATCTTGGTTCCTTTCGATATTTGCGCCTATCGGAACGTAATTTCCTGAATTATGGCCCCTGATTGTCCGAAAAATCACCTATTTTAGCTCGTGGTACCTCTGGAGGTCACAACTATTATCCGATTTGAAAAACCGTTCGATTATATCACCGTTTCACCCTAAGGACGGTTGAGTTCAAATTTCGGAAAAATCAGACCAAAATTACCATACAAAATGGCCGTCGTTCGTACGCGAATACTGTTAAAAAATGGTATATCCAGGTTGTGGACCCTGTAGGGATCACAATTTTAATTTGATTTTGATGAAACTTGAAATGCATGGTTATAACCCAAAGATCTTGGTTCCTTTCAATATTTGCGCATATCAGATCGTAACTTACTGAATTATGGCCCCTAATTATACGCAAAATAGTCTTTAATTAGCTTGTGGTCCCTCTGGAGGTTACAATAATTATCCGATTTAAAAAATCGTTTGATTATATCACCGTTACACCCTAAGAAAGGTTGAGTTCGAATTTCGGTAAAATTGGACCAAAATTGCCATACAAAATGGCCGCCATTCGTACGCGAATACTGTTAAAATATGGTATATCAAGGTTGTGGACCCTGTAGAGGTCACAATTTTAATTCGATTTTGATGAAACTTGAAATGCATGGTTATAACCCAAAGATCTTGGTTCCTGTCGATATTTGGGCATATCAGATTGTAACTTACTGAATTATGGCCCCTGATTATACGCAAAATCGTCTTTGTTTAGCTTGTGGTCCCTCTGGAGGTCACAATTATTATCCGATTTAAAAAATCGTTTGATAATATCACCGCTACACCCTACAGATGGTTGAGTTTGAATTTCGGAAAAATTCGGAACAAAATTGCCATACAAAATGGCCGCCGCATGTACGCGAATACTGTTATAAAAAGGTATATCAAGGTTGTGGACTCAGTATAGGTCACTATTTTGATTCAATTTTGATAAAACTTAAAATGCATGGTTATAACCCAAAGATCTTGGTCCCTTTCGTTATTTGCACATATCAGATTATAACTTTCTGAATTATGGCCCCTGATTGTCCGAAAAATCGCCGATGGTCCCTCTGGAGGTCACGATTATTATCCGATTTAAAATCTTGACTCTATCACCGTTACACCATACGGAAGTTTGATTTTGAATTTCAGGGAAATCGGACCATAATTGCCAGACAAAATGGCCGCCGTTTGTACTCTTATTGTGTTAAAATATGGTATATCAAGGTTGTGGACCCAGTATAGGTCACAATTTTGATTCGATTTTGATGAAACTTGAAATGCATGTTTATAACCTAAAGATCTTGATTCTTTTCGATATTTGCGCATATCAAATTGTAATTTAATGAATTATAGCCTTTGATTGTAGGAAAAATCACTTTTGGTTTTGCTTGTTCTCTAACCATCTCTCGAAAATGTGGGCGTATCCTGCCTGGCAGTGCCAGCTTACTATCTTTTTCCTTAGCGCCACCGAAGGGTTTTAAAGTTAACGAAGAGACTGACGTTAGCTCCTCTAGACGAAATGAATTTGACACTACGATTAATGATTCACATGCTGATACGAAAATTCAAAGAAAACTGGAAATTTGGCAATCCTAGGCCTACACGCAGAAAATGTTTTGTTCAATATGGGAAAATTCGAAAGTTAGCAATAGACCTATTGTACAAACAATTGATCTTCAGGGGTAATATAAAATATGTTGATTGTACAATGGATAGCATTAATGATGTACTGGTATTGAAACTTGCCATTTAGAAAAATCAAATTTTGTTAATGTATATAAAATTACTTGCCGATTATTGTGTATACCGGTTGCAACCGTTGATTACGAACAATGTTCTAGCAGAAAAAATTTAATTAAAACAGCGAGCAGAAACGCTTTCAAATTTAAAACTAAAATTAAATCCGATCTCCATAAATCTCCAATTGGGTTAATGTGAAGCAAAGAAGGATTTTGTAAATTGTAAATATATTGTTGTTTAAGAATATAATTACGATATGTGTTGTTTTTATACGCCCACATTGAAAACTGGTCGTATATTGGCTACGTACGGACGTACGTACAAACGTCCGTCCGTCGTCCACAATTTCTTGTGAACGCTCTAGAGGCTAAAGTTGATATTCGATTGACTTTAAATTTATACACAGTGTTTAAGGTAAGACGTGGCAGGAAAAATCTATTTTCTAAACTACTGTATGGATTTTATTGAAATTTGGCAGGTGTTTGAATATGGTTATTATGAGTTTATGTGTAAAAAATCAAATGCCTAGGTATATTAGGTACTAATTTATGAACATTTTATTGGAGGCAAACGGTGGAAAATTGTACCATATTTAGGAAAAGTAGTTTTCCCGGGAAATATAATATATACATGTACCATCAAACAACCTATTTTTGAATTCCAAAAGAACCAATGTACAGGGCCCTGTTTCACAAAAACTTAAATCTCCTTAAAATCATTGTAAACTAAAATTTCATCCTTACTTACAATAGAAGCGTTTCACAAAACGATTTTTTAAAAGCATTGTAGCTAAAATTCACTAAAATAATATTGTAAGTTACAATTGTATCCTAACTTAAAATAGTAGCGTTTCACAAAACTATTTTAAGGGCAATTTTAACTAAAACTTAGGATACAGTACAAACCAAGTGGAAGTATGAAATTTCGCTTAAGTCCGACCTGGGCGGAAATGAAAAATCGCGGACCTCAGTTTATTAATCCGCTCTGCCCCCGCTCTAAATTCCGCTCTAAATTTCCTCCGCGAATTTGAGTAAATCGCGGACCACGGCGGATTTGCATAACCACCGACCACGGCGGATTTTCTAAACCACCGTCTAGCGTGGATTTGTTAGAACGCCGAGGAAATTGAAATGTATCTACATGTAGTGGGAAATTTAATATGTTGAATTTTCACGTGCCTACACTGTATTGTTACGCTGTCCTTGTATCCATAATTTAGAAGTCAAATTGTTTCAGATTCCGAAAACAACAATGCACAGTATAACAGGTGTCATCATTAATATATAAATAACAGCATCGCCGACTCTTGTGTTTTATAACATGTACAATGTACGGCATATTTTACTAAATTTATTCAAGAATCATCTAGAAGTACATGTATATCCACGCACGGGTCGGTATTTAGTCCGTGTAAATTGAATTGTTGTATAGCAAGAACACGTGTGTTCACATATTCTGCACGCTATGCATGTCTAGAACATTTTGAAGGACACGTATGCATAACACAATACATGTTTAGATATTTATGCCGCGTTCAAATTGTTTGGCATATTTACTGTATTAAGAGTGCGCAGTTAAGAATTCCTCTCGAATCACGGCAAAGATTGCCCTTTTAAATTGCAAACTATAACGGTATTTAGTTTACCGGTTTTACAAATAGATATAAGACAAATAGAACTTGCAACGGGAGTCGAAAGCGCTTTCAAATCAGACATAAGATCGTACTTACCGTAAAAATTAAATGAACGCGACACAAGTCTACGATGTCATAGAATATTAGTAAAGTATAACCGTTATCAAATCCACACAAAAATCCAAGGCACTCATTTTATTTTAGAAAAGAATAACTGCATTCCACATGAACCTCAAATCAATTGTACATCCTGTCAACTTGTATCTGTTGCCTTTTGCGTGCAGAAATGTCCCGTGTATCAAAGATCAAAGAATATAATCGCACGTGGCCTCTCTTTGATGTTTTAATGTGATTTCATATATCTAAAAGGGGGTTCCGACGCAATTTAATCAATTACTTTTGAGCCAATAATAAACATCGACAATTTCTTTAATCATGGGATAAAGTCAAACAATAACTGAGTTGTATTTATTGTCGAATAAACTGTTAAACACTTACGTATTGGTAAAAAAACATGTACTCCATTGTTTATTATTAAATACACACGCAATTAATTGTAATGGATTAGTAATAAAAACATGACGCGTGAGTTGAGTTGTATTTAATCCACGTACAAGCTTGAAGTTCATAATATTTCAGAATAAAATACTGTCTTCGTATATTCGGTAAAATATTTTGTGTTTATTAATTTGATATCTAAAATATTAGCAGTTTTCTAACACAATTTGTAGTTTTCTGTCCATCACCAACTATTCACTCATCCGCCAATGATAGGCACACGGCCAAATTGTCAAATGACAACCACACTTGAAATTGCTTCAAAATAAAAAAAATCCGTACGATTATGATATAGCCTTCAATAAAAACGACAGTATTTTAAAAACCAAGCCTTTGTCGGAATGTGTTTAAAATAAAATAAAAAACATCATAATGTTCCGCGCTATTTAGAACTGCTTTATTCAAATTTATTGACCTAGTTCGCCACCGATATGTCACTTGTCATTGGAATTCAGCTATGGCGATGCCATCACGAAAATATTATTGAAGGATTGTTTCTCGGTGTATTCGATGTTCTATCAGATAATTATATTCAATGAAGATTTAAATTTACTTAACAATCCATCAACGTTATTATTATAATATCTACGGACACGCGAATTCACAGGGGGTCTGAAAGACAGTCGTCTTCTATCGCCACGTGGGTTTAATGCGACTTCAAAGAAAACACATCAAAGGAAAGCGTGCATTACTAGCACACACACATCAAACAGTGTAGAATAAATTGTCTAACAGAAAGGTTACGCATTTTCTAAGTTATTACATGTCCCAATCTTTATTCTGGTTAACAAATAGTACTATTTTACAATATTTCAATTAATTGATGATACAATTTTCTTCTTAACACACCGAATTTAAAAATTTTTAAAAAATAATTCAACTACATGGTTTGAAAAGCTTTACGTAAACACTTTCAAATGCAACTTGGATTTAAACATATTTTCGAACCCTCTGGACAAGTAAATCAGGATGTAATGGATAATTAACACAACAGGTAGGACATTTGAACATCTAGTAGTTAGAATAAGGCTAATTTTTTTTCTGGACCTGTCAAGCCAGCAAGAGTGTTATTGTCCCTTGTGTACAAATAAGTGTAACTTTGTTTTCTTTATTTTGACATTCTGCTAATTGAGAAACCATTTGAGTTATAGATACAGGTTATTGAATGGACTGTATCTACGTGTGCATTATAATCAAAATACTTTGACATCTCTTTTGATAATTGACGGTACTGGTAAATTATAATAATGAATCATTCGGCGAATCCATGCTGTACATGTATGAAACTATCCTTAACTTGAAACAGCTAGATGTAAAATTTACAGCAATGTATAAAAAATACCAACGAACCTTCAAATTTTAAAAATTATTTATTCAGAATGGCTACGAGCAAACCGCTCAAGAGTACGGTAACAGTGTCGCGGGTTGTGAATTTAATTTTGGTGAGTCGAACGTAACACAAATTGAGAACGAATTGACTATGTGAATGATATACGTTAAGTGGATTCGCCGACAGGTTAGACTGAAGAACGTCAATATATGTCAGTTTATCTGTAATCACACCCTGAATATTAATGACTGATATTGAGCCAATGAAAATTCTTGTATGAATTGACTGACAACAACAGTACCACTGACCTTGAACGGGGACGTGTTAGAACTGTTATACGGAATAGCAGAAATATATGATGTAGAAATAGAAAGAAATATTAACGATACGTATGCTATTTAATTTAAAACATCGCTAACGATGAATGTTTGGGTTTTGCATTGCCGGTTATGCCAAACAGAATACCGTATGGAACAGCAGAAAATGTTAATGTCTTTTTTATAAACGATATAACAGAAATACGGGTGATAAATGGACACGAAAGGGAACAGTTTTTTTTAGGATTTTGCCGTGGCGTCACCCAGTCGACATGTGTTCATTCCAAGCTTGCATCGGAATTGGTTTGAAGTTTAAAATACAAAATAACAAAGCCGGGATTTATAATCTCAAGCTTAAATAATTTAAACAACTCATTAAAAAAAAACAACCACTGTTAATACATCAAACACCAATCGTCAAAATCATTAATTAATAATAATCGTATAGGCTTCTATCCACACTGATGAGTACTAGTTAGCACCTTTACCGGCCAATCAACCGTATAATATACTGGTCATGAATACCCCGATTTTACCGGTATATATTTGTAGACAAGCTGTCGCCCATTTTCCGATAGTGCTATCACAATTCACGAAACATGGCTTCATTGTCTGCGTGTAAAATAAACCGTTGACACCCAAATAGCTACACACAGTACATTTGTTTTGTGATATGATTCAAGATTCTAATACCGATGAGAAACAGGAATAAATAATAGATTTAGGATATTCATGTATCGGTAGGTTTTAGTTACTATTCATAATCAATCTGCGAAGAATATATACTGCAAGCCATTGGGCATAACAGGCGAACAGTTAAAATGAGTTATTGTTCAATGCCACAGTAACAATATTATGGATGACATTCATCTAAATATTGCTGGCCATTCTCGGCCGACTATATTTTATTTTCACGGACTATAATCCGCCGACTTTTTTATATTTTCGCGGACTATAATCCGCCGACTTTTTTCATTTTTCGCGGACTATAATCCGCCGACTTTTTTAAAAATTCCGACGCGTTTTTTTCGCCCAGAATGGCTAGATTTCTGCGCAGTGCAAATGAGAAAACACCGCGATTCTTGAGCGGAAAAAACGCGGACCTAGGCGGAATTTCATACTTCCGTGTGATGTGTACTGTAGCTGTCACCCTCTCCTAACTTACAATCACGACATTAACACACATTGATTAAAACTACATTGTTTGATCTATTGCGACATACAGATATAATTGGCACATAATTTTAACATACAATCATTCACAAAAACAATTTTCATTCCATTTCTTTTCATAGCATGGGATATACAGCTACTGTCCATCCGTTTATTTTATTGTAAGGTAATATGGCGCCCCATATAAGAACTCCAAGAAAAAAAACACCCAAAACTCCAGTAAACTACACACTAAAAGAACATTAATATCCAATGTCATGGAAAGAAGAGCACTCTTATCTATAAAGAAAATATCTTCGTGTTTAATATAGCAAATTTCTACGATTTAAAGGCCTGTAATACTATACATGCCATATGTAGTATTTACTCATGTTTTTGGGGTTATGCTGATTTGTAAAAAGATAAATCAATAATCTAGAATGTGTTTATTCAAAAATGTAATAGGCCTATTTGAAATAAAATTTTAATATCATAAATTTATTATTATTTCTTAATGAAGTTACGTTAATAAAACAACATAAATTAAAAAAAATAGGCGCCAAAGCTATTTTATCTTGGGGAAAAAAATCATTTAATTAAGTAAGATAGATAGACTCTTCTACCTTTTCAAAGTATCATTGAAAGTGTCTATGAGAATGACATTTCACATCTAGGCATCGGAACATTGGCTTTTTGGCGTATTTATTTAATTTCAATATTAATATACTTTTAAACTACAACAAAAAATTGCAGCCTAGATTAGTCTTTTGAGTGACGAATATCATAATTTGTGAAAATTCTCAATAGTTTCTCTTTTCCAAATTACTATAAAACTGCGAAATTCAAGCGCTTTAGTTTATCGATACACATTATTTCCACTGAAGCCTGCGAGGAAATCAAATGCCAAGTTCAAGGTCAACCCACCAATACATTTCGAAACTAATAATACGCAATAAACTCATTTATTTCATCTCTCTACGACTTTCTGACCATGTGCAAACATTTCTACAACGTATGAAACTCTCCCTGTTGATAATGTAACCGTTAATTCAGTCTGTCAACTAAAATCTATTAAAATTGCATTTTAAGTTACAATCGATCTTCGTGAAACGCATAAAATTTAAAATCTCATTTTGATTTTAGTTAAAATCGATTTTAAGGATTTTAGTTTAAACATGCATTATTCAAGAGCTAAATCTGCCTAGTGCAGGTCTTTATTTGGGCATGAAATGTTTTCTAAAGTATTAATTAGACATTAATTAACTGATCCAGGCCTTAATCAACTTTGGATGGCATCACATTGCTCCGATATTAAACAGATTAAAACGTTTAAGTGATAAATCAAATATGGCGGTCCAAGACGCTTCAAGTCTTAGCTCTGATCAACCAGGTCCGTGGTTGAAATTATTGCACACGTCGGCCAAATCTTTAAATGCCAATATCTTCGCTTACAATAGAGTAATTTGAATGAAATTTTCAAATTATTCATTTTACATCACCTACTTTCGAACTATTATAGCAAGAATGGCTAGTTCTTATCTATATCTTGAATAATGTAACTTTAAGTTTTCGTGAAACAGGGCCCAGGATTATCTATACAAAGTTAATGACAACCTTCATTTTAGCAAATGGGTGTTGGTTAACTTCATCACTTGATATAAATCCTTTGTCTTGTAAAAATGAAATTGAAAAAGCAGAGCTGAAACTTCCCTGAAAGCCTAAATACTGGTAACAGTAACAATATAATTCCAGCAAGAAACGAATGGCTTTTCCCGTTTAGTTTACATTCATTTTGAAAGAGGTCACGGTCTTTCATTTCACAGTTCCACACGTCATGATGAGTAAAACAAATCAAATGATTGTTGCTATGGTGGTTGCTACCACCGGGCAGTAAATTTAACATGTTTATTTAAATGTAAGACATATTAATCTATGTCTCGTAGGACCTTGGCCTTAACAGGGTACGAAATAAGTTGCGAACGGTCGTTCAGGTTACGCATCGGTTACCATGGCCCAGAAACACGCGAACGGACGTCCGTTCTCGACAACGTCCAAGCTATAATTTATTAACTGAAAGATTCAGTAAAAATATTCCTTCAAAATATTACAACGATCATAAAGCACCTGTCATTTCACAGCAGTGAATTGGCTCGCGGATTTATCATACCGGGCAACGGCATTAGCGAACGTAATCAACTTCCTGTATTTACGTAATAGGTCAGAGGTGAAAATTCACACCGTGTCACATGACTTCGGCATTATTCCATATTTTTACGTTTTCACTTTTACGGATTATAATTGTATAATATGGAGAGCAAAATGGAATCAGATAATTTATGATTTACTGTCAGGCATATCGTGGAATATGATATGTCGAAGAAATCAGCTATTTATTTTTATACGCTCACATTTTCATGTGGACGTATTATGTCGTCGCCCCTGTCCGTCCGTCCGTCCACAATTGTTTGTGGACTCTCTACAGGTCACAATTCTTGTCCGATTTTGACGAAACTTGAAATATAGGTTTATCCCCAAAAGATCTCGGCTGCTTTCGATATTGGCATGTATCGGATCAAAACTTCATGGATTATGGCCCCTGATTGTACGAAAAATAACGTTTTTAGCTTGTGGACCCTATAGAGGTCACAATTTTGAACCGATTTTGATGAAACTTGACATGCATGTTTATAACCCAAAGATCTTGGTTCCATTTGATATTTGGGCCTATCGGAACGTAATTTCCTGAATTATGGCCCCCGATTGTCCGAAAAATCACCTATTTTAGCTTGTGGTACCTCTGGAGGTCACAATTATTATCCGATTTGAAAAACCGTTTGATTATATCACCGTTACAGCCTAAGGAAGGTTGAGTTCAAATTTCGGAAAAATCGGACCAAAATTACCATACAAAATGGCCGCCGTTCGTACGCAAATACTGTTAAAAAATGGTATATCAAGGTTGTGGACCCTGTAGAGATTAGTGCTGATATCAAGTAAAATTTTACGCATCGATGCATCGGGCGCTAACATCGATACTCGCATCGATGCATCGGGAATTTTTTGCCGCCATTTTGTTATTCAATAATTACAGAAATAATCTAGTATTTCCGAAAGAAACACAGATTTCCCTATATAATCAATATTATAGAAATGTCGATTCATTTAAATGAATGAATTTCGACAATATTCTTCTTTTATTTATTTATAATTATGACATTGATATTGTCCGATTGGAACCCTTCGATTGACACTCGTTGAATGAGGCGTGTTGACTGTTGGCCGTATAAATAGCCGGGATTTATGAAATCTTTCTCGATTGGCCGTGAAACAAAATAAGATGAAATCGTTTTAATACTATTCAAGTGTTAAAACCCGACCAAGAAAATATTATCCTCCGGACATCGTTCGTTTGTTTGGCCATAAGACCATATATTTGGGACATAGATTTGGGATTTAAATGAACCGTGAAGTTGAGGAACATGATTGCCAGGGGCAGGGGAAGTAACCAGCAATGAGAATTTTGGTAGTCACTGGATAATGGCGACATAATGGAAGCGTATAGCGTAACAACGTGCGGGATTCATTGATTTGTTCTATTAGTATTACACGTCTATTGTTTTATTTTTAATTATAAAAAAACACAGAAAAACGTTTTGTTCTTTTCTTGTGGACAAATTTGTGAACTCCCTCAGAATCCTCGGACACAAAAAGGAACTTAGATTTTTTTTTTGCCGATGGATCGATAATACAAAAAAGGGCCGAGAATCGCATCGGTGTCAGCCGAATCGATGCATCGGCGATGCATCGATACTTGATATCAGCACTAGTAGAGATCACAATTTTAATTCGATTTTGATGAAACTTGAAATGCATGGTTATAACCCAAAGATCTTGGTTCCTTTCGATATTTGCGCATATCGGATCGTAACTTCCTGAATTATGGCCCCTGATTATACGCAAAATTGTCTTGATTTAGCCTGTGGTCCCTCTGGAGGTTACAATAATTATCTGATTTAAAAAATCGTTTGATTTTATCACCGTTAAACCCTAAGGAAGGTTTAGTTTGAATTACAGAAAAATGGGACCAAAATTGCCATACAAAATGGCCGCCATTCGTACGCAAATACTGTTAAAAATTGGTATATCAAGGTTGTGGATCCTGTAGAGGTCAAAATTTTAATTCGATTTTGATGAAACTTAAAATTCATGGTTATAACCCAAAGATCTTGGTTCCTTTCGATATTTGCGCATATTGGATCGTAACTTCCTGAATTAGGGCCCCTGATTATACGCAAAATCGTCTTTGTTTAGCTTGTGGTCCCTCTGGAGGTCACAATTATTATCTGATTTAAAAATTCGTTTGATTATATCACCGTTACACCCTAAGGAATGTTGAGTTCGAATTTCGGGAAAATTCGGATCGAAATTGCCATACAAAATGGCTGCCGTTTGTTCCTTTCGTTATTTTCACATATCAGATTATAACTTTCTGAATTATGGCCCCTGATTGTCCGAAAAATCGCCGATGGTCCCTCTGGAGGTCACGATTATTATCCGATTTAAAATCTTGACTCTATCACCGTTACACCATACGGAAGTTTGATTTTGAATTTCAGGGAAATCGGACCATAATTGCCAGACAAAATGGACACCGTTTGTACGCTAATAGTGTTAAAATATAGTATATCAAGGTTGTGGACCCAGTATAGGTCACAATTTTAATTCGATTTTGATGAAACTTGAAATGCATGTTTATAACCTAAAGATCTTGATTCTTTTCGATATTTGCGCATATCAAATTGTAATTTAATGAATTATAGCCTTTGATTGTAGGAAAAATCACTTTCGATTTTGCTTGTTCTCTAACCATCTCTCGAAAATGTGGGCGTATCCTGCCTGGCAGTGCCAGCTTACTATCTTTATTTCTTTTTGAAGATGTGATTCGAAGAAAACGTATGCTCCAGCCGAGATCAAGCGCGTCGGCCGCCTATTTTGGATACGCTTTCAGATGGGCGATATCCAAAAAACTTATGGCCTTAATTCTAGACTTTGGAAAGCTAAATTGAATCAAAACTTTTAGGATTAAATACAAGCTACATAGAGGAATATTACATTGTCAAAGATGTCAACTATACATTTTTATACGCTCACATTTTCATGTGGACGTATTATGTCGTCGCCCCTGTCCGTCCTGTGGGCGTATAAAAATGTATAGTTGACATCTTTGACAATGTAATATTCCTCTATGTAGCTTGTATTTAATCCTAAAAGTTTTGATTCAATTTAGCTTTCCAAAGTCTAGAATTAATAGCTATAAGTTTTTTGGATATCGCCCATCTGAAAGCGTATCCAAAATAGGCGGCCGACACGCTTGATCTCGGCTGGAGCATACGTTTTCTTCGAATCACAACTTCAAAAAGAAATAAATGATTTTATTGTAGATGAAGAATTAGATCTGTGCTCGATTACTGAAACATGGCTTAGCCAGAACTCAGATTCAGTGACAATTTCGGCTATACTTCCAGAAGGCTACAGCTTTCTACACATCCCACGTGCGTCTAGGGGTGGTGGCGTTGGACTTGTCTACAAGTCAACTTTAAAAATATCTTTGCAGTCAAATGAGGTATTCAAATCGTTTGAGTGCCTTGATTGTTTGATATTGAACCTGAACAAATCTCTGCAACTGTTAATTGTTTGTAGGCCCCCAAATTCAAATAATAATGACTTTTTTGAGGAATTTACATCACTTCTTGAAACAAAGTTAATGTCAAAAGGCGACTTGTTGATACTTGGCGATTTTAATATTCACTTTGAAAACAGTTCTGACCCACTGAGTAATCGCTTTCGGGAAATATTGCTTACCTACAATCTTCAACAGCATGTCAACAAAAAGACACATAATAAAGGTCATCTTCTTGATTTTGTCATTACACGCCAAGATGAGATACATATAGATGATGTACTGGTGGAAGATACCTTACTATCAGACCATTTTCCTATCACCTTTAAAATTATAACGAAGAAGCCGCCTTTAGACAAGAAAACAATATCGTTTCGTAAATTCAAATCTCTAAGCAACGATACCTTTTGTGAAACAATTGGTACATCAAACTTTTCCGATATCCGTGAATTATGTGATGTGAATGTAAAAGCTGATTTGTATGATACAACACTGAGAAAGATCATTGATGATCTAGTTCCGCTAACCACTAAAACATTTACTGTTAGACCAGGAAATGAGTGGAGTAACCATCAAATAGCTGAAGCAAAACAAATACGCAGAAAAGCTGAGAAAAAGTGGCGTGAGACCTCCCTTCATATTCATAAAGATCTTTATAGAGAAGAGAAAAACAAAGTCAAATATATCATTGAACAATCAAAAGTTTCCTTCTACAATGAAAAAATTCAAAATAGTGCCAACAAACAGAAAGAACTATTCTGTATTGTTGATAAACTGATTGATCATTCCTCCTCGACTGTTGTCTTACCTGATTGCACTGATAAATGTCTGCTAGCAGAAGAGTTTGCAAACTTCTTCTCCGATAAAATAACACGTATACGAACAGAACTTGATAAATGTAACAATTCCTGTGATTCTGTACCCAAATATGAGACGCCAACGGAAGTGTGCATTGACAATTTCGATTTAGTTAGCGAATCTGTTGTGTCAGATATTATTAAATCGTCAGGTCCTAAGACCTGCCCTCTTGACCCCCTTCCCACATCTTTACTAAAAGAAAACCTTAATTTATTCTTACCTGTGATTACTGATATCATAAATTCTTGTATCCAAGAACGAAAAGTACCTGATTGTTTTAAAGTTGCTAATGTCGTTCCAGTTATTAAAAAATCAACTTTAGATAGAAATGTGCTAAAAAATTACCGTCCTGTATCAAACTTAAGTTTTATCTCCAAAATTTTTGAAAAATGTATAGCCAAACAACTGATTGAACATATTGACACACACAACCTTCATGATAGTCTACAGAGTGCATATCGTAAGTTTCACAGTGTTGAGACGGCGCTTATTAAAGTGCAAGATGAAATATTAAGGTCAATAGACAATAGAAACTGTGTTCTTTTAGTACTTTTAGATTTGTCCGCAGCCTTTGACACCATAGATTCTACTGTCCTGCTACAAAGACTTCAGACAGACTTTGGTGTCAAAGGCTCTGCACTTCAGCTACTTGAAAGTTATCTTACTGATAGAAAGCAGAGGGTTGTTATCGGTAATGTGACGTCAGACTATCACAAAAATTTATATGGAGTACCACAAGGATCGGTCCTTGGACCCATTTTATTTACTCTTTATACTGCTCCAGTTGGTAAAATTGTTAAAAGACATGGTCTTGACTATCATATTTATGCTGATGATACCCAGCTGTATTTAAGTTTTAATCCTTTAAATGCGAATGAGCATGCTTTGAGCAAATCTAATATTGAGCAGTGGTATCAATGAAATTAAATTATGGATGTCTGTAAATTTTCTATGCTTAAATGGTGATAAAACTGAATTTATTTTGCTTGGATCTAATCATAACCTCAACACCATAACTGATTCCAATCCGATTAAGATTGATGGAAATGAAATTACTCCTAGTAACTCTGTTCGCAATATGGGAGCTTATTTTGATAGTAAAATGACCATGTCTAATCACGTGAACAATATTTGTAAATCCTGCTACTTTCATATCCGTAATATTGGCAAAATTCGTAAATTTCTTACCCCGGATTCAACTAAAACGCTTGTTCATGCTTTTATTACTTCAAGACTTGATACTTTTAACTCACTTTTATCCGGCTTACCCAATAAATTAATATACAAATTGCAAAAAGTTCAAAACACCGCTGCACGACTTATTACCCTTACGAAGAGACATGATCATATTACTCCCATACTTAAACAACTTCACTGGCTTCCCATTCCATATCGTATTCAATTTAAGATCCTTTTAACTGCTTATAAATGTTTTCATGGCTTAGCCCCATCTTATTTATGTCATCTAATTGAAAAACAAACAAATGCTCGCAGTCTCCGTAGTTCAAATGACATTTATCGTCTCAAACCAAGATCTGCCAGAATGGTTACATATGGTGAAAGATCGTTTTCATTTCTAGCCCCAAACCTGTGGAATGATTTAAAACCATCTGGTTCTGATACTGATATTCGTTCTAGAACTTCAGTACTATCTTTTAAATGTGCTATATAAATGTGCTATATAAATGTTTAAATAATAATAATAATTATATCACCGTTACACCCTAAGAAAGGTTGAGTTCATATTTCGGAAAAATCGGACCAAAATTACCATACAAAATGGCCGCCGTTCGTACGCGAATACTGTTAAAAAGTGGTATATCCAGGTTGTGGACCCTGTAGAGATCACAATTTTAATTTGATTTTGATGAAACTTGAAATGCATGGTTAAAACCCAAAGATCTTGGTTCCTTTCAATATTTGCGCATATCAGATCGTAACTTCCTGAATTATGGCCCCTAATTATACGCTAAATCTTCTTTGTTTAGCTTGTGGTCCCTCTGGAGGTTACAATAATTATCCGATTTAAAAAATCGTTTGATTATATCATCGTTACACCCTAAGAAAGGTTGAGTTCGAATTTCGGAAAAATTGGACCAAAATTGCCATACAAAATGGCCGCCATTTGTACGCGAATACTGTTAAAATATGGTATATCAAGAAGGTTGTGGACCCTGTAGAGGTCACAATTTTAATTCGATTTTGATGAAACTTGAAATGCATGGTTATAACCCAAAGATCTTGGTTCCTTTCGATATTTGGGCATATCGGATTGTAACTTCCTGAATTATGACCCCTGATTATACGTAAAATCGTCTTTGTTTAGCTTGTGGTCCCTCTGGAGGTCACAATTATTATCCGATTTAAAAAATCGTTTGATTATATCACCATTACACCCTAAGGAAATTTGACTTCGAATTTGTAAAAATTCGGAACAAAATTGCCATACAAAATGGCCGCCGCGTGAACACGATTACTGTTATAAAATGGTATATCAAGGTTGTGGACCCAGTATAGGTCACAATTTTGATTCAATTTTGATGAAACTTGAAATGCATGGTTATCACCCAAAGATCTTGGTTCTTTCGATATTTGCACATATCAGATCATAACTTCCTGAATTATGGCCCCTGAATGTCCGAAAAATCGCCTATGGTCCCTCTGGAGGTCACGATTGTTATCTGATTTAAAAAAATGTTTGACTCTATCACCGTTACACCATATGGAAGGTTGAGTTTGAATTTTAGAGAAATCGGACCATAATTACCAGACAAAATGGCCACCGTTTGTACGCTAATAGTGTTAAAATATGGTATGTCAAGGTTGTGGACCCAGTAATAGGTCACAATTTTAATTCGATTTTGATGAAACTTGAAATGCATGTTTATAACCTAAAGATCTTGATTCTTTTCGATATTTGCGCATATCAAATTGTAATTTAATGAATTATAGACTTTGATTGTAGGAAAAATAACTTTTGGTTTTGCTTGTTCTCTATCCATCTCTCGAAAATGTGGGCGTATCCTGCCTGGCAGCCGCTGGTTTATTTTCGACGCCATCATGAAGCAAAGAAACACAATTCCCACCAGAAATGTAAAAATGCTGACACTGTATATCGTCATAGATGAATTGACGGCCGTTGATTTGAGGCGATATTTCTTTTTAAAAATTATATTTATAGTTACTTTAAACGTCTGTTCTATTTTTAAAAATTCTTAGGAGATACTTGTTCAGGTTTTTTTACCATTATTACAGAGGAAAGTTATAATTTTAGTGGAACTGACTTTGCAATATTATTTATTTATAGTAATAATACCATTGTTACTTTGTACAATTGAATTTTATATCATTGGATACAAAACACAAGAGTCTTTCTTTGAATAACAAATAAATTTGTTTTAATTATTTGCAATTTTGTGAAGGGTATTCGAATTAACAATAATTCACTAATTGGCTTAGTGATATATGTGGCCCTGTTATTAGTTTAGGAGCTGACTAATCTTTAAATTTGCTCTGGGGTTAAATAGTGGTGTAAAATCGATATGGCTGCAAATTGATGCATCGTAACCTATAGGTTACCATTTCAAATTTCAGGCAGATTAGCGTAACCTATTGCGAGGTTACCATATAAGAGGCTTATTTCATACCCTGCTTAAATGCCAGTTTCATTTTATTTAAATGTACAATATTTTCTGTTAATTTTTGGAGTGAAGCACTAAAGGCAAAGGGCAATTTTAATCCGTTTTCTTCGATTTCGATGTGAATAGAATTTCAAGATAAACTGTCAGGACCGGTACTATAAAGTAGACCTATAATTAGCACTTAGATTATTACAAGTGAATATTTATTTATTACAGAAAAAATAAATATCAAGTCTGGGGTAAAATAGGGGTGGAATGATTTTTTTTTCTTTCTATACATGTATTAACATTAAATCCTCCAAAAGTTAAAATTGTAATGTGTACCAGTCAATCAATATTGAATACAAATTTTAACCCTATCACAAATGGCTGTATAGGTAGAAGACACCTACGGAATTTAGAAATTTAAGGCATTTGGGGTGGGGTAGTGTAGGTGTGTTTTAAAATTTGTTAATATTTGTTGGACCCACAAGTTAATGTTAGGACCTACAACTTTCATGAATGGCATCTACCAGCGGGTCCTGTAGGCCTACAACTTTTCTTGACGAATTTTATACACTGGCGTACACGTAAATACAGTGCCATGCAAGGTGTGATTCGTGTTTTGATATAAATTTATTACGGATACCGGAAAATCTGAATTCCACAACTCAACGGCGAAGTATTCGAATTAGTATGGAAGTGTGGTACCATGATACTTTGCGGAATTCACTTGGATACCGATGATAGAATTGTACGAATCTTTGAGTCCCTGAGCCAAAGCAGATTCGCCGCCTTTCAATAACTTTTAGACATTCCGATGGCCCAAAAAAATTGTTCATATTATTACGGTATTTATATGCTGCAAAGTACGTCAAAGACCTAAAGAAACGTATCTGTGTACCTACATTACCTAGCCTAATATATCAAATCACCATTTGTTTCATAAGTACCCATTTACAACCTGAAAAACAGCAGCTAACATTGCCTAAAATTGACGAAAAAATGAGCAAAAAGCCCCAAAAAACACCTGTTTGCCGTATCTCAGCTATGGTCAATTTCTGAGATCAGCGGTTTTGCCCATCGAGTAGCCCCATGGGCATGACCAAACCCTGTCAATATGAATGGAATCAGCCGACCCCTCACCTTCCCGATTATATTTCGTCATATCACTTCCGGTCATAAATGAGAGCGTAGCACGTGCCGCAGATTGTCATTGTAGCGTTTACACTTGAACTAAGAAGACGTGGTCTTCTATTTGCCGCACTGAGTCTTGTCTCAGTTGTTCAAGGATTTATACTAAGTCATTTATTTGATATTTGTCTGCCGCATTTATTTTCTTTTTTGAAAGAAATAAATATTTATAAAACTTTTTACGACAATCATAAACTTGCACGAGTCACGGACTCGTTTGTGGCAAGATGGCGGACGACAAACACAAAAAGAACTTGAGAAGTTCGTCGGCTGGTAAAGTTGATTTGGGCTGGGAAGATTTAAACCTAGCCTTACTAGAGGATAGTACCGATGTTTATACGGAACTTTCAACCCAAATATCCAGGAGAAATGTGAAAAAACTCCGGTAATGGCTAGTCAGATGACGAAGTCAAAAATCGACTCGACTTTAGCTTCACCTTTACCGTCAACTTCTGGTTCTAAACTGCACGCTGGTCAGAGAAGCAGTAAAAAATCTTCAAGAGATTCATCGACTCATTCGTCTGTAAATACAGAAATAATAAAAATTCTGAAAGACATTCAGGAAAAACAAGAAGAACAAGCCTCCAGACTTGTTACTTTAGAAAATCAATCATATAATTATAATTATGATGAAGACGAATATGATGAGCAATATGAACGTGAAACTGACGAGGAGTCTTCTATTGATCCAAGCCAAAATCATCCGGTCCATAAACGGAAATTAGTTCCGTCGCCCTCAAAGGATGAAAATGGTGGCGATACTGAGAATAGGTTTTCGTTAATGTCAAATCGTTTCAAACCGTCTGACTCTGTCGTTGACAAAAATGTTGATGTAGTACTGGCTAATAATGTAAATGAACTCTTCAAAAATGGTATGAGTGAGGACCAGTACAATGCTTTAACTAAGGATGAAGTTACAGCACGTCCGAAAAATTGTGATGGTTTGGTACCGGTAAAAACAAACCAGTTAGTATGGGACATTATGACACCAGAATCGAGGAGTTCTGATCGGAAAATGCAGGCCATTGAAAGTTCGGTTATCAAGTCTGCTATCATATTGTTAAAGCAGTAGATTCTCTTGCAGATATAGCCGAGACTCCTAACTTGCTGAGTACAGCCATACCAGAAATTATAGATAAACTGAACGACAGTTTAGCCCTTTTGGGTCACTCAAACCGTCAAATCAACCTCACTAGAAGGGACTTCATAAAGGCTGATCTACGCCCAGAATTTTCGCACTTGTGTGCACAGTCACAGCCTTTTACCACTTTTTTATTTGGAGATGATGTGCCCAAGTTAGCCAAAGAAATAGCCGACTGCAGTCGCATTGGCCAGAAATTGCAGAACTATGCCCAAAGAAGTTCTTTCTCAAGAGGTAGACCCTGGAGAGGTAGATCAAGAGGGCGATATGGAAGAGGCAGAGGTCGTGCCATAAATCCACAAGCACAAGCTAATTTGAAGTATTCTTCAAAAAACTACAGACGGGGCAGTATGCCCCAGAATCTGAGAAGCAAAAGTCAACAGACTCAACTAATAAGGTGAGTTACACGGCAGGGCGCTTGAAATATTTTTCCTCGGCATGGAAGGAAATAACTTCTGATCCCCATGTTCTAGATATAGTCAAACACTGTCACCTTGAATTTATAGATGGCATCTCTCCAAATCAACATAACTTTAAATTTGAACCTAAATTTAACACTCAAGAGAGTGAAGCTATTGAATCAGATTTTTCTAATATGGTAAAAACTAAGGTTCTTATTGAGGTAACCCCTCAGTCAAATCAATTTCTTTCGCCAATTTTTGTAAGGCCTAAGAAAGATGGAGAGTTTCGCATGATTTTGAACTTAAAGAAACTCAATGAGTTTGTACCTTATCGCCATTTTAAAATGGATACATTCGAATCTACCCTTAACTTGGTCTCAAAAGATTGTTTTATGAGCACGATTGACATCCGACACGCATACTATTCTGTTAGTATAGCTGAGGAAGATCAGAGATATTTTCGTTTCCTATGGGGGGGGGAAATATTTCAGTATACATGCTTGCCAAATGGTTATTCTCTGGCGCCCCTACTATTTACTAAGCTTATGAAGCCAGTTTATTCGTCGCTTAGAAACGCAGGTATTCAGTGCTCAGGATATATTGACGATAGTCTTTTGTTAGCAGAATCTGAAAATGAATGTAACCACAGTGTACAGACCACTGTTAATTTGATAGAAAATTTAGGTTTTATGGTTCATTCAAACAAGAGTGTTTTTCAACCATCAAAACAAGTTACATTTCTAGGTAATGTGATTGATTCTAGTAGCATGACTGTTTTTCTTCCAGAGAACAAGAAAGCTTACATTAACATTGCAGATGAATGTTTAAGAATTTCAAAGAAAGTTGAAGTTACTATTCGTGATTTGGCTCATGTTATTGGACTTATCATATCAAGCTTTTCGGCCGTAGAATACGGGCCATTATTTTATCGAATTTTGGAGTCAAGTAAGGTACAGGCTCTAAAGGAAAAGCAAGGTAACTTTGATAACTTTGTTCTTATCACACATGATATGCAGTCTGAACTTGCTTGGTGGTATACAAATATACATAGTCAGATACGCCATATCTCCCATGGTAACCCAAATATCACAATAACAACAGACTCTTCCCTCCAAGGATGGGGAGCTGTTTTGGAATCTGTTGCTAAAACAGGGGGACAATGGACATGTTCAGAGAAACAGAATCATATCAATTATCTAGAAATGTTGGCTGTTTTATTTGCCCTAAAATCGTTTAAAACTCATTTGCAGCCGTTTATGCATGTGAAGGTCTTGTGTGATAACACTACGGCAGTCAGCTATATCAACAATATGGGTGGCATGAAGTCTGCATCATGTAACTTGGCAGCTAGGAAAATATGGTTTTGGTGTATAGACCATAATTTGTGGATTTCTGCCTCTCACATTGCAGGAAAATCTAACACTGATGCTGATTTCTGCTCAAGGGTTTTCAATGACCGCACTGAATGGAAATTGAAGCCATCAATATTTCAATCTATATGTCAAAAATTTTGCACTCCAACGATTGATCTCTTTGCCTCAAGGCTCAATAAACAAGTGTCTTGTTTTGCATCTTGGAGTCCAGACCCAGAATCTTTATTCGTGGATTCATTTACAGTTGATTGGAATCAATTTGAGTGTGTATATATTTTTCCTCCTTTCAGCCTATTGGGACGCTGTATCAAGAAGATACGAGAGGACGAAGCTACAGGCATAGTTATTGCCCCTCTATGGCCAACCCAAGTTTGGTTTGCCCATCTAATGGAACTACTCATTCATCCACCTTTACTGATTCCGAAAATGAAAGACTTGCTGACATTGACACACAAAAAACAGAATCAGAGTCATCCCCTTCGACGAAAGTTGATATTGATCGCTTGCCATATCTCCGGAAATCATATAAAGAACAAGGTCTTTCTGAACAGTCTACAAGAATTCTCCTGGCTTCCTGGAAAACTGGGACTAAAAAACAATATTCCATGTTCATTAAGAGATGGATACAATACTGTGGTCAAAAGAAGATTAGTATCATTCAATCATCTATAGCAGATGTTACAAGTTTTCTCACAGAACTTTTTGAAACTGGGTTAAGCTATAGCTCCCTAAACACAGCAAGGTCTGCATTATCATCAGCGATGGGAATCATTATTCAAGGACATTCAGTTGGAACTCATCCAGTTATAGCAAAATTTATGAGGGGTGTGTTTAATTTGAGACCCTCGAAACCGCGACATATGGTGACATGGGATGTAGGTAAAGTTTTGCTTTACTTGAAGAAGCTTTCGCCAGTGAAGGACTTAAGTTTGAAAGACTTAACTCTGAAACTTACAATGCTAATTGCACTGACAAATGTGTTACGAGTACATGCTATTCATCTTTTATCTATAAAGAATATGGTTAAAACTAAATGTGAATTTTCTTTTGAACTCAGTGGTTTACAAAAACAGAGCAGACCAGGTGCTAGTGTTAAATGTGTGTCAATGAAAGCTTACCCTCCAGATAGGAGGTTGTGTGTATATACTGTCATGAAAGAATATTTACAAAGAACAGTAGATATTCGTAAAAACGAGTTTTCATTATTTTTGAGTTTTATTAAACCCCATAAAAAGGTGTCCCGGGACACAGTGTCTAGATGGATTAAAACTGTGATGGAACGTTCTGATATAGACACCAATGTTTATGGTTCACATACAGTGAGGTCAGCTGTATGTTCTAAGGCTCATAAAAACTCTGTTCCTATTCTAGATATTCTGCATGTTGGTGGCTGGAGCAATGCAGGAACTTTTTTCAAATTTTATAAGACGGATATGTAATACCTACTTAAAGTTCTAGATTTGTGGATACAGTACTCAAAGAATAAACTAAAATTGCCAATCTTGTTGTTTCTTTGTTACTATGTGTATGTTATATGCCAAATATAAAGATTTCACCAGCTTTGAAGTCTCATTTATGACCGGAAGTGATATGACGAAATATAATTTAAAAAATTGACGAGACTTACCTTGGTACAGTTGAAGTCAATTTTAAATTATGTGAGTCATAAGACTCACTGTAGGGATTAAATGTGTCCCGCCCATCCCTACAATTTTGCCAGCTTGTGTAAGCTGTGCACATACAAGTTAATCTCATGATAAAATGGAATCCGAATCTACTATAATTTTCTTGTTCAATCTTATATATTTTTGTTACTTTAAAGAATGACAATCTGCGGCACGTGCTACGCTCTCATTTAATCCCTACAGTGAGTCTTATGACTCACATAATTTAAAATTGACTTCAACTGTACCAAGGTAAGTCTCGTCAATTTTTAAAATTTTGCATGATTTTGCATGGTTTTCTCTAAGGATGTAAACAGTCACTCGGTTGACTGGTTACGGTTCAGTTCGGCAAGCTGTCCAGTTCGATATTCACCTGACCGTTACTCGTTCTATATAAAAAAAAATGTCAGTGTACATCGACTAGTAGTAAACTAGCATTAGCCCATGCTCTCTTGTTCATATTACACGTTGATATAAAACTTTCCCGGTAATAAAAATCCGTATTCACTGATCGAAAACGTAGTACTAAAATTATGCCATGAACAAAGTATCTTTCGTCCCTCTGGCACATGGCCAAATGGTATAATCTTTTCGTCGTTTCTTATTGCGTTGTATCTTCGGGCTGGATAATCTTGACTACAGGACACTACAGGTTGACTATTGACTGATGGTATGCGTATGAAAATGAAAGTAATGCTGTGCGCGCGAATAAATGGATTACATTATTATAACACTGCATATTGAGGTGGAGGTAGGTGGGGCCATAGAATATTCCTGTATTTAATGTCACACAACGGCATGTGATACACCTGCGCGAGTGACGACCACGTGGTAGCATACCATTTTGTATTACCTCAGGTTGACCGGTCACAGTCGGTTTTTAGCCCATCAGTTAACCTGTTCAAATTTTTTTGACCCGTTACATCCTTAGTTTTCTTGTGGACATGCACTTAAGTTCTTTTGAAGCCAATCACATACAAATTACATGATTTTGTTCTGTACTAACAACTCTCTCAGTCTCAGCAATAATATCTCAGAAGTGATATTATTAACCATCGCCAAATATTTTATATCATGAGATGTTTGCTTGTGGACGAGATTACTGACACCCGTTCAATATATGAATGCAACATACAAACAGCTGACCGTAATCATGCAATAGACCATAATTATCGATTTTTATACGTCCACATTCATAATGTGAACGTATTATGCCGTCGCCCCTGTCTCTGTGTGTGTGTGTATGTATGTATGCGTTTGTGGATGGTCCTTATCGAGGATACACACCTTCTATTTGCGGACAAGGCCTGAAACGAGGTCGTCCTCGATTTGATCGAGGACGTCCTCGATTAGAACTGGCTATCCAGGCATGTTCAGAAGCCCCAAAATAGATATATCTGTAAAAATCACGTGATTATAATTCATACCTCGATAAAGCGATTCTGTACCGTTGGGGTGTATCAGTGTGTTAAGCGTTTTTTATCAAGCAAAATTCCTGTGTGTATCGGCTAAATTTAAGATGTCCTCGTTTATGCTAGTTAATACAAGGCCCTCGGTTAATGGTTACACAACACACACACAAATAGTCACGTGAAAGTCAATTTTCGGATTGACGAACGCCGCTATGAATAGTCAGTGAAAAAGAATACTGTATAATAACAGATATATTCGTGGTACGTGGTGTGTTTTGCTTCCAGGTAATAAATGCCGTGGCTTACAGTAGGTAACATATGCAGACATATTCCGAGCATGGTCTATATAAATAGATGCATACAGGCCCGAGGCTAGTGGGGGGGGGGCTGGGCTCTCAAAGCTTCTAATTTCCGTGCTCTCCCCTCCTCCTGCTTACGGCAGTCGGCGATGACCTTCGTTCATTGATTTTTTGTCGTCGGAAATTTAACCTTCTCGTCCCCCTATGTCGGCTAAATTTTGGTTTCTGGCTTAGGGCCTGGATGCATATGTAAGCATACTCGTTCCCTTTATCCAAGTTATAACATACCGGTATGATTTACAAACAAAAACAGGGGCTTTTGTGGCCTAAGGATAGATAACGTTTTATTGCACGCAAGTAGAATAGATAGTTATACATGTAATATGCATCGAATTTCTTCCTCGCTTTTTCTTTTTATTCAGGTACCGAATATGCAAACTCTCGTTATACGAGTGTGCTTGCATTGAGTGTCGGCCCCCATAATCGAGGACAATTACCGTAGAGTATTATATCTTCTGAGTGACTGATACATGGTGTTTCATATAATCAGTAACATATATGTATATTAATTTGAAGGCGGGGGGGGGGGGTACATATAGAACATGATCATCTGTCTTAAATTATGTGCTTAAATGCCAAGGGCGATCCCTTGATCAACTTGAAATAGACAACACCGTCGATTCTTCATCTGAACAAGATTTATTTAGTTCAGATGAAGAATCCGACGGTGATGTAAAAATCCCTCAGAAAACAGCTTTTACCAATCAAGCTAAAAAATCCAAATGGTCTGAGGATGAAATTTGTGATATTCATTCCTTAAAACATATACTACATCTTCGTATACCAGGGAAGAAGGACATAGAAGAGGTCCAAAAAAGACATCCGGTACTGAAGAGGAGATCTTGGAGAAATATTAAAGATTATTGTCGATATAACAAAACCAAGATCTTGAAATAAAATAAAACCAAGTACGAACAATCCAAACCATTAGACAAAATTCGAAGTCCTAAAAATGGTATAGGCAAAAATGTGTAAAAACGCAAAATAGTGTAATCAGCATATGGACTGTTCACCGTGTACAAAATACACGATGAACAGTGGTAACAGGTGTCCTAGGAAGAGTAAGCTTACCCTGCCTGGCGCGCCACACCCGCCATAGCAGCATCCAAACTATTAGGCGAAATCTCGGTAAAATTGCGTGATAGACCAATGAACTATCGGTATGCAAAATACACGTGATGAACAGTGTTAACGATGTAGTACACATATATAATCAGGGAGATAGTATACCCGTCAATTAAATATGTCTAGAATAATAGTCGAGAGAGACATGTTATATTTACCGATCAAGTCAATATGACGACCATAAAACTTTTTAAAGGCTTTAATAAGTCTAGTTCGCAAGTATCCCTGTAGTTGAAGCTTAGATGACAAATGCCTCGATCTACTCAAAAAATCAGAATAGAATGAACAAGCTCTCGCGTAACGAATTAGCTGAGACACAAACACTCCATAAGCTGGTGATATTGGGATGTTACTACTAATAAATGGAAAGTTAACAATCGGAAAGTCAAAGTCATCACGTTTATCGTACAATTTAACACTTAGTTTATGGCAATTGTCAAAATCGAGACGCAGATCCAAGTAGGAAGCGCAATTGTCACTGTCAGTAGTATTTTTAATTTCGAGCTCATCAGGATATATGAATTCTATATAATCACTGAATTTTGGATTATTCAGTGATAGAACATCATCGATATATCGATAAGTGAAATTAAAATGTCTAACTAAACGTTGGATTGAAGATGTTTTAAATGTTTATTGCTATTTTGATCTTTTGGCTTGAAAGAAAATCTCAATTTCGATCTAAATATTCTTAATCAATATTTTCATTTATTTTGTCTTTATCTCAAAATTAGATTGTGCGCAATTTAATGTAACAGGTCACATATTTGAAATGTATTTGTTACTAACTTTAATTTTTTTTATTCCATTTTTAGCAGGAAACAGAATTTTCACATGGAGACGATTTATACGATGATGTTATTACAGCTCCTTCTAGTTCAGATCCTGCTGAAGTGAATGTAAGAGCTATTTACATGTAACACCCACCATATTTCTATCCCAGACAATGCTTAACCCATTTCACTTTAGAGCCAATTAAAAGATTAGCTGTCTACACCTAATCTCATTAAATACACAGGGCCCATCTCCCTAAGTCAATTAGTGCAGAAATGTAATTTGTACAAACAATTCTGAAAACTTTACATAGAAAAATAAATAATTCTTAAAGGAGCTAAATCGCTAACATTTGGGACCTAGAAATTGACCCTAATGGGTCGCAAGGCATATAATAATATAATCTGTATATAAACTGATTTACATTAAATTGTTTCCGTTTTGGGTCTAATTTCATATCAGATATTTCCAGCGAAATACGGCATTAGTCTCAACCGAAAAGGATTCTTTAGTGTCTGGTTATTCCAGTCTACCGCGCATGCCCTCAGATACGATATGGCCTCGTCGTTTAACAGGACTTGTGGAATATGTCTAGCCTCGTTCGTTCTGGTCACTTGTTATAAGTGACGCTGAAACACAGTATGGTACACGATTCGTGTACCAACTGTAAAATATTTATTTTTATTTAAATATTGGATATCAGAGGCCCATCTTTTTTGCGGTAAGATCACAACACCAATGTTGATTTAAATTGACCAATAATTCATGTTTTCGAACTCGACGATTTTGGACGAAATTGAGTTACGGACTTAGGTCCTTTAAATGAAACTTTAAAAGTATGTAAGACCATAGTTATTTGATTTCCTGGTTTACTTGATTAACCATTTTTAATTCAGTATCAACGATGGAATACAAGGCAATAAGCCAACTCTGTTTCCCGTACGTGATGTTACTAAGAATAGAATAAAGTAAAAATAGAAAGCGTCTATTAATTGGACAACAAAGAAATTACTTCAGGCTTGCAACATAGAATTTTTGGTTAATTTAACTGAAACCTAAAGAAGAATTCTCGCGAGAAATATTATGAAATATGAAAATTTGTAGAATGTTGTAACGAATATAATGCAATTTTCTAGTCTTCGTGACTATATTTTGAATAGTGGTTTCATTTTAAAATAAATATAAAACAAGAAGCTAGAAATGCCGAGAACTATTTGGATTGGAATAACAATAGCTAAAGTCAGAAAAAGGTGCGTTGACATTGCCGTATGTACGAGTGCTATTATTACATTATTGTCCCCCGCCTTTTGAAGAAAGCAGGGGACTATTAAAATGGGTTCGTCTGTCTGACCGTCACACTATTTGGGACACAATAAGTTCTTTCCTAATTGAGCTAGAATATTCAAACTTGGTGTAGGTGTTTATTAGGTCAATGCCTTGATGGGAGTTCGAAGATGAGCATGTTCTGCTTAGGGTAAGCAGAGATAAGCAATTTGATTGGTTGATGCTTTGGGACACGATAACTTTAATCCTAATTAAGTGAGAGTGATGAAACTTGGTGTATACATGTAGTTTCATTACATCAATACCTTGACTAAGTTCTATAATGAGCATTTTCTGCTCAGGGCGAGCAAAGCAATAAGTAATTTCATTGGCCTAGACTTTGGAACACAATAACCCCAATTCTAATTAAGCTAGAATGTTCAAACTTAGTTTACAGTACACTTAACACGGAATTATGAAATTCTTCCTTGGTCTGGGTTTTTTTCCGCTCCAGAATCGCTGTGATTATAGGCATTATTGGCGCGAAAAAAAAACGCGGTGAAAATATAAAAACGTTGGCGGATTAAAGTTCCCGAATATATATCCAAAAGTCGACAGATTATAGACCGTGAAAAATTAAATATAGTCGGCCTATTTTAGTCCCTGAAAAATTAAATTTAATCGGCCGAGACTGGTCAGCAATGTTTACATGAATGTCGACCATATTGTTACTGTGGTATTGGAACAATAACTCAGGTTAGCTGTTCGCCTGTTGTGCTCCATGGCTTTCTGTATATATCCTTCGCAAATTGATTATGAAAAGTAACTAAAACCTACTGATACATGTTTATACTCAATCTATCCTTTATTCCTGATTTTCATCGATATTAAAATCGTTAATCTATCTATCTACAGTACACATCACACGGAAGTATGAAATTCCGCCTAGGTCCGCGTTTTTTCCGCTCAAGAATCGCGGTGTTTTCTCATTTGCACTGCGCGGAAATCTAGCCATTCTGGGCGGAAAAACGCGACGGAATTATAAAAAAAGTTTGCGGATTATATATTTAGCAAGTACAATCCTTTATTCGGCTCATTCATTACCGGTAAAATCGGGGTATTCATGGCCAGTATATTATAGGGTTGATTGGCCGGTAAAGGTGCTAACTAGTACTTTATTAATTAATGATTTTGACGATTGGTGTTTGATGTATTAACAGTGGTTGTTTTTTTTTAATGAGTTGTTTAAATTATTTAAGCTTGAGATTGTAAATCCCGGCTTTGTTATTTTGTATTTTAAACTTCAAACCAATTCCGATGCAAGCTTGGAATGAACACATGTCGACTGGGTGACGCCACGGCAAAATCCTAAAAAAAAACTGTTCCCTTTCGTGTCCATTTATCGCCCGTATTTCTGTTATATCATTTATAAAAAAGACGTTAACATTTTCTGCTATTCCATATATACGGTATTCTGTTTGTCATAGCCGGCAATGCAAAACCCATCATTCGCTAATCGTTCAACGTTAACGATGTTTTAAATTAAATAGCATACGTATCGTTAATATTTCTTTCTATTTCTACATCATATATTTCTGCTATTCCGTATCAACAGTTCTAACACGTCCCTGTTCAAGGTCAGTGGTACTGTTGTCAGTCAATTCATACAAGAATTTTCATTGGCTCAATATCAGTCATTAATATTCAGGGTGTGATTACAGATAAACTGACATATATTGACGTTCTTCTGTCTAACCGGTCAGGGAATCCACTTAACGTATATCATTCACATAGTCAATTCGTTCTCAATTTGTGTTACGTTCGACTCACCAAAATTAAATTCACAACCCGCGACACTGTTACCGTACTCCTGAGCGGTTCGTCTCGTAGCCATTCTGAATAAATAATTTTTAAAATTTGAAGTTTCGTTGGTATTTTTTATACATTGCTGTAAATTTTACATCTAGCCGTTTCAAGTTAAGGATAGTTTCATACATGTACAACATGGATTCACCGAATGATTCATTATTATAATTTACCAGTACCGTCAATTATCAAAAGAGATGTCAAAGTATTTTGATTATACTGTACACGTAGATGCAGTCCATTCAATAACCTGTATCTATAACTCAAATGGTTTCTCAATTAGCAGAATGTCAAAATAAAGAAAACAAAGTTACACTTATTTGTACACAAGGGTCAATAACACTCTTGCTGGCTTGACAGGTCCAGAAAAAAAATAGCCTTATTGTAACTACTAGATGTTTAAATGTCCTACCTGTTGTGTAAATTATCCATTACATCCTAATTTACTTGTCCAGAGGGTTCGAAAATATATTTAAATCCAAGTTGCATTTGAAAGTGTTTACGTAAAGCTTTTCAAACCATGTAGTTGAATTTTTCCGATTTTTTTAAAATTCGGTGTGCTAAGAAGAAAATTGTATCATCAATTAATTGGGATATTGTAAAATAGTACAATTTGTTAACCAGAATAAAGATTGGGACATATTATTAAGTTACAACAAGAGTGGTATTATCCTTTTAAATAGTCCCACGCTGTAATAACCTTTCTGTTAGACAATTTATTCTATACTGTTTGATGTGTGCGTGCCAGTAATGCACGCTTTCCTTTGATGTGTTTTTGTTTGAATCGCATTAAACCCATGTGGCGAGAGAAGACGAATGTCTCCACGCCCCGTGTGAATTCGCTTGTCCGTAGATATTATAATAATAATGTAGATGGATTCCCTGACCAGTTGTTAGGTAAATTTAAATCTTCATTGAATATAATTACTTGATAGAACACCGAATACACCGAGAAACAATCATTCAATAATATATTTTCGTGATGGCATCGCCGAAGCTGAATTCCAATGATATGTGACATGTCGGTGGCGAACTAGGTCAATAAATTTGAATAAAGCAGTTCTAAATAGCACTTAACATTATGATGTTTTTTTTTTATTTTAAACACATTCCGACAAAGGCTTAATTTTTAAAATATTGTCGTTTTTATTGAAGGCTATATCATAATCGTACTATCATAATCGTACGGATTTTTTAAAATTTTGAATCAATTTCGAGTGTGGTTGTCATTTGACAATTTGGCCGTGTGTCTATCATTGGCGGATGAGTGAATAGTTGGTGATGGACAGAAAACTACAAATTGTGTTAGAAAAATGCTAATATTTTAGATATCGAATTAATAAACACAAAATATTTTACCGAATATACGAAGACAGTATTTTATTCTGAAATATTACGAACTTCAGGCTTGTACATGGATTAAATACAACTCACGCGTCATGTTTTTATTACTAATCCATTACAATTAATTGCGTGTGTATTTAATAATAAACAATGGAGTACATGGTTTTTTTACCAATACGTAAGTGTTTAACAGTTTATTTGACAATAAATACAACTCAGTTATTGTTTGTTGATTAGCGTTATGAATTTAGACAAAATAGTAACTTCAACAATGTTTTTGTAATAAAATATACACGTATTGTTTGACTTTATCCGATGATTAAAAAAATTGTCGATGTTTATTATTGGCTCAAAAGTAATTTGACCCCTTTTAGATATATGAAATCACATTAAATCATCAAAGAGAGGCCACGTGCGATTATATTCTTTGATCTTTGATACACGGGACATTTCTGCACGCAAAAGGCAACAGATACAAGTTGACAGGATGTACAATGTACCATTTATTTGGGGTTCATGTGGAATGCAGTTATTCTTCTCTAAAATAAAATGAGTGCCTTGGATTTTTGTGTGGATTTGATAACGGTTATACTTTACTAATATTCTATGACATCGTAGACTTGTGTCGCGTTCATTTAATTTTTACGGTAAGTACGATCTTATGTCTGATTTGAAAGCGCTTTCGACTCTCGTTGCAAGTTCTATTTGTCTTATATCTATTTGTAAGACCGGTAACCTAAATACCGTTATAGTTTGCAATATAAAAGTCTATCTTTGCCGTGATTCGAGAGGAATTCTTAACTGCGCACTCTTAATACAGTAAATATGCCAAACAATTTGAACACGGCATAAACATCTAAACATGTATTGTGTTATGCATACCTGTCCTTCAAAATGTTCTAGACATGCATATCGTGAAGAATATGTAAACACACGTGTTCTTGCTATACAACAATTCAATTTGCACGGACTAAATACCGAGCCGTGCGAAATTTGCATGTAACGTGGATATACATGTACTTCTAGATGATTCTTTAATAAATTTAGTAAAATATGCCGTACATTGTACATGTTATAAAACACAAGAGTCGGCGATGCTGTTATTTTTATATTGATGACGACACCTGTTATACTTTGCATTGTACATATTTTTGCAGTCAGACTTACATGCTGATAATGTTGTTTTCGGAACCTGAAACAATTTGACCTCTAAATTATGGATACGAGTACAGCGTAACAATATAGTGTAGGCACGTGAAAATTCAACATATTAAATTTCCCACTAGATACATTTCAATTTCCTCGACGTTCTAACAAATCCACGCTAGTCAGTGGTTTAGAAAATCTGCCGTGGTCGGTGGTTAAGCAATTCCGCGGTGGTCCGCGATTTACTCAAATTCGCGGAGGAAATTTAGAGCGGAATTTAGAGCGGGGGCAGAGCGGATTAATAACCTGTGGTCCGCGATTTTTCATTTTCGCCCAGGTCGGTCGGACTTAAGCGGAATTTCATACTTCCACTTGGTTTGTACTGTATCTAGTTGGTGTTTAACGTCTGCTTCCACTTAAGTGATATCGCAGACAAGACATATGAGAGCCGAAGCTGCTTCCTGTTTTTTAGAATATGATTTTGCAATATTTCCATTAAGGCCTTAGGCCGTGGATTAGGTTTTAGTGGGAATTTCTTCCCTTTATTTAATAAAAGCATATTGTTTGGTGGATGATCTCTTCTGCTTCTGGATTGGTAGATGTCATCTTTGTGGGATTTGTGTTTAGGTGCCAGGCCTGTCTTCTCATGACCTCTCCTTACTCCACTATCACACTCTGTAGATTTTTGGCAGAATAGTGTTTAGATGCCGAGCCTGTCTGATCATGACTCCCTCTTACTCGACTATCCCGCCAGTTATTTATATTGTTATTATTGTTAAAAATAAATAAAATAATGGAAAATAATTTAAAATAAAAGGAATAAAATAAATTTGTAGGATAGTTGGGGTTCCTTGGAGAGGACGTTTTTACTCAGCCACCCTACGTTGTAAAAATAAGTTAAGAAAATAAAAATAAGTAAAAAATAAAGAAAGAAAGAAAAAAGGATACATATAGGTTTGTAGGATGGCTGGGCTTCCTTCGAGAGGACGTTTTTACTCGGCCATCCTACGTTGTATGGAAAATTTGTCTAGCCATGACCCTCTCTTATTTTACTATTCTACTTACTCCAACTGTGTCCATTAGGGTGTGGATTTCTTCAAAGATTTGCAGTTTCATATCTGGTCTAGGGAAGAGTAGGTTCTTAGTAGTGAATGGTATGTTGTTGTCTCCATTATTCTCACTAGTTCCCTTCTCTCCTCCTTGTAAACCTCACAGTCTACCAGGACATGGTTGATGGTACACTCTTCTCCTCACTCGCAGACGATCACTTGGTGTTTGTAGTTTCGCAGCCGCTCTTTCACCCTTAGTTTCGATATGAGTCTGCATATATCTCTTCTAGGGTGATTGGTCGCTGTTTTGGCGTAGATCTCGTCATCCAGTCGGAATCTGTATGTGTCCAAGTTCAACGAGATTTAATTCCCAGATTGAATGGACTTGTCTTTTAACCATACCGTGGTGCTGTAGGCTATGGTGCGGAGCATGGGTTCCATGTCGGCCGTATATGCCGTTCAGGACCTAGGGCTCTGGGAGATGAGCGGATCTGGGTCAGACCCGTAGGTCATTTTGCACGCCGAAAAAATAGCATATTTTGTGCTGAATCATAAAATCCCGGACACGACGAAACTCCGTGCGTGTCGTGATGTAAACTGTCGGGTGTAATAAAATCAACAGTGTTCAGTAGCCCACGAATGGAAACCACTGCCAATTAATTATCCTCGTGTATATTGTTCAATCCCAATACGGAGGAGCAACATCAAACAGATTAAAAGCTCAACATTTAATCAATTTACTTAGGTGTGTTTTGTTTTATAATTAGTAGTACTCTGATCATTCTTTAAATTGAGTTGTTACAGCATATTTGCCGACTTTTATCAGCCGCGCGGCCATATTTGTAGGAGATTTTACTACCAACGGGGCGAGAACACTAATGCGTCTATTGTCATGGGTTAAACGATGACATACGATGTATGTAGATTATTAATTGTTTATTATTAAAGTTGAAAAGACGTTCAATTATTTAAACTGTACATTGATCAAAGATGATGTGACGTATATCGTAAACGATGACATAAAATGTTGACATAAAACGATGACTAAACGATTAACTGAAATACACAAATACTAGCATTACCACATCCACTGTCAGCGCTGTGCGACACTCAGGCAGTGTATTGACTCGTAATAGTCGTATCCTACACTCCTCACGAACAGAGAGCCAAGAAAAAATAACCGTTATGAAACTCATAATTTGAGTAAAGCAATTTTAACCTATATGACTAAAAAGCCCATTAAATTACCTTTTTAATGATATAGGTTTCGATTTTGTTCTTTATTGATAATGTACTCAAAACACAAGTTGAAAAGTACCGACGGCAATATTACGTCACTGACGTGCGCCATTGTTTTACCATTAGAAAACTAATTTGGGCTCAACGCACGCCCGGGTTTTTGAGCACGCCCGGGTTTTTGAGCGGTACATAGCTTAGGATTCCCATTGCTAGGGGAACTTCTTCACCTACGACATTGAAACTTTCAACCAATCATGTGGAGATACCCCGCAAGCTTCCGCGGCAAATTTCATTAAAATCGCGTGTTTACTTTTTGAGAGGTGAACGTTTTAAAAGATTGATGCCATTTTTTTCCGAGATCCTATGCTGCGGCTTGAATTTTTAAATAGTGAGTACGTTAATGAAATATCGTAGATTATAATGATGCTAGTCTCGACGGTAATAAAAATTATTTTCCTAGAATAATAAGCCGCAGAAGTTCATTGTCGATCGGATTTCTCGATCCGTGAAAAAATCTGTAGGCGATAGCATTCGTACTAAAATGGCGGCCCCTGATGACTCGTTGTATTTACATCACGTGATTGGTTTAGTTCCGTCTGATTGGACAAGTTCGTGTGACATTTCAGTTCTAGGGGTGGAAGGTGGAAATAACGGTTGTTTGACTGAACGTGGTCTTGAAACCGAAGACAAACTCGTATGTCTGACAAAATATAGATATTAATAAAATTATTTAAAACTAATTAAGCTTATTTACAAAATATTTTTTCAACAATCAGGTAGACTACACATGTATCTATTCTCAAATAATCATTTTGATTAAAAATAAAAATGTAGGCATAACTCATTTTTAAAATATGAATATGATCTCTTTGCTTTGACTCTTTGAATGATCTTGACAAAAAATAAAATTTATAATATAATTGAATATTGTAAATACCATGTGGATAGGCTATATCTGTTTATAGTTATGTCTTTATGAACAACAGTTGATAGTTTGTTTTTTAAGTAATAAAGTTATTAAAATAAAAAAAAAAACACAACCCAGTTTACATGTAGTTAGGGCAGTTAGGCTATATAAATATGATGGGAAACAATCACGAATTTTTACATAGTACTAGTAGTACAGATTTTTGACAATTATTCTGTTATTGTTTATAAACACAAATAATATAATTAAAGGATCACTCGCAGGCAAGTCGCAGCTATAGGCAGAACTTTCAGAAGCTAATAGGGGTCTCATCATCAATATTTATTGCTACAAATAGCTTTTAATTTTGAACAAAATGAACAGAATTTTAAAAACCAATTTCCTTATTTAAAATGTTATATTTTCTCAGGTGGTGATTGAGCATTTTGAAACTGTCATGTACTCTTCAATACCTTTAGTTTGATATATTACAACCCATTACCGGTACGTTGAGCACCAAATAAATGACAACAGACGGTGACGGAATCTGGCAAGTCGGCCATCTTGGATTCCAAAATGGCCACCATTTTTCTTCGGAGTCATGAAAAAGATCAAACTAACTTTATTGAGTGCAAAAGTAAGCAATTTGATTCAAATTGCTAGGGTTAGGGTTATTTGAATAACAGTGCAGTGTCATTTGATGCTGACTTAATGATTACAGTACAATTTAATGACCGTTTTAAAAGGAAATCCAAGATGGCCACCATTCCACTGAAGGCATGTGTTGTAGCGGCAATTTGACGACATAACTAAACTTGCCATCCATTTCCCATTGTGACTGCAAAATTTCAACTCGTTGCTCTTGATATTGCCAGAATTATTGTAGGATCTTTAAAAGTCATGCTTTACCTTCAAAATGCCTTATTTCGAGGGCGTGTTTTGCCTACAGATAAGTCTTGTCACTTTTTATCTCAAAAATACCACCATCTACGCTGAGGAAAACATTCATAGAAAACTTATTAATGGACCGATTTTGAAAATTTAAAAAGTTTTTTAACCTTTGAAGCAGCCTGCATGCAGTAAAAAGAAGAAAAACACATTATCTGTTAAATAAAATTTTGATGTGGTAATGCTACAAATACACAAGAGTAAATATAGGAATATAATGAAAGTGTGAAATCAGATAATAATACTGGTACACAAGGTAATCAACTTTTCAAGCCAAGGGGAAGGCTCATGAATGCTGACAGTGGGGTACATAATGCAATCATGGCTTTACTAAGTTAAATACCAAAACATTTAACAAACATTTCTATAAATAATCATAGAGCAAAACATAATACATGTACTATCATTCTCCAGTAAACGGAATACGATTAAGGGGAGATAACTCCTAATATTAACTTTATCCAATCGTTAGAACTTTAGCAATCTATGAATATGCTATAATACAAAAACTGTAGACTAGTGGAATGCATTTTCCTCCTAAGATCAACACTATTGTTTAGATATATTAATTAGCTCACTAAAACAGACTACACATAATAACAATAAAGATACGACAAGCGACCAGTCAGATAGCATGCAAAGAGGGCCTGGGGAGAACCTGCTTTGCCCAATGCGCGACTCACGAGTGTGGAGCGTGATGACAATGTTGCAATAATACATATAAAACTAAAACAATTAACATCTAAATAATATATTAAATTGACACTACAAATACCGTGTTTTTATGCGAATCCCCTTCAAATCTCTTACATAGCTGACAAGGTCTGACAAATGATAAATAGCTGACAAAATGCTATGTTCTACCAAATAGCTACTGCCATGAAGCGCTTCTGCCATGTGCTTTGAACTTCCGTTCCCAATACAACAAACTTCGGAATACAAAAATTGCGGAACAAAGTATTACGAGTACACACGGGTCATGTAAAATTACGGAATCAACTAAATAATTAGAAATCGTATTTCTGGCCATAACACACCGGCCTCCTAATTATAATACTTATTAGAATTATTAATACGCAATATGGCAAGAAATAATATAAACATTCCATAATAATTTCAAATACGATAAACACAAACAACAAATAATAAATGTAGTTTAAGATATGCTAATGTGGCAACAGATGAAACTAAATAATCTATAACTCTGCGAATTTACTAGTAATGTACCAATTCTAGCTTAAGTCTACTGGGGTTCATCTGCTTCCAACAGTAAGCATAACTTAGCAATGGGTCTTTCAAAAATGTTTGTTTTAGACTTCACTTTAACTGTTGTAACTAAATCATTTTTGTCTGTCATAACGTTCGCGATACGACCCATACACCAAGAGTTTCTAGAAACTGTGTCATCGATTAACCACTTTTGTCTTTCTTGGAGTGATGACAAGTATTCTCAGGGCTAGAAATTCGTCATTTTTTGCAAGAATCTAAAAGGATTCTCATATATGCAATCTGCGCGAATCCTCCGAATCTTAATTTATAATAATGCCTAAAAAACAAAATTGTGTTTTTTGTGTTAATCTAAAACACCAAAATACAACAACAATGATAAAAATAAAACAATCAGATAGAATTTTTGGTAAACACTTAAATAGTGTAAAAAGTAATATTATTATCCAGATATTTTAGTAGCCAAAATAAACTGATACGACACCATGCTATTTCTTTATAACACAATTTGTAGTCTTTTGTCCATCACGTAACCTGCACAATTTTTTATTCATTCGTCGATGATACTATTGATAGACAAACGGTACAATGATCACGTGACAACCATAGCTGCAATTGCTATAAAGTAAAATTCAGTAGGCCTACGACTAGGATATATCCAATAATATTACAAAAATTAAGCATCTGTCAGCATGTGTATAAAATAAAATAATCTTAACGGTACACGCAAATTTAGAACTGGTTTATTGACATTATTCCTACAAAGATGTCACGTGTTATTGGAATTCGACACTGCGAGATTCTGTCGGGAAAATATGCACTAGTGTTACGTCACGATTACAAAATTCTTGAATCGGTAAATCGACCAGCTAAAAATCATATCGGTGCCGATTAATCGGATACCGTATATAAATTCTATAATGTCATTGTCTGCACTGCGTTGATATGCGTGAGCACTGAATAGCTGAACGTATATTATTTTAATACATTTCTTTGAGTTTGAGCTGAAGAGATGTTGAAATACGCGTTTGGGCTCAGTAAGTATCCCCGCGTTCTGACTAAGCCCTACGGCTACCGTTTTAACTGCTAATTAAAAATTCAATACTGGCAATAAATTACAATTCACAAGTACAACAATTCCCGTACATAATATTTTAACATGTAGCGATAATCGTATTGACGAAAATCAACACGAGAACCCACACAAAACGGTACAAATAATATCAAAACCATGTGTCTTTAAAAATTTGCAACGTATGTCTAGGGAGGCGAACAGAAGAGCCTCCAAGCTGGTAATGTCGATGCGAGTATCGATGTTTGCGTCCGATGCATCGATGCGTAAAATTTTACTTGATATCAGCACTAGTCTAGGGAGGCCAGTAGAAGAGCCTCCAAGCTGGTAGTGTCCGATGGGGGAACGGTTTATTCGTCATCTCGGACACAGTTACGTCACATTCTGATTGTGAATAAAATAACAATATTACAACTGGATTTAAAATTAATTTATACATGAGGAATTTTATCGCTCGTAAAAATGCATCGCCAACTTCCCCGTCTCGTGCGGCATGCATTTATATATATAATTAGTCCATGTATTATAAGGTCCGTGATATGTCTGTTATTGGTGTAGGCTACGTGGCTGTTGACAGCTATTTCGCGCCAAAAGCAACCATTTTACACATTCGTAGTAAGCCATGCCTAATATGGAAGGTGAAGAATTCCATGCCACATCGAGTTCGTGGCCGACCTTGACAGTGACAAAATAGAATTGGAATGACCCAATGTAACAACTAACGGAATCAAATCGCCGTTTGAAAGGATAAAATCATGGAACCAAAAACTATTTCATTTCAAGGTTGACATGCTAAAGTACTTTCTTTTAATTTTTTTAAGAAGGATTAAAATAAATAATTAGGAAACCGATAATTTTGTATCGTAACTGAAATGTGCATAAATACTCTACTTCTAAAAGTCGTCGCCGTGTCGTGATCGTGGAAATTTCCACACAATTTATTACATAACAAAGTTAGAAGTAAAAAGTAAAACAAAAACACAACAATAATTTTATTTTATTATACATGTAGTATGTTATAAAGACAACTTTGATTGAAAACATCCTAACTGACATTCAATAGTCGGACCCCACAATTCTCCGCGATTTTTTTTTTTTTTTTTTTTTTACAAAAGTTTTACGCGAATCCTTATAGATTCGCACCGTAAGCTCTTGCGAGAATCCTTGCACGAATTAGTTTCGGAGATTCGCGTGAATTTCTAGCCCTGATTATGAACTCCAACGTTTCCATAAAATGTCCGATATATATTGAACTTGTCGCCATTTCCTTCTAACAAAATTATCAGTTTTAAGAAAAGTTCCTAAACAGGGCTAGAAATTCGTCATTTTTTGCAAGAATCTGACAGGATTCTCATATATGCAATCTGCGCGAATCCTCCGAATCTTAATTTATAATAATGCCTAAAAACAAAATTGTGTTTTTTTCCTTAATCTAAAACACCAAAATACAACAACAATGATAAAAATAAATCAATCAGATAGAATTTTTGTTAAATACTCAAATAGTGTAAAAAGTAATATCCAGATAATGCCGTAGCCAAAATAAACTGATACGACACTATGCTATTTCTTTATAACACAATTTGTAGTCTTTTGTCTATCACGTAACTTGCACAATTTTTTATTCATTCGTGGATGATACTATCTATTGATAGACAAACGGTAGAATGATCATGTGACAACCATAACTGCAATTGCTATAGTATAAAGTAAAATTCAGTAGGTCTACGACTAGGATATATCCTTCAATAATATTACAAAAATTAAGCATCTGTCAGCATGTGTATAAAATAAAATAATCATAACGGTACACGCAAATTTAGAACTGGTTTATTGACCTCATTCCTACCAAGATGTCACATGTTATTGGAATTCGACATTGCGAGATTTCGTCGGGAAAATATCCACTAGTGTTGCGTCACGATTACAAAATTCTTGAATCATAGAGCGGCCAGTCAGAAATCTCATCGGTGCCGGTAAATCGGATACCGTATATAAATTCTATAACGTCATGGCTAATAATGTCATTGGCTGTACTGCGTTGATATGCGTGAGCACTGAATAGCTGACTATATTATTTTAATACATTTCTTTGAGTTTGTGCTGAGGTGATGTTGAAATACGGCTACCGTTTTAACTGCTAATTAAAAATTAAATACTGGCCAAAAAATACAATTCACAAGTACAACAATTCCCGTACATCGTATTGACAAAAATCAACAAGAGAACCCGCACAAGACGGTACATATAATATAAAAACCATGTGTCTTTAAAAATTGGCAACGTATGTCTAGGGTAGTGCTGATATTAAGTATCGATGCATCGATTCGGCCGACGCTGATGCGATTATCGGCCGTTTTTATACGCCCACATTGAAATGTGGTCGTATATTGCCGTCGCCCCCGTCCGTCCGTCCGTCGGTCCGTCAGTCGGTCCGGCGTCCACAATTGCTTGTGGACGCTCTAGAGGCCAAAGTTAATATTCGATTGACTTTAAATTTATACACAGTGTTTAAGGTCATGAGACGAAGAAGCCTATTGATTTTCAGCGATTTCCGATAATAACTGTCTGAGTTATGGCCCTTGATCACTTAAAAAAATCTTGTGGACGCTCTAGAGGCCAAAGTTAATATCCGATTGACTTTAGATTTATACATAGTGTTTAAGGTCATGAGACGAAGAAGCCTATTGATTTTCAGCGATTTCCGATAATAACTGTCAGAGTTATGGCCCTTGATCACTTCAAAAAATCTTGTGGACGCTCTAGAGGCTAAAGTTAATAACAGATTGACTTTAAATTTATACACAGTGTTTAAGGTCATTAAATGAAGAAGCCTATTGATTTTCAGCGATTTCCGATAATTACTGTCAGAGTTATGGCCCTTTATCACTTAAAAAAATCTTGTGGACGCTCTACAGGCCAACGTTAATAACCGATTGACTTTAAATTTAAACACAGTGTTTAAGGTCATGAGACGAAAAAGACTATTGATTTTCCGCAATTTCCGATGATTACAATCAGAGTTATAGCCCCTGATCTCTTTAAAAAATCTTGTTGACGCTCCAGAGGCTAAAGTTAATAACCGATTGACTTTAAATTTATACACAGTGTTTAAGGTCATTAAATGAAGAAGCCTATTGATTTTCAGCAATTTCTGATAATTACTGTCAGAGTTATGGCCCTTTATCGCTTATAAAAATCGTGTGGACGCTCTAGAGGCTAAAGTTAATAACCGATTGACTTTAAATTTATACACAGTGTTTAAGGTCATGAGACGAAGAAGCCTATTGATTTTCAGCAATTTCAGATAATTACTGACTGAGTTATGGCCCTTGATCAATTTCAAAATTTTGTGGACGCTCTAGAGGCTAAAGTTAATATCCGATTGACTTTAAATTTATATAAATTGTTGAAGGTCATGAGACGAACAAGTATATTGAGTTTCAATGAATTTAGATAACTTGAACAGCATGGAGGAGAACTTTATCAAAGCCAAACAAATTCCAATGATTTCTGATAATTACATAATGAGTTGTTACTTGTTATATGATTTTAGTGTATTATAAATGTTTCATTACTGAAAAAAGTAAAATATGCGACAACTCTTGTTGACTGCCCGGACGATTTAGCTGCTGTGGGCGTATGTTTCGTTGCCTGGCAACCTATGTTTCGTATTATCGATGCATCGGCTAAATATGCAAATCATTACCTTTATATGTCTGATGAGTACACAAGTTCATCCACTAGAATAAATAACACATTTCAAATACGTTTTTTTAATTTATTTTAATTTAAAATACAACAATATAATGTAACAAACAAATCAATGAATCCCACACGTATTTACATTTAGACTAGCCCGCTTCCGTTGTTTGTCTCGATTTTCCAGTGGCTGGCTACACAGATTGCCTTTGTTAGTTACTTCCCCTGGCTATCGTGTCGTGTGACTCGTGTCCTTTAAACCCAAGGTCAATTTCATGGTTCACTGAATCTGTTTGTCAACAAACACACGCGATTTATTATATCACTGAATATTCATCATGGTTATAAAGAAGAAGTTTTGGGGTCGTGCAGTAAGTGACGTGTGGAAGTATTTTAGTTTTGAATGCAATGAAAAGGGAGATTTCATTGATAAAAGCGTAACAATATGTGATATATGCGATTTAAAAATGAAGTATAGTGGTAATACAACCAACCTCTCCAGTCACCTTGACCGTAAACACTATACAGTACGGCACAAAACTGAGAGTAAAGGCAATGAAAAAACAAATAGCCAAGTTGCGGCTTCTTCTGCTCTACAGAAATGGGTTATTAACTCACCACGGTCCATGATGTCTCATGACAGCTCCAAGTTTAAATACATTACTAATAAACTTGCAGAGCATATAATCGACGATTTGAGGCCCATAAATTCCGTCGAGTCAGCCTCCTTCCGTGAATATTCCAATGCTTTATGTCCCGAATATCCCATACCCCATAGAGGCTACTTACTAGAAAAAATAATTGTACCGATGTACCAGGAAAAAAAAGAGCATATTATATCTGTCAATAAAGCCTCCGATGCAAACCAAACCCATGCACTGACCACAGACGTCAAAGTCTAATGAAGGCTACATGACTGTCACAAGTCATTACATTAATGCTAACTGGGAATTGGTGTGCCAAAATCTTGAAACTCGAGTGGTAAACGACCGACACACTGGTGAGGTAATAGCTGATGGGCTCACTCGAGATATAAAAGACTGGTGTATAAAAAATCCTATTGTGGTATCTGACAATGGCAGTAATATTGTCAAGGCCATTAATAAAATTTTACTTTGGCCACACGTACCTTGTTTAGGTCACACATTAAATCTTTCCGTAAAAAAGGTACTGGATGCGTCATGTGTGTCTGCCTTCTTGGGCAAGATAAGGCATGTGGTAGCACATTTTAAGAGAAGTGTAGAGAGTAGCCGTATATTAGGCGAAAAACAAGCACTGTTGAGTATTCCCTCACATAAACTTATAATTGATGTCGATACCCGCTGGAACTCAACATTAGATATGCTCGAACGGATTATGGAGCAGGAGCCGGCTGTGTGTGCTACGCTTTTCAGTAGCAATAACGAACGTGTCCGTTCACTAATAACATCGATATCGGATTCAACGATGGCACACGCACGTGCTCTCGTCAAAATCTTACAGCCATTTAAAATGGCGACGGTGCACATGTCATATGAAAAAAAACCAACTGTTTCAATTTTATTGCCCGTTATTTGTAAACTTCAATCAGAACTTGGACATGCTGAAAATGATGACGCGTTTATAAAACAGATTAAGTCTATATTGTTGAACGATCTTACTTCAAGATATACAGATGAGAAACAAAAGCTTATGTTCAAAAAGACCTCCTTTTTAGATCCAAGGACAAAATCACTGTCATTTTTATCTGACAGTGATAAGGCCTCTGTGCAAAACGCCATCACTGACGAAATTCGCGGACTGTCAGAATCAGATACATCAGATTCAACAAACAATTTAAGTCCCGACGAACCGGCAAATTCCTCTGTTGATGTTGACACCTTTTCAAGTTGGCTCGGCGATGTAGTTCGTCCGACATCTGAAAGAGGAACAACAAATATAAATAATAAAATCAATAATGAGCTGGAGCGCTTTAGATCCGAGGATACAATTAAGTTAACAGATGACCCCCTCTTATGGTGGAAAAAGAGGGTGGATCAGTATCCACTAATGTCTATATATGTTTTCTGTGGCAGGTAACATAATCACCAATAAAAGAAGCTGTTTAGACAGCGAAAACGCAGACATGCTAATTTTTCTACATAAAAACCAGATATAACTATAACGTAGAATTATTAAATGCAAAGGCATCTAAATTTTAAAAAAAAACTTTAACTACACGAATAGATTAAAGAAAAAAAGAGAAAAAAAACTTTAACTACACGAATAGATTAAAGAAAAAAAATAAAGAAAAAAAAAACTTCAACTACACGAATAGATTAAAGAAAAAAAGTAAAGAAAAAAAAAACTTTAACTACACGAAAAGAAAACAAACAAAGAAAAAAAACTTTAACTACACGAATAGATTAAAGAAAATAAATAAAGGAAAAAAAAACTTTAACTACACGAATAGATTAAAGAAACAAAAGAAAAACAAACTTTAACTACACGAATAGATTAAAGAAAAAAAAAAGAAAAAAAACTTCAACTACACGAATAGATTAAAGAAAAAAAAAGAAAGAGAAAAAAAAAAACTTTAACGTCTTTAACTATACGAAATGAATGAATGCTAATATTTTTTAATATAAGTTTACTAACATGGATTTTCCTATGTAGCATGGCTGTTTGGATATATGTAGAATAGAAGACGTCCGGCATCAATTAAACTCGTCGTCGATCGGAAAGAATTGTAATTTATTGAATAAATTTTTAAAACGTACATATTATTTTGTTCAGTTTCTTCATTTTCTCTGGACCGCTTGCTATGGAAATTGCAAAAGACAAAGAACACGCCCTACCCTGTACATTTTCGGTAATTAACTAAGTGATATTCATCATAAAGTCATCCCTCCTGCGAAAATAATTCTCCCTCCTTATTCAAGAGATTCTCGTGCTTGGCCACCATCAAGGGCGGCACGCCTTTTACTCATCATTTCATCGTTCATTGACATTTGATTGACAGGGGCTTAGAAACGTTAACAGCGGTGTGGGTGGAGCCTAAGTAACTATTTGATTTCAATGTCAAATCTAATATCGCCTACGACAAGGCGGATAATATTTATTGACCGTTTTTCACGCTAGTAGTAGGCTAGTATTAAAACAATTAATCGTATTTTCTGGCACGGGCAATAGAGAATGCACTTCACAATTCCTTAAAGACAGGCTTTGATACGAATACGACCCATATAATACAAATTTACATCACAAGAATAAGAGTCACAACAAATGGTGGCTATCGAGTCGAGTGTCAATTGAAGTGAATCGGACGATACTAATTTCATAATAAATAACAGAAGTATATTGTTAAAATATATTTATTCAAATAAATAGACATTTAAAAAAAATGATATGTTAGGAGAATCTATGTTTCTATCAGAAATGCTAATGTTATTTCATGAATTTTTGAGAATAAAATGGCGGCAAAAATTTCCCGATGCATCGATGCGAGTATCGATGTTTGCGTCCGATGCATCGATGCGTAAAATTTTACTTGATATCAGCACTAGTCTAGGGAGGCCAGTAGAAGAGCCTCCAAGCTGGTAGTGTCCGATGGGGGAACGGTTTATTCGTCATCTTGGACACAGTAATGTCACATTCTGATTGTGAATTAAATAACAATATTACAACTGGATTTAAAATTAATTTATACATGAGGAATTTTATCGCTCGTAAAAAAGGCATCGCCAACTTCCCCGTCTCGTGCGGCATGCATTTAGTCCATGTATTATAAGGTCCTTCATATGTCTGTTATTGGTGTACGTGGCTGTTGACAGCTATTTCGCGCCAAAAGCAATAATGTTTACACATTTCGTAGTAAGCCATGCCTAATATGGGTGGTGAAGAATTCCATGCCACATCGAGTTCGTGGCCGACCTTGACAGTGACAAAATAGAATTGGAACGACCCAATTTAACTACTAATGGAATCAAATCGCCGTTCGAAAGGATAAAATCATGGAACCAAAAACTATTTCGTTTCAAGGTTGGCATGCTAAGGTAGTTTTTTTTAGGAAGGATCTGGAAGGATTGAAATAAATAATTAGGAAACAGATAACTTTGTATGGTAACTGAAATATGCATAAATACTCTACTTATAAAAGTCGTCGCCGTGTCGGTCAGCGTGGAAATTTCCACACAATTGATTACATAACAAAGACAATTAACGGCCAGCCAGAAACTCGTCCAAATTATAAGTTAAAAGTAAAAAGTAAAACAAAAACACAACAATTATTTTATTTTATTATACACGTAGTATGCTATAAAGACAACTTTGATTCAAAACACCCTAACTGACATTCAATAGTCAGACCAGACAATTCTCAGAGATTTTTTTTTTTTTTTTACAAATTTTTTACGCGAATCCTTCTAGATTCGCATCGTTAGCTTTTGCGAGAATCCTTGCGCGAATTAGATTCAGAGATTCGCGTGAATTTCTAGCCCTGCTAAAAGAAATGATCCAGTATTTTCTTCAAATAGTAACAAATTATTCGGAGTTAGCACTGTTAAATCGTCGGGATCCTCAGATGTTCTTGTAATTGGTCTGCTATTAATAATATTTTCAATTTCTACAAATAATGTTTGTAAGGCATCATCAGAAAGTTTAATAGTTTGTTCTTTCATTAGGGCGAATAGTATTTTTCTGATTGTTCTTATTTGTCTTTCCCCGAATACCTCCAAAATGGGATGCTGTTGGGGGGTTGAATTTCCATTTTATTGATTGATTCAGTAATAGGTGTTGCATTCTGTTATGATCTAACTTCTTAAATTCTTTAAGTTCTCTGTTTGAAGCTATCAAATTGGAACCATTATCGGACTTCATAATTTTCACTGGTCCCCTTCTATTTGTAAATCTGCTTATTGCATTTATGCATGCATCTGTGTCCAAAGAATATGCCATTTCAATGTGTACTGCTCGACATCTTAAACATGTAAAAATGACCCCATACCTTTTTACAAAACTAGGTAAATTACTGCACCATACCCAGATTCACTAGCATCAAATAGACAATGTAATTGTGTCGATTTCACTCTGCCAAAATCTGCTGGTTTGTAACATCTCTGTAAGGATACCTTTTCTATGTTTGGTAGTTGTTCCAGCCATTTGTTCCAATCCTCTAACAGGCTAGATGGTATTTCTTCATCCCATTGGAGATGCAATTTGCAGATATTCTGTATAATAATTTTTGCAGGCAGAATTAAGGGTGCTGCAAAGCCAAGTGGGTCGTAAATTGAGCTTATGGTACTCAGGATACCTCGTTTTGTTGCTGGTTTCTGAGGAAGGTTGATTTGAAACACAAATCTGTCAGTTTCTGCATGCCAATAAATACCTAAAGTTCTTTCAACTGGTAAGGCATCTAGGTCCAAATTTAATGCTTGAGCTTCTTTGGAAATGTCTTTATTAGGAATGTTTTCTAACACTTCTCTCTTGTTGCTCATCCATTTTGAAAGATTAAATCCGCCTTTACTGCAAATGTCTATTAAATCTTTTACCATTACGTTTGCATCTTCAATTTTAAACAATCATCAACGTAAAAGTTTTTAAGGATAGTTTCAGCTGCCTTCTGGTTGGTAGGTGTTTGAAATTCTTTAGCCGTTTTTTGTAGAGCTGATATAGCACAACTTGCAGAAGAAGTTGCACCAAATAGATGCACCAACATCTTGTATTCTACGGGCGGCTTGGTTAGATCGCTTTCTGGGTACCATAAAAATCTTTGGTAATCAGTGTCGTCGTTTGAGACATATACCATATAGACCAGAGGGTACTAAACTCAATTACTATGATAATGAAGGGGGAGGGGTATTCAATGCCAAAATACAGTTTTTAGTATGAAATTCCAGATACAATGTTACATATCGCAGAAAAGCTTGTTTATTACCCTCTTCAAATATGTAAGTAATATTATGGCATATTCATATTTACTTACCTTAAATAGCGATCAAAGTTGTGGGGTATAAAACTCTAATACTATGATAATGAGGGGGGGGGGGTGGTATTCAATGCCAAAATACGGGTCTAAGTACGGAATTCCAGATATAATGTTACATATCACTAAAAAGCTTGTTGTTTGCTCTCTTCAAATATGTAAATAATTTTATAGTACATTCTTATTTACTTACCTTAAATAACAATCAAAGTTGTGTGGTATTAAACTCTATTACTATGATAATGAAGGGGGGGAGGGGTATTCAATGCCAAAATACAGTTCTTAGTACGAAATTCCAGATATAATGTTACATATCAGCAAAAAGCTTGTTTATTACCCTCTTCAAATATGTAAATAAGTTTATGGTACATTCATATTTACTTACCTTAAAAAGTAATCAATGTATGGTGGTATTAAGCTCTGTTACTATGATAATGAAGGAGGGGGGGGGTATTCAATGCCAAAATACGGGTCTAAGTACGAAATTCCAGATATAATGTTACATATCGCAGAAAAGCTTGTTTATTACCCTATTTAAATATGTAAGTAATATTATGGCATATTCATATTTACTTACCTTAAATAGCGATCAAAGTTGTGGGGTATTAAACTCTATTACCATGATAATGAGGGGGGGGGGTATTCAATGCCAAAATACGGGTCTAAGTACGAAATTCCAGATATAATGTTACATGGCGATTGTCCAGGATAACAATCTCGAATGACATTCCACACCGACCATCCAAGTTTGGTTCTAGATGCATGGGGAGATCCAGCTGGTCCTCTGACAACTTCCAATTGGAATTTTGATTGGCAACACAGTCCTGATGCATATACATATGCATCAGGACTGTGTTGCCAATCAAAATTCCAATTTCTGCATCGATCTCATGAAGGTATATTTGTTCCAAGTGTTTCCATTTCTTGATATCCGAATTTGTCGGAATAGATTCTTTTTCAACTGGCATCTTATCTTTAGTGTATACAGTAGGTAATGGTATAACATTACTGTCATTCAAATCCAATTAGGTGGAAAAGGTGGTTTTGAGATTATGATTATACATATGATTTTATTAGTTTTCCAAGTAGATCTCAGCATTCTTCTCACAAATCTTTTTACAGATTGAAAATCGGATGAAAATTTATTTTTTTATTGAGGCTCAAAGTTGCGATTTTTGACTTTTCGCGGAAGAAAGGTTTTTCAACACATTGAATAGGTCATTTTTGGTGTTTTTTGCAATACCATATTTAATTTCATATCAAAACTATCAAAAATGTAGATGTAAATTCATGAAATACAACTTTAAGGCTAACTATGTATAAATTTTCAAATTCGTGTAACAATTTTTCTCGTTTCCCTAGCAACTCCAAAATACCTAGGTTTTCTCAAAAATTCCATTTTGCCAACGTGATTTTGGTCAATTTTTTCATCAAAAATGGTCTTGTCAATGTTATATCTGAAATAATTAACCTGGTTGTTATGCATTTTAAAATCAGTAGCTATCAAGTAAGATAAACAGAAAAAAATTTAGCAAAAATATCCATATGCCTTATCTCAAGAGCTAGATATGTGTTCATTTTTGAACAATTGTCCGCGGCACACATTTGCCTATTTTTGGGGCGTTTTGGGGCGATTAAGAAGGAATGGGGATACACAAGTGAAATTATGGGAATATGTCAAAAAGTTTGTGAATTTTTAAAATTACATATTTCCAATCTGCCATTTATTATCAATTTTGGTTGCCATAGCAACCAAAACGGAAAAAAATGCCATTTTTGACCATTTTCAACTGTCTTTACCGTAACCCCAAAAATGATCACAGGATTTCAAAATAAGCATTTTAAAATATTTGAAACCTGTGTAATGTCAAATGATACAGATTTTATAAGTTCAAGCAAAATATTAAGGAAATTGGGTGGTTACCATAGCAACCACTTTATATTTTTAAAAAATGCATCATTTTCCGATAATTTTCTCATTAATATTAGTTTTTATATTATTTTAAGTCAGTAGCTACTGGGGAAGATTGAACAAATAAATAATAACAACATATTTATATGCCATCTCTTTATATACTGGAAAGGGGTTCACTTTGAAAAAAACATTCCGCAATAGGAAATTGCCCAACTTTAGGCCTAAAAAAATATATGAAGGAATTGAGATTTTCAAGTGAAATTTTGTGTACAGCTCCAACAGTTTTAGATATTTTAAAATTAACATATCTTTACCCTTGTATATAATTTCATATAATGTTGTTATTATGTTATAGTAACCAAACTGAAAAAAAAAACCCAACGAATTTGGCCATAAAGATAGGTATTAAATATTTCCCCAAAATCACAATGAATTAAACATAATAAATAATTAGTTTAAGAACCGATATATAATGATAAAATATCGAATAAACTGTGAGTGACACTGACAATCAGTTATCTGATTGACGGACAGCTATTTTTATTGACTAATCTCAAAAGGAAATGTTGTAAATCGTCAACGGAAATCCAGAATTTGAGCCATTATTTAAATTATTTTTTATTTGGGTATTACAATGGTCAGAAATCATATTATTATAAAATTATTATCTCTACCTACGCTAAGTAAAAGTGTGTTCAATTCAACCGTACGGGAAATGGTTCTCATGGTGGCGTACTGTGTTGATAATATTTTCCGATTTCATTTTCATTCGTGTGCACATTAAATACTTTAAATTAGGCATCATAACAAAGAATTTAGTAATTTAGAACATTGAAGTTCGTGTCCATGTTACGCAATTTATTAATTGTCGAAAAATATTTGGTTTTAAACATCCAGACGAGACGTGCGATCTACTCTAGCTGAACATGTGAGTTCCGACTAGAGCTATTTTAAACGTTGAACTTCGACCCAATGTTTTCGGTACGGGTCCTCTTATTGGACAATCCTTGTAAACATAATTATCATTGGTTAAGGTTTATTTTTTTCGCGGGAATATAGCAATTGCACTTTGACCTGTCGCTGAATAATAATAGAAAGACCATATATGGGAGCAGTCACGTGGCACAACAGTGGTTCCGATAGTAGTAGTCGAGGCGAGAATGAATTCTTACTTTGATTGCTCTAATTTATATAATAATAGTCACGATAAACCCTGAATTTTTTTACAGGCAAGACCTTTATTTATATAAAACACACCCCGTCCCCTTGTTCACAACGTAACAACTCGGTCTAGACTTAGAGATTTTTCTAAACGTAACCATGCTTTTCTTTGACATTGCAGACGACGTCATGGCTTCCGATTGCGTTATTTTTCTATTCTGAAAAAATCACGTATACCATTTTCAAGTGCTAAATTTTTGAGCTTACTATGCTCCGATTTTGTTGATTTTAATAGCATTGAAACGACAATAAAACGAAGTTTCGATCGTACCTGGATGCGATATTGACAAATCGCCTCAAAAAAAGATTTTGTGAATTGAATTTTCAACTTTAAAAAATGCCTGATATTTCGAAATGCTAACATTGCATCCAAGACCTGTCGAAATGTCGTTCATTTGTCTTTCTAATTAAATTAGAATGAAATAATAATATTAATTATAAGCTCTAAATAAAAGCACTTGAAGTGGGGTACCCCCATTTAAAAACGTGACAAAAAATTTCAGCGTAACGTCAAAACACAGGAAATTGACGTTTTTAAACTTACGTTTATGAAATTGATAAAATAAACACATACATAAAAATTATATCAAACAAAAGCACAGGATATCTGCTTCCAAAATATTTTAAAATTATTACAAAAGATTAAATAGCCAGTGACCCAGTGTATGACGTTAAGTTTAAAAGGGGATACAAATCGGAAAAAAACAACTTTGATTTAGGTGATGCTTAATTAAAATTAATAACAAACATTTAATAAACAAAGCACTGTACAAATTTTTTTTTTACAAACAAATAGATATTGAAAGTATGACTTAAGGTTCCTGAAATAAAATTAATTAAAAAATTCATATTCCTTATAAATCAATATTCAAAAATGGGCGTGGCACACGGTGGCCATCTTTGTTTTTAAGAGATGTAACCTGGATGATTGGTAGTCATAATTAATACATATTTTTTTATCAAAACATCATCCGAAAGAGATAAGTAAGGGTTTACATGCCAAAAATAACTGCAATTAAAATGTTTTATTATCTTTATTTGCTGATTTCATAAATGATGTGTCGCGCGGAGGAAAAGGGGCAGGGCCAACAACATATTTTGAAACTTAAAATGAAGGTAACTATTTCATGTTGCATATCAAATTAAAGGTCTACAGAAGCACTATTCAACCAGGTATGTTGTATTTAAATTATATAAAATTATATAAACTGTCTAGTCTTATTATAAGTTTCTAAATTATTCATCAGGCAGCCTGATCACTCAAAAAATAATGAAATAAATTAGGCTATATACATTTCAGGAGTAAAATAACATATGACATAAGGAGTTGACAGCTAGACATTTCAACTTCACCAGTGCCTGAAAATGAATAAAAAAAAGAAAATAATTTATATGTAACAATATTGAAATTTACTTATACTATGCACTTTTCTTAATGATATTTCAAGAAAATAATTTTTTAAATGTAACTTTTTTGCATTTACTATGTACTTTTCTTTATCTTTCAGTTCACCACCTAAAGATCCTCTTTCGATATTTAGTTTTTAATACATACAGATATTTAAAATTGATGTTTTTGTTTTTAGTAATAAAATAAACTACTTACTTTGCTTTGAACTTTGTGTATGATAATTCAACAGCTTCAGTTTGAGGAAGTGAAAACAGTCGACCACCACTTGTTGGTACTGGAGGAAGAAGTGGTCCAGCACAAAACATAAATTCTTTTTATTTCAACTTCATCTTTGGGTGTTGGTTGAAAAAAGTCAACTATTATTACATTCTCATGGCAGACACTGGTTACCATTCCTAAAAAGATATAACTCTTTTGTTTTTTCTCTTCCAAATACGCATTTGGTTTGTAATGTTTTGTTTTCCCTTGTAAAGATCTTATTTCTTTTTTAAATTTAATACTTGTTTCTTGAGTTTCTGGAGTTTGTCATTTTTTCGTTCTTCCCCGTCTTCTACATTCCTTCGTTAATATTTGGTTTTTAGGTCACTAAAAGATTTCTTTAGTTTTGCCGATTGGATATTAAGTCTGCATAGGTATTTCTTTTTTTTTTGTTATTTCACCATCTAATTCTAAGTTCTTGACCATAGAAGAAGTATTTTCACCAATATCTTCAGTTGCCATATTTAATGATGTAAAACAAAATTATCTAAGTCGATTCTTTCTGCATCTTTCTTCTTCGTCTCAAAAACTTCCTAAATTTAATAAATTAATGCCAGCAGCATCAGCAAAACTTCCAATGTAATCTTTTGGTTTCTTCCTTTTTAATTTCATCATCTGTGTAAAGAAATGGAAAAATATTGATTAACTTTTAAATAATTAAATATTTTTAGTAGAATTTATTATCTAAGTAAAGTAAGATAACTTTTTGTTAAATGAAGGCTATGTCTAGTTATAGTTTTTAGTATAATTCATTATCTAAGTAAGATAAGTTTCTGTTAAATGAAGGCTAGGCCTAGTTAAGGTAGTTTGTGACTACTGTGAGAAAAAACAAATATTTTTAAAGAAAAGGAAAAATATTGATTAACTTAGAAACTCTAGTTAAATAAATTATATTTTTTAGGAGAATTTATTGCAGTATCTAAATAAGATAAGTTTCTATTAAATGAAGGCTAGGCCTAGTGGGACTGTGACTCGTGAGAAAAAAATTTAAAATTATTTTTAAAGAAAAAGAAAAATATAATATTGATCAACTTAGTTAAAAAAAATTATTTCTTAGTATAATTTATTATCTAAGTAAGATAAGTTTCTGTTAAATGAAGGCTAGGCCTAGTTAAAGTAGTTTATAACTACTGTGAGGAAATTTAAAACATTTTTTTTTTTATAAGGACGGTAGCCGAAGGTCGCGTACATTTGCCAGTTTTTGGTAACAAATTTTTTTTAAATTCCTACTTCCATGATCATCATTAATCACAATGTTCTACTCAAGTTACAATATTGGTTACAGTTACAAATATTTGCATAAATTGAAAGCGAATAAGATGTAAACAAACAATAACATACGTAGATTCTAACAACAATGCATTTGACGTTATCGATATTGAATCGATGTTATTTCTTTTGCCGTAAATACATCTTCAACCCGTTCGTTCTACAACCATGAACGGTTTTATAAAAGTCTAGAAATTTCTACTTATAGATAATTTAATGATGTATTTCGTGATGGGTATACATTAAGTTTTGTATATAAAATTCGGAAGAATAGCAAGCTACTCAATGAAACAACTGACAGAGCTTCACGTGACAAAACACGGCCGATGTAGATCTACCGTTTTGACGCGAACAGGTCTATTTAGATCGCGTTTTACAATGATTAAAAGGTTTATTATTAATTCAGTGTGCATATATTAAATAGATATTTTAAAATACATACCTCTTCAAAAAAATTACGACCCGCAGCACTAAAACTGTGTAAAATTTCGCTTTGCAATCTTTGACTCTTCAATTCGTCGTCAGCTATAGAATCTATTTTTGGAAGCGAAGTTGCAGTGTCTTGCAGGAATCCTCGCCTGATTGGCTGCCAAATATGATCTCATTCTGACGTAAAATGAGAAAACCCGAGCTATTTTTAGGTGACCACTCAACGGAAAGACAGTACGCATTTTGACATCATGGTATTTTCTCTAAACAAAACAGCCAAATTTCCCAAAGGGTATTACGTGTCATCAATAAAAAACAAGTTTGTTTAAACAGTATTTATTTAACATATAATGACATTTACAATACATAATAGATAATATGGATTCGGAAACAAGCTATGAAGCTTATATTAATCCGTCTCCAAGATAATAAAAACAAAACATGACATGTCTAAATTGCATGGAAAATATAATACATTGTGTAAAAAAGTACATATATAATATAGTGTCATCCCTGTAACCGTGACTTTAAAATGCACATCGAGTTACAGCATCCTCATCCTTGGGGCGGGGCGGGGGGAGGGGATAAGGGGGGGGGGCAGTTTAAGCGTTTTAGTCAATTTGATCAGTACTTTATCAGTTTAAATCGTTTTGTAGCACTTCTATACGAATGAACAATTTCAAAACGGGCCTGGTTCTCACAATCACTTACGTTCCAGTTCCCGGCAAGTATTGCTGAAATATTGTGAAAATGGTAGGGGAGATTATTGATCGTACGGATTCGTTCTTCCTTGTACAATGGGCAGAAGAAGAAAACAAGTTGACATGTTTGGTATCATTAAAAACAGCCAAATTTCCCAAAGGGTATTACGTGTCATCAATAAAAAACAAGTTGACATGTTTGGTATCATTAAAAAGATAATTTTATTGTCAATACAGTGAATGCAAAATTTAGACGATTTTATTGTTATTTGACATAGCTTTAGGCAATTGTCTTCAGACAATTTTTTGCCAAAATAACGTTGTCATTCAATTTGTCGTCACGTCATTTGGTAATGCTAATAGAAGGGGATTTCGCGTTCTTAAGTTACTTTTACGTTCTAGTTGACCAATACTGAAACTTTTAACGAAAAAATTAATGTTGTACGCGGAAGTCGAATTAAATCCTCCCTGAGGGGGATATAGTCGGCGTTCTTATGGGACGAGGGAAGGGTCAGGGGTCTTCTTAAGTAATGTTTTTGGTGACATCTGGGGTTGGTCGACTTATACACGAAAGTTGATTGTTGTACGCAAAAATAGAATAAAGTGCAAAATTCCGACGTTTTGTAGGGCCCCTCACCCCTACGGGAAGGGGACCCGCAACTTAAGAATCGAGGTTCAAAGTATCTGATACCGCTGCCCACACATCTGGCATAGTAGAAATTTTGTACACGATTTTCGAAACAACCTGAACCTAGCTCCCCTACTAAGAGGTCACAATTGTAATTCGATTTTAATGAAACTTGAAATGCATGTTTATAACCTAAAGATCTGGATTCTCTTTGATATTTGCGCATATCAAATTGTAACATAATGAATTATGGCCTTTGATTGTAGGAAAAATCACTTACAGTATTGCTTGTCCTCGATCCATCTCTCGAAAATGTGGGCATATCCTGCCTGGCAGTGCCAGCTTACTATCTTTTCGTTAGTGGACAATACTTTTGTACGCGAACAGTGTAAAAATATGGCATATTAAAGTTGTGGGCCCTGTAGAGTTCGCAATTGTAATTCGATTTTAATGAAACTTGAAATGCATGTTTAAAACCTAAAGATCTTTATTCTTTTCGATATTTGCGCATATCAAATTGTAACTTAATGAATTATGGCCTTTGATTGTAGGAAAAATCACTTTCGGTATTGCTTGTCCTCTATCCATCTCTCGAAAATGGGGGTGTATCCTGCCTGGCAGTGCCAGCTTACTATCTTTTCGTTAGTGGACAATACTTTTCTATTTTGTAAATTCGAACATGGAAAAATCATCAAAACAACACTTTCATATGCTGACATAGTAACTACTACTTGTGTTACATGTCTTTCAATGTGGCGTCGATCCCCTTCTATACTATTGTTTTATAGGATTACAACTTTTGGAAAGTCAAACAGCTTTTGTTTTAAACTTGGTTCTTCTTATTGATCAATAAAATAGTACTAAGCGGACGGCCGTCTAAAATGGCGACAGATATGAATAGAATTTTCTCGTGAACTCACGACCTTATAGCACCTAAACCGTTGTTGTAACGTGTACATTTCTTGATGCCAATCATAAGTTAAAACTATCTGTTTATTAGATGGCTATTTTTGGAAAGACAATCGGCAATTTTTTTATAACTTTATTGATTAATGAAACAGTACATGTGAAATGTTGTTGCAAGACGTTAAGCGGATGTCTGACTTGACACTAGGTCAATGTCTGGCGGGGTAAGTTGGTGAGATTCAGTGGCTAATTAGGTCGCTGTAACACGACAACAGGACCGAATGAGTTAAAACACTTCATTGCATGCATTTTGCATGCAGATAGTTCATTGGCCAATCACGCTATTTTATCGACATTTCGCCTAATAGTTTGGGTGCAGCTATGGCTGGTGTGGCGCCAGGCAGGTTAAGCTTACTCTTCCGGACACCTGTTACCACTGCTTGTCGTGTATACTGTACACGAGTAGCAGTTCATTTGCTGATTACACTATTTTGCTTAAATACACTATTTTGCCTATAACGTTTTTAGGACTTCGAATTCTGTCTTATTGTTAGGATTGTTTGTACTTTTATTTTATCTTAAAGCTATTTGGGTCACTTTTTGGTATTGTGCACTAAAGTGTGACATAATTGCTAGAAAAAAAAACTTCACTAATTTTGCTAAAATTTATCTGGATACATAGAAAAATATATAACATTTTCATATTTTAGAACGAAAATATAATGCAAGTTCAGAAAATTAAAAAAATTCTAATTCTTATTGCGGGTGCATGTTTACTCACATTTTTCCATGGCCATAACATTTTTAAATCTCTATTTATCAATTTCAGTGATAAATGATAAGCCTTATAATGGACTCCAATCACTAGGGATCTGATATCCTTTAACTTGGTCATTTTGCCTTTTAAATTCGATGAACACCCTTTAATTTCAAATTACCCTGTGATAATTGATAAAACCCTTTAAAAAAAGTCAAAAATCGTTTAATTACTACTATGGCTTAATTTAATGGTACACTGTTTAATTTCTCCGAGAGGGGTTTAGAAAAGGACGAGTCGACCTATTTAATTATCTAAAGCCTTTAATTACTAGCCGAGCCCTTTAAGAGAGATCCATGTATAAATTAACACCATTTAATTTAGCGACAGTGCTTTAAATAATAGACGAAGTGTTTAATTTTCCCGCAAGTCGTTTTGCGATCGGTTAATTTTGATTACGATTATTTACGCATGAAGAACAAATAAAAAATGTAAATTAAAAAAAATAAATGCACGCCCACCTTACCATGTTCGTAGTATTAATATCCATTATCCATTTAAAAAAAAATGATTCCATCATTGAGAATACATCAAAATCGGTAAATCCCGTCCAATGTTATTATACCATTGGAAATCGACAAGGCACATCTTGCATACCGGTAATGTATTCTCTATAAATCTTAAATGGTCGTAGTATTATTATCCATTAAAAAATAATTATTCTACCATTGACATATATACATCAAAAATCGATATACCATTTGAAATCGGTACGGCATGTATTTTCTTTAAATCACGAATGAACAAAAGGTTGTAGTATTGTTATCGATAATGCATTAAAAAAAATAATGATTCCACCATTGACAAATACATCGAAAATCTGTAAATCCCGTACAATGTTATTAAACCATGTCATTGTATTCGAAATTGGTATAACACATATAACTCACAATGTACATGTTGATCGCACTTGCGGCAGTGTCAAAATCTCGCGAGACCTTTTCAGTGGCGCCAAAAAAAGGCGCTATCTGTCAACCTCTATAGACAAGCTGTCTATCGGAATGGCTTCAAACGATATCAAAAGACTACTTGGACCAATCGAAAAAACTACTCTGGCCAATTAAAATTGTGTTATTGTTGTTTTAATATGACTCCTCGGACCTATGATAAATTGTTATTTTAATAAATTATGTTTGTTTTAATATGTAACTTGCGTCATTTGGGAGCTTGATTGACCAATCACTGCTAATGTTTTTCCGTGCAACGGGATAATTGCAATCTCCATTCTCCGCTAGGTTTCTTTGCACATACTACAGTCTACAATTTTGGTAGTCACTGGATAATGGCGGCTTAACGGAAGCGTATAGCGTAACAACATGCAGGATTCATTGATTCATTGAATTTCTAGCCCTGTCAAGACTACCATAATGCTTTTTTGTATTGTCTACCACAGTAGCAACTGCTGAAGCTTCAATATGTTCAAGATGCTTCAGCTCGAACCAGGAAAAGTGATCAGATTAAACCATCATTAAGAACCCTCCATTGGTTACCCATAAATCAGCAAATCAAATTCAAAATACTGTTACTGACGTTTAAAGCACTCAACAATCAAGCGCCACAATACATTCAAGATCTACTCACTCCATATGAATCTATTATAACCTTGAGATCTCAGAACAAGTCATTATTAGTTATTCCTGCGGTCAAACTTCAACAGACGAAACGATCTTTTCACTTTGCATTAGGAACTTTATCAAAGTATTGTTTGCGGTATGCAAATTTTGTGTTGATTGATTGATTGATTTGTCAGCATGTGTAGGGCATACTATTTTATAAAAGTAAGTCGTGAATTTTTTCAAATTTGATGTGTATAGCATTTGGACAATGAGAGGATGAGCCCTATTGATTTTTCCACCTTTTCTCTACGTCTCTTGCAAAATGAAGGCGTTTCCAGCATGCTAAAGTAGGTGTATATCGTATTGCAACTTCCTGTTTTATTTTACAGCATAAAGAAACATCGAGTTCATCAACATTGCCTTCTTCTTCAATTTATACAGGCAAAAAGTATATGTTATACGTGGGTAACCTTACATGGGTAGGTACTAGGTTTACTTGAATATCTTAAATATTTCTAAAATAATTATTATTATATTGTATTACTGATACTACTGTAATTCTTTTCTTGGTAGATCCTAGTCTGGCTCTAACAAATGTCCTCTGTTTGTGGAGGCAGACATCATTAATTTCCCCATTGACCCTGATGTTAATTCTGGCCTCTTTGCTCACCTTCAATTTTTACCTAAATTTTCGGTTTGGCTTAAAGCTTTTCACTACAGACGAACAAATGGTCATGTCTTTGCACTAAAATTTGTATGAGGTTGACCACCAAAATTTTGAGATACACAAACTTGAAGAAGCATACTAAAACCACGTAACTAGTTGCCGTACATATCACAATCTGATAAACCTGTTATCCTTCCGCCTCAAAATCATAAATATTTACCAAAACCTGGCAGAAAATGTTAATTCAAACCAATGATGGGATTTCAAAATTTTAGTTGTTTCTGAAAACAAAGGGACATAATTCTTATTATTTGAGCAGGCACTTTCAAACCACAATTATATTGGCGGGGGGCATCAGCGTCACTGTTGGCTTGTTTATAGATGGGCAGTCCTAAAAGTTTGTTTTATTAATATAGTAATAATATGTCATCGTAATGACACCCTATATCTTGAAAACGCCCCCTCAAACTCCTGATCACCACCCAGTAGTGAAATCTAGTCTAGAAAAACTTGGTCTCGTAATTCACAGCTCGGGTGGCAATTCCCCCTATTACAACACCAAGTCCCGACAAATTACCAAGAATTATTTTTGTTGAAGTATGGTTATATTAAAGGGAATGGAAGCTTAAATTTTTAAAACCAATTCATACAGAAACATTATTTGACCCAGTTGTCGCTGGTTTGTTTCAAAATGGATTAAGAACCTTTGTTAGGGCCCTTGTTTCAGTTTGTAGAACCTTGTGAACCCTTTCTTAAAAATGCCCCCAATTACCTACAAAAGAATAAATATGCGACAACCCTTGTCAACTGCCTGGATGATTCAGCTGCTGTTGGTGTATGTTTCATTGTCTGTCAACCTATCTTCTATAATATTATAAAAAAAATCTTATAAAGAAAATGTTTATTACAGTGGACAACAGATCAAGATTTAAGTGATGCTATTGTTTCTATAGGGGTATCAGATTTGTTGGATATTAAATTTTATGAAAATAGAGCAAATGGACAATCAAAAGGGTAAGTACAGTTCCTCCCAAATTTTTTGAACTAAAATCTTGGCAACATGGCGAAAAAAAACTCTCGGAAATCTTATATTTCACAGTGAAATTTCGCTTGATTCCACGGCAATTTTTATACGCCCACATTGAAAAGTGGTCGTATATTGCCGTGCGTCCGACCGTGCGTCCGTCCGTCCGTCCGTCCGGAGTCCACGATTGCTTGTGGACGCTCTAGAGGCCAAACTTAATAACCGATTGACTTTAAATTTATACACAGTGTTTAAGGTCATGAGACGAAGAAGCCTTTTGATTTTCAGCAATTTCGAATAATTACTGTCAGAGTTATGGCCCTTGATCACTACAGAAATTCTTGTGGAGCTCTAGAGGCCAAAGTTAATATCCAATTGACTTTAAATTTATACACAGTGTTTAAGGTCATGAGACGAAGAGGCAGATTGATTTTCAGAGTTTCAGATAATTACTGACTGAGTTATGGCCCTTTATCTCTTAAGAAAATCTTGTTGACGCTCTAGAGGCTAAAGTTTATAGCCGATTGACTTTGAATTTATACACAGTGTTTAAGGTCATGAAACAAAGAAGACTATTGATTTTCAGCAATTTCCAATAATTACTGTCAGAGTTATGGCCCTTGATCACTTCAGAAATTCTTGTGGATGCTCTAGAGGCCAAAGTTAATATCCAATTGACTTTAAATTTATACACAGTGTTTAAGGTCATGAGACGAAGAGGCCGATTGATTTTCAGAGTTTCAGATAATTACTGACTGAGTTATGGCCCTTGATCACTTTCAAAATTTTCTCGACGCTCTAGAGGCTAAAGTTAATGTCCGATTGACTTTAAATTTATACACAGTGTTGAAGGTCATACTACGAACAAGTATATTGAGTTTCAATGAATGTAAATAACTTGAACAGCTAAATCCAGAATATTAAATGTTTCGTATACTAAACATTAGCATGGAGGAGAACTTTATCAAAGCCAAACAAATTCCAATGATTTTCTGATAATTATATAATGAGTTGTTACTTTTAATCAGATTTTAGTGTATAATAAATGTTTCATTACCGAAAAAAGTAAAATATGCTACAACTCTTGTTGACTGCCCGGACGATTTAGCTGCTGTGGGCGTATGTTTCGTTGCCTGGCAGCCTATGTTTCTCTAAGATTTTCCTATGTTTGTCAGGAATTCACCGGGTTTCTTGAGGAATTTACCGTGTTTCGATAAGGGTACATCGTGTTTTGCCGTGCTTCCCGCAAGGAATTCACAAGCCTACCTTAATCTAGGATCAAACTCATATTGTCCATAATAAATTTAAGGAGTTGTAAAATAGTAATCCTCCCGGGAAACGTGTACATGTACATGTACATGCGCTGGCCAGTTTGAATAACATATGAGTTACATTGTAGCAATGGGACCCTTTAATCTTGTTGTTTTAGCGTTGGAATCTAATCCTAACATTTAATTTCAAAACATCGTTGAAAAATTGATAAAAGTGGTTGAAAAATAACAAAAATGGTTTAATTAGTACAATGGTTTAGATTAATGGCAACGGCTTTAGTTTAAAAACGAATTTCCTGTTCACTTATCTATGGCATTTAGTTATTGGACAAGCCGTTTAACTTCCCAAAATGTGTTGAAAAATGGATTTCCAGTTTAAATATCTAGGCAATTTATTTATTGGACGAGCTGTTGAATTTCCCCGAAATGCGTTTAGAAATAGCCTTCCCGTTATTAGATAAAACTTTTAATTCCCCGCGAGCCGTTTTTCTGATCAGTTAATTTTGATTACGATTATAAAGGTGTATATAAAAAAATGCGCACACATCACGCCTTACCGTGTCCGTAGTATTTATTATCCATTAGCCTATACAAATAGTATTCCACCATTGACAAATACGTAAAAAATCGGTAAGTAAATCATGTCCCAGAACTCAGTAAATCACAGGTATAAATGCATCTCATTAAATCACAAATGAATTATCGCAGCATTCCACGTGTACACGTCACCAGAATCAACCCCAGAATGGCAGTGCGATAAACTCGCGAGAGTTAAACATTTACTGGCGCAAAAAAAATCACTGTGGCCCAGTAAATTTCGAGGATAAAAGTTCACAAATTCGACCAATAGTTTCATTTCATCAATACCTTGACTAAGTTCAATAATGCTCATTTTCTGCTCAGGGTTAGCAGAGCGATAAGCAATTTGATTGGCCGAGACTTTGGAACATAATAACTTTCCTTCTAATTGAGCTAGGATATTCAAACTTGATGTAGATGTTTATTAGGTCAATACCTTGATGGAGTTCGAAGACAAGCTTTCTCTATTTAGGGTAAGCAGAGATAAGCAATTTGATTGGTTGATGCTTTGGGATGCAATGACTTTAGTTGTAAGTGAGAATGATGAAACTTGGTATATATATAGTTTCATTTCATCAAAAAGTTTAATAATGAACATTTTCTGCTGAGGGTAAGCAGAGCGATAAGCAATTTGATAGGTCTAGACTTCGGAACAATAATTCTCGTTCTAATTAAGGTAGAATGTTCGAACTTACTAAGTGTAGGATGGAGTTCGATGATGAACATTGTCTGATTCTATCTGATAGAGAGTGATGATACTTAGTGTATAGTTTACACTAGGGACAGAGAATCTACAAGTTTTTATGAAAAAAGGTAATAAACTACCATTATCATCTAGAATCTAATACACGTCAAAAATGTGTTAAATACCGTCAAGATTCTTCAAAAACCGTCTAGTTTGTGCTACCGTGTAGATTTAGAAAAACGTTCTAGTTTTGACATCGATCGTCTACTTTTGGAAGGTGTTTAGTTTTTATACAAGACCTAATTTCTCGTATGTTGTCGAGAAATGAACAGTGTTTAATAACACATGACATTTAGATTTTACTCCAAATTACTACTTTACCGAGAGCCGTATATGTGGTTACAATTTATAGAAAAAAAGATTTTAAAAATATTAACTGATACAACTGCTTCATCGTTTTATTCTTTCTGTCATTCATATAATATCCATGATGGCTGTACGCGCATCAAACAACGATAATTGTTCATTGGTTAAAGACGGTCTACACACGGGAAAATTTACAGCATCTATTGGCTAACGGCACACATTATAAATAACCATACTTGCATATTCACTGATACAACTTCGTTATCGTTTTATTCTTTCTGTCATTCATATAATATCCATGATGGCTGTACGCGCATCAAACAACGATAATTGTTCATTGGTTAAAGACGGTCTACACGCGGGAAAATTTACAGCATCTATTGGCTGACGGCACACATTATAAATAACCATACTTGCATATTCACTGATACAACTTCGTTATCGTTTTATTCTTTCTGTCATTCATATAATATCCATGATGGCTGTACGCTCATCAAACAAGGATAAATGTTCATTGGTAAAAGACGGTCTACACGCGGGAAATTTTAATGCAGCTATTGGCTAACGGCACACATTAGAAATAACCGTATTTGCATATTCATTGATACACTATTTCATCGTTTATTCTTTCTGTCATTCATATAATATCCATGACAGGCCCGTATTTAGCGGGGAGGGGGGCAGCTGCCCCCCCCTGGGAAAAATCGGCGCCCCACCTCGAAAAAGCGGGCGCCCCTAATGGGCGCCAAAGGCGCCCTTTCAATTGAACAAAATACGAGGCCATCGATTTACATGCCCATATCAGTACGGGCGCCCCATAAAGCCGAGTGACAGGGCGCCCAACCAATATCACTTGGTTTTATGGGAGCGTCATCAATCATGTCGTATGAGGCGCCCCTCAAATGGTGGAGCGCCTCACAATGAGTCACACGATGAACATCACAAATTGATGGGGCCTCAAAAACGGTGTGATCTGTGTGCTCCTTATCCCAGAGGACCTTCCATAATGACATGATTGGTGGGGCGCCTTATTATGACAATATTGTTTGGCCGCACACAATGCATAATGCCTTAACCACTGCGAGAAAAATGTAATGGGCGCCCTTTCTATTGGAGCAATACGAAGCCAGCGACTAATGAGTCCATATTCAGTATGGGCGCCCTTTACAGCCGAGTGACTTTGGTTAGGCGCCTACTACTAGATTGATGGTACCCCTAACCAATGTCACTTCTATTCATGTCGTTATATATGAGGCGCCCCACCACCCAAATAATGAGGCGCCTCACAATGAATCACACGATTAACACCTAACTTGAGGGGGCGTCCAAAAATGTGTGACCTGTGGTGTTACTTATCCCGGAGAGGCGCCAATAATGACATGATTGGTGGGGCGCATTATAATGACAATGTATGTTTGTCGGTTCGCACATAATAAATAATGTCGAGCTAGAAAGGTTGGGCGCTCACTACTTGGTCAATGGGGCGCCCAATACAGCATGATTGGGCGCCCCTTGAAGGGCTTTTGTTATATGCGCCCGTTATACAGCGCACCCCACGTTATTGCTCAGCTAGTATCATAGGTCAGCAGGGGTTGTTTATGTTCTGCCCCTCGAATTATTAGCGAATCTCACCAGTTATTAATATTTCACTGGCATCCTTCGTATATTAGTGAATTCATTACAAACATTATTCTAGATATTGAACTCGTGCAAGGTACACACCGTACTTGTTGCCGTTTATAGCTAGACTCTTTTCCGTGGACCGTCAACTGTAGGTACACCGGCGCCCCCAGAAGCCCCATCGGCGCCCCAAGCAGCCCTTGCCCCCCCTAACATTTTTGGGCTAGATACGGGCCTGCATGATGGCTGAAGTACATTACTACGCGCATCAAACAACGATAATTGTTCATTGGTTAAAGACGGTCTACACGCGGGAAAATTTACAACAGCTATTGGATAACGGAATACGTTATAAATAACCGTATTTGCATATTGCATAAGCATACTATTTATAGTATTGTTACCTTGAATTATTTTTAAGTCGACAGTCCCCAAGGACCGAAATAATACTGTGTTTTGCGTAGTGCAGCATAAAATGAAAATAGTATGCAGCATAAAATTAAATTGTCTTACATTAGGCGACGAGGTATTTTAAATTGCCCTTTTTGTTCAGAATCAGGCGTGGTAAAATAAAAAATTCAAGATAGTTATTAGCGGTATTTGCTGTCAGCAAATTTGTAAAAATTAAAATTTATGTTATTTAATACTAAAATAAAACCAGTTCAAACTATGATATTATAATCAGAGAAATAGACAAGACAAGAATACACACCATACCATAAATTATTTTCGCATAATTATACCCATCTGTCTTCATAATTAAACGTTTTAATCAGGCCTGAAGCCAGAAATCAAAATTTAGCCGACATGGGGGGGGGGGGGGAGGAAGATAAATTTCCGACAACAAAAAATTAATGAACGAAGGTCATCGCCGTCTGCCGTAAGCAGGAGGAGGGGATAGCACGAAAATTAGAAGCTGTGAGAGGGAATTTAGGCCTCTATGACATGCTGGTGATGAATGTGTCGGAAAATTAAGAGTTTCCAGCCGACATTAACTATCTCACGGCTGAATTTGAGAGGATATGTCGTACTAAAATGCAAGAATAGCTAACCAGCGTTTTTTTTTCCGATGCAGACAGAAAAATTCCGAAAGGACAGCCATGGGGGGGGGGGAGCCGCTAGCCTCAGGCCTGGTTTTAATTAAATTTCCCATTTAATTGACAATTGGTATAAAGCCGACAAATTTATCGCTGTGCGTTTATATGACTTTGCTCCAATAATATTTTGCGCATTGTTATGGGGTATCAACAGAAACAGTCAATGCTATGGTCAAGTTGTTTTTTTACAATAAACATAAAAAATAAACTGGCGTATTGGAAATATGTGATGAAATATAATACTTTTTTAATAATAAGAATGGATTATTTGTTGTATTTAGATCAGATAAACACTAATTTGTTGTCTTCGATAGTTAGGTGGAGGTGTAAAACACACAGCTACCATGATTAATTTACAACCCCAATTTAGCTTCCACAACACCACAGTTTTTACTTAACACCTAAACCTGATTGGGCAATAAATTAATCAAGGCAAGGTAGCTATGTGTCTTCAATAGTTTTACATCTTCAACTATGGCGTGTATTCTTGCCTTTCCTATTTTCCTGATTATAATATCATAGTTTGGACTTGTTTATTTTGGTATTAAATAACATAAATTTTAATTTTTACAAATTCGCTGATAGCAAATAGCGCTAATAACTATCTTAAAAATAAAATAGTTAGGAAACGAGGCTTTTTTACCAAGTCTCATTCTGAACAAGATACCTCGTTCCAAAAAAGGGCAATTTAAAATACCTTGTTTTGGAACTAAAGACAACAAGGCATTTTTTTTACCTCGTTTGAACAAAAATGCCGAACGAGGCATTCTGAGGTTTATAGGGATAGTGTACGTATTCATATTAACGTGGAAGGTGTTGTTTCGGATGAAACCCGGCCATGTGTCTGGATTAGGGGATTAATTAAACAATAGGTTGAGGCTATTCAAAGAATCTTACGACCGACATTTATGACTGCTGACGAACTGTATCCATGCGATGGTGGTGTAATTACATGTACACGTCTGTGAGCGATATGGTTTTAGACAGAACCGAGTCATGTGACATGTAGAATTTGTGATTGATATAGACAATAGCAGGCAGTCGTACAAATAATATAACCTAAATTATAATGACAGTCCCAAGCGACGGTGGCATTATTCGTAGACTGAAACCCATAGCCCATTGTGTGTGTTTTTTTTTTTGTGAATACGTCGTTCTAGTACAGTAAGCTTCTTTTACAACTTCGTCATTGTTTTATTCTTTTTGTCATTCATATAATATCCAAAATACGGCACTACGTTGGTCCTTGAGGCGATCGAATTAAAAATAATTCCAGCTAATTTAATAATACTATAAATAGTATATTTATGCAATATGCAAATACGGTTGCTTATACGTGCTGTTATCCAATAGCTACTGTAAATTTTCCCGCGTTGAGACCGTCTTTAACCAATGAACAATTATCGTTGTTTGATGCGCGTACAGCCATCATGGATATTATATGAATGACAGAAAGAATAAAACGATGACGAACTTGTATCAGTGAATATTTTTAAAATCTTTTTTTCTATTAATTGTAACCACATAAATCGTAACCAATACGGCTCTCGGTAAAGTAGTAATTTAGAGTAAAATCTAAATGTCTTGTGTTATTAAACACTGTTCATTTCTCAACAACGTACGAGAAATTAGGTCTTGTATAAAAAACTAAACACCTTCCAAAAGTAGACGATCGATGTCAAAACTAGAACGTTTTTCTAAATCTACACGGTAGCACAAACTAGACGTTTTTTGAAGAATCTTGACGGTATTTAACACATTCTTGACGTGTATTAGATTCTAGATAATAATGGTAGTTTATTACCTTTTTTCGTAAAAACTTGTAGATTCCCGGTCCCTAGTGTTAATTGCTCAATACTTTTGAAAAAAATAAATGTGCAATTAATTTTAATATGTGTCATCTATTTATTTTGGGATTTCGACGGGGGACATCAGCCTCACTGTTGGCTTGTTATATTCACCTTTATAATCGTAATCAAAATGAACGGATCGGAAAAACGACTCGCGGGAAATTAAAGTTTTATCTAATAACGAGAAGTCCATTTCTAAACACATCTCGGGGAAATTCTACAGCCCTCCAATAAATAAATGCCCTAGATATTTAAACGGGAAATCCATTTTTCAACGCATTTCAGGAAGTTCAACAGCTTGTCCAATAACTAAATGCCATAGATAAGTGAACGGGAAATTCGTTTTTAAACGCATCTGGGAGAAACCGGAGATAGGGGCATTTAGTTTATTTCAAAATCATTTGTGATTTAAATCCGAAGATTATATTACTTCTGGTGTGATTTACCGATTTATAATGGATTGTGTAACTTATTTGTCAGAATGGGAACAGATATTTTAATGGACTAAACTTTCGCCCATGGTAAGACCAGCATGTGTGTAAATTTTGAAATTTTCGTAATTTTTATGAGTCTTAAAAATTCTGAACATATTGATGAAGTAACATATCGGTACAGCCATAATTCTGTTTGTTTTATTACTTAAAAGCTTGTTTGATATTTGTTATCAATAAAAGCCATTAAAACCTGCGTGTCTAACTGGTCAAATTAACGATTTTTTTTTTCGCAGTGGGCGGCGGTTGAAAATAATCGTGAAGGTCAGCGGTTTATTTATATTCACGGAGAAAATTTAGAACAGAATTTTGAGCGTGGCCAGAGCAGATTGATTAACTGACGTCCGCGATTTTAATTTTCGCCCAGGGAAATATAGTACCTCCGCTAGAACAGTACTATATCAAGGTTGTGGACATTCTAGAGGTCACAATTTTAATTTGATTTTGATGAAACTTGAAATGCTTGGTAAAACCCCAAAGATCTTGGTTCCTTTCGATATTTGCGCCTATCGGAACATAATTTCCTGAATTATGGCCCTTGATTGTCCGAATTTGGCATATATCGGACCAAAATTTCATGGATTATGACCCCTGATTGTACGAAAAATCATGTTGAACTTTAAATGCATGATAATAACCCAAAGATCTTGGTTCTTTTCGATATTTGTGCTCATCCAAACGTAACTTCCTATATTATGGCCCCTGATTGTCTGAAAAATCGTCTTTTTTAGCTTGTGGTCTCTCTGGAGGTCACAGTTATTATCAGATTTACAAAACCGTCTTATTGTATCACCATTACACCAACAGGAAGGTTGCATTTGAACTTGGGGAAAATCCAACTAAAACTGACGTACAAAATGGCCACCCCTTGTATGTCAATAGTGTAAAAATATGGTACAGTACGCCAATCAAGTCTCTTTGGTAAAACACGATATTACCGTGTTTTTTATCGGAGATTTACCGAGTGAATATCGAGTGATACGATAGCACTGCCTTGGTGTTGAAAACACCGTGTGACTCGGTGTTATAATTAGCATTGCACCCCTTAAATTAGGATATATTATGATTATACCAGTGATTAATTGAGATAATAGAACTCACTTTAAACAGAAAAATGCTTTTTGAATTTTAAAAATCGGAGGAAATATGAGCATTCTGCAGCATTTTAATCGTTTTCCCCATTCGGACATGGATTACTGGTAAACAATAGTCGCCCAATTAAAATCTTTAGACAATTACAGGTGTTTGTTTGTTCATCTTTTCACTCTTTCCACTACCATTTCTTTATTTTTCATGATAAAGTGATACGAATCGCCACCTTACCTAATTCAAACAGTTGTTGAGCAACTCTGATTTTATCAACGCCGACTGTAGAGGGGGCCAAATCCAATATGGCCGCCACCCGAAAAATAATATTTTCCAATATTATGTCATGTAGGGTATCATTTTAAAGGTCTTGAAGAGTAGACAGTGTGAGCGCTAGCCGCTCGCCACTTCGCCAATGGCGAATTTTCATCATCTGTGGCCAATGGCGAATTTTCATCATCTGTGGCAATAATTAATGTTAAAAAGTCGCCACTTTGGCGAAAAGGCCTATGTCATGTGGCCCTGTTGGTTCATTGTTTCTCTCTCGCGCTTGCCTTTTTAACAAAAACAAACAACCAAGAAACCCATTAAAAATGTCTAAAATAATGTTTCACGAAAGCGTATAGACGGAAGGGATTGTATTGTCACCATTAGTTATCTTTGTTTTCATTGGCTGAAATTGTCATATTATTCATGTATTGTCCAATCATGTCTCGTGTACTGAATTACGCACGATTTACCAAATGACTAGAGATTTCACATTCTTCGATACCGGTACCATAGATATCCTCGTTTCAGCAACTAATCTATCACTCTTAATTATCCATGTCATACATTATCCAATTGCACACAATTCCTTATTTAGGTCCATATAAATATCGTAATTTTAAACAGTTCTATTTCTTCGACATTGGTATGACAAGAAATTCGTCCGAATTCCCTATCGGCCTTGGCTGTCTGCCAAGAGAAGATTCATCACGCAAATTCACGTGGATTCCTCCAAGTAAAACAGCGGTACCCTACTGTCAAATCCAATGCCTTAAATTTAATATAAAGACGTTGAGAAATGCATTGATTTCAGATTCTAAAATATTTGTAATTGAATATCAAAACACGACTTGATTCGCACCTATTATTAGACGACATTTATACAATGTGTAGGTATGGAGGACAAGTCACGCCCCCTCGAATTCTAACTATTCCGCTGAAAATTATGTTTATAAAATACTCTATTGACGGTACATAATAAACCTTATTTTTCAAAAAACTTAATTGTTGAAATATGGCGCCTTTTCAATTCGAGCCACAATAATATTTATCGTGGTACCGTTGGTAGAATTAGGTCGAATTAATGTGACAGGATATATAAGTGTGTAATAATTATGTGTACATCTAGAGTAGATACTTCATACTGTTTAGTCAAACAAATAAACGTAAGCCAATATAGGTTGTTATAAAATTGGAAGTAAAAGTTAATGTCTTTAAATTTCTGCTTGATGTTTTGAATACATATATAAGCACTTGCTTCTAGCTTCAAAATGTTACATCCTCAGACTATATAATTGACCAAGATTAGTATTGGTACAAACAACATTTCATGAGGTCAGTGGCTAATGATAAATGTATGTGGCTAATACTTTTTTCATGCATTAGCCACAGTGGCTAATGAATTTTAGAACCTAACGCTAACACAGGTAGAGTGTATCTGGATATATAAAAAGCCTCTTGGCTCTACTACTCAACTGTAAGACATATTATCCATTTTAACCCTTTACCATCTGCAGTTTTTCGCACACACTGAATGGCAAAGTGCAATTTCACTGTAAGTATATCATGAAGGCAGTGTTCCAACTAGACTATTCTGGAGGGGCGCCCCACCCCTCCCTTGTTTCTGAACACCCCTCCCTTGTTTCTGAACGCCCCTCCGTATTAATTACCCCAAAAAAAAAAAAAAAAATTATTTTACATCATTCATACATTATTCATTATATTCTACAAATATATTCAGTTACTGGAACAGGGCTGAGTTTTTCATCCATTATGAAAAAGATGAACTGTCTGCAGTATTTCCCTGTATGTGGCATCTTCAGAGGATTCTATATCTAAGACCTAAAATAGAAAGGGCAAATTATAAGAAATTATAAATAAAAAATTTAGGCCTATACCTTGAAAAACGTCATGGAATTTACCTCCAAATACAATATTTCTTCTGTCAAATTCCTGCTTTAAATCACTACAATAAGGTCCCACCCACCCCCAAAGAAACTACAAAATTACCATCCAAAATAAATATGCTGACACCCACCTTCCCTTAAAACGGGCCAAACCCATTCTCCTTAAAAGTAAACATAAGCGAACAGGCCAATCAGCATTGCAGAAACACGTCACATGACCTAATGATCGATCGCGTGCAGAGTACACCCCTCCACAATGGAAAGTATGGTATAGCCCGTATGCTGCTGGGTCATTTCCTCGAAACAAAATATGGCGAATTGTCCACTTCTGAGTTAATTCAGCTATTTCCTCCACAAAAACTAAATGGTTATGATCTAAAGGATCTAAATATTCATACGTACTCACCCGTTATTTGACGGAAATTCGTCAAATTTTGGCTAAAATCGGGTCCAAACTTCAGTTGCTATTACAGACAAACCGGACCTGGCACGTTACTAAGGAGCTTTGCGAAGTGAATGACAGGCCTTTCTCTGATTGGTTGAAAAATTTCATGAGTGTAAATCTAATACAACAGCGGGAAATTTCATGAGTGTAAATCAAATACAAAAGCGGGAATTTTTTGTTGCAAATTCAGCCCGTGTCTGCCGTGTGCAAAGAAATCGATCATGGCGTCGGATCAATGGCGCACGACAGTAGACGTATTTTATCGCATTCAATAATGGCAAACACTGGCTTGATTTGAATTAAAGGGGCTAAATCTAGTGGTTTCAGGTCACGTAACTTAGTGTGAAATAGGACAGGCTGTGAAATAGGACAGCCAGCAGCCGAAATATAGCCCACTTCAATCTACGATTCTGAATTACTATTTTATGTAAATGCATTACTAACAATTGTATTTCAATAGTTTAATATCAATCTCAATATCTGCAAAGATTCAGGCTAAAACAGTATCGGAATGTAAGCGAAATTACCGTTTGTTTACAAGAGATGCTCGCGGGAGAATACCGCTCTGACGTCACACGGCCCGAGATTTTTCATTGCTACGACTCACTTCATTGGTGAATCCGATCGTTAGTTTCCGGGGAATTTTCATATAGAACCAATCAAACGATAGATAACATTTTTGTGATTATTATTGTACGTGATACCTCGAGATCGGACAATTAGAGCCGTAGAAATGGAATTTATCTGTTTTGATGACTGAAAATTGCTAAATTTCGACTAAATTTTAAAAAAATTCTTGAGGTATCATCCAGATTATTGACGAAACTATTCAAATATGGTGGCAGTTTTATCTTTTTTTCATCAACGGTATGACAGATAAATACCGCTAATTTTACATATCAAATTACACTGAGTTATAATAATAATAATGATAATCGCGTCATTTTACAAGGGTAGCAAATTAGGCCTAAGGCCTTTTTCCAATTTGGCCCTTGGCACAGATCGTGTGAATGATTTCAATCATTACTGTAGGAAGAAACCGATGAACTCGGGGGCGGGGGGGGGGGAACCTGCCTGATCGTTCTATCGTATCCCGCGTTTTCTCGTGGCACACAATAGCAAATGCCACACCGAGTTATTAATCAAGGCAATATCGTGGCGTTATCGTGGAAATTTTCAACAAAAAACAACACGATAATCGAGTTTTGTCAAAGAGGCGCGACAGCTGTACTGTATTTGTCCAGATAATTGTGTGGCTATTTTTATTTCAGGTTTGCTCTAGTGTCAGTTGGATCAGATGCTTCATCACGATTGATTTTTGATAAATTAGCAAGACGTGAGTTTTATGGCCAAGCACCGCAAGTCACACCTTACAGTAAACAGGCATTAAGTCAGTTTGAGGCTCAGGCCAGGAAAGGAGCTGGTGGGGCAGCAGCTGATGACCGTAGAAACAGCACAGACTCCAGTCAGACTAATGGTATCTACTTTATCTGTTTTAGCACAGGCTTCTTAAATTCATTAGCCACGTGCTATAATTAGGCCTGCAGCCAAAAAGTCTAGCTTGCTTACAAACACAAATTTTCCGCTACATGGTCCTCCCAAATAAACATACTATACTTTTTTGGAAAGCTTATAACACCAGGAACACAAATCCGGAGAGTTTTAAGCAAAAATCCTCCACTAACTTGATTCAGGGCCAGATGATAATTAAGTTACCTCCCCCTGGACAAAAGCCATATTTTGAATTGTGCACATACCCACAGACAACTCGCTACTCCCATGAACTATCGTCAAGCTAGCCAACCACATAACAATTTGACGGCCACACCACTCTTACAAGTTTCCAAATTCTAAGAAAAGTGTAACTCTTGTGCGTTATGACTGCAAAATCTCAAAAGTATTGCTGCATCGATATTTCCGCGCACATGCGGAAGGCATGCGCAGGCACATTTGCTTTTAAAAAATTTGCAGGCACATTTAAAAAAAAAAAATTTTTTTTTTTTTTAGGCGATTTTTTCAAAAATTATTACTGTCACATTAATCATGTAAAATAAAGAATTAGTTACGATGCATAAATATCTTGTGATCGTCAAGGGAAACAATTAATACAATTTAAAAACCATAATATAAAAAAGGTACTAAAAATTATCTATAATTTCTATTTCTGCTGAGTGCAACTCAAGAAGCTTTCGTAAGCCCCACCTACTCACAATCATACTACAGGGATGTAGCCACGCCAGGTGGCGCCGGCTTGCGCCTGGCACTTGAAAAAAAATCAAAGAAAGACACACGGTCGTATTTTACCCCTTCGACTTCGTCCTTCTCTCACTCTGTACTCAACGTCAGCGCTCGAAATTTACCACAGCATGGTTGGTAACTAAAAAGCCCACGCAAACCATGTCTGCTACCAGGGCTCGAAATTCGTTTTTTTGATCAAAGGCCAACTTTGGCCTACGATAGGCCAAAGTGCAACTTTGATCCAAGGCCAAAAATTGAAAATCCAAGGCCAAGTTATGAATTATGTAATATGTTATAAATCTGTTTATTGTAGATCTTTTTATTACTTTTACAAAAATAATACATCCTTACAGTGTGGGGGGGGGGGCGAAGGTATAATTGTCTTATCGTAACGTTTTTTGAATGATTAGTAATAGTTTGGAAATCCCCCAAAACGTGACGCCAGAGTGGTATTTTCCCGCAAGTGTCTCTCGTACATAAACGGTACTTGCGCCTATATTTCGATCATTTTTTAGTCAGATTATTTGCATATATTGAGGCCGATATCAAAGTATTTATAAGACAATCGCTATTAATATATTTAACTGAAAATGTAATCGTAAATCGCGGATTGAAACTGAAAGTCAGCTATTTTCAGTCAAATGTCTTCCGATTTCACGCTAAATTCAGCCAATCATGGGATCTGTATATGAATCAGAAGTAAAGGATTTAACTCCCTTTGAAGAAAGTGAAACTAGAGTATAAATGGCCGTCGATATTTAAAATTTGGCCATGAATCTGCGGCCAAATTCTAAAATTCGGAGGCCATGGCCGCCGAATCCGATGGCAGCGTCGAGTCCTGTCTGCTACGACATTATTTATTTGTGTGTGCCGTAGTAGACCCTATTATCCAAAATTAGTTTAACCCAATTTTGACGGTATCGTATCAACTCGCGTTAAGTGCCTGGCGGTAGCGAATCGGCTCACGGACCGATCATTCTTGACCACAGCATTAGCGAACCCAAGCGAGAAATCAATTAACGTATTTCTTTTGTTTCTATTTAATTAATTAATTATGATTGGGTAATAAAAGTAAATCCTGTCGTGAAAAAGAATGTTTAATTCGCTAATCCTCCAATAAAAAACATATGTTTCAACAAAAGATCTTCCAGTATTTACGTAATAGGTCAGAGGTGAAAATTCACTCTTTGTCAATGGTTTTGGCATTATTCCAATTTTTTTTCCATCGTCACTTACGGCTAATAATTATACGGTATGGACAGTGAAATGGAATCAGATTTTTTATGATTTACTGCTAGACATATCATGGAATATTATTATGTCGAAAAAATCAACTATTTGCTATTTTTTTTGACGTTATGAAGCGAAGAAAATTGATATTCTAGCCGAAGTCAAGTGTGATGCCGCCATTTTGAATACGCATGTTTTCAAACAGGAGAACACAAATCTTACGGCTAATAATTCTAGACTTTGAAAAACTAAATTGAATCAAAAGTTTGGGGATTTAATACAAGCTACATAGAGGAATATTATATTGTCGAAGATTTCAACAATGTATTTATATTTTCGGCGCAATAAAGCAAAGAAGGTGAAAATCCACACCGTGTCAGTTGGTTTGGCATTAGTCCAATATTTTCCCCAAATTGTCACTTGGGCTACGGCTAATAATTTTACGATATGGACAGTGAAATGGAATCAGATTTTTTACGATTTACTGCCAGACATATCGTGGAATATTATAATGTCGAAAAAATCAACTATTTGCTCTTTTTTTTGACGTTATGAAGCGAAGAAAATTGTTATTGTAGCCTTAATTAATATCAGTAATGCATGCTTATTTCGTAAGACAATTTCCTTTAATGTCTTTTCTTTGAAGTCGCATCAGTTACTGTAAATTTAATATTTGTTTTTGTGATAATTATACATTGTTTTATTTACCTATATTTACATTGTTTGTTGATTAGCGTTATGATGTTAGACAAAATTGTGAGTTCATCAATGTTTTTGTATAAATGTAGACACGTATATTGTTTGACTTTATCCCATGATTTAAAAAATTGGCGATGGTTAATATTGGGTCAAAAATTAATTTCTTAAGGGACAATAATTCTCTTTCTGGCTTAACAACAGGTGCAGAAAAAAAATTAGCCTTATTCTAACTACAAGATGTTTAAGTGTCCTACCTGTTGTGTAAATTATCCATTACAACCTATCTTACCTGTCCAGAGGGTTCGGAAATATGTTTAAATCCAAGTTGCATTTGAAAGTGCTTACGTAAGGCTTTTTAAACCATGTTACGGCATGTAGTTGAATTTTTCCAATTTTTAAAATTAGGTGGGTTAGGATGAAATTTGTATCATTTATTAATTGGAATATTGTAAAATAGTACAATTTGTTGACCAGATTAAAGATTGGGACAAATTATTCAGTCACAGCAGTAGTGGTGTTGGGGCTTTAAATAGCGTCGGAGCCCCTTTTAGATAAACCGAATTTGCGTAATAACATCAAAGAGTGGCCACGTGTGGTTATATTCTTTGATCTTTTATACACAGGACATTTCTGTTATTCAAACAGATCTTGCACGAGAAAGACAACACGTCATACAAGTTGACATTATGTACCATTGATTTGGGTTTCACGTGGAATGCAGTTATTCTTTGCTAAAATAAAATGAGTGCCTTGGATTTTTATGTGGATTTGATAACGGTTATAATTTACTAATTTTCTATGACATCGGACACCTGTCTTGTGTCGCGATCATTTAATTTTTACGGTAAGTACAAGCTTATGTCTGATTTGAAAGCGCTTTCGACTCCCGTTGCAAGTTCTATTTGTCTTATTTCTATTTGTAAGACCGGTAACGGTTACCGTTATAGTTTGCAATTTAAAAGTCTATCTTTGTCGTGATTCGAGAGTAATTCTTAAAGGGCTAATCCCGATAACTTTTTGGGGAATAAAACTGCTTAATTTTGTGTTAAAATCATTTAAAACCCATTATCTAAGCGTCTAAGGCCGATCAACTAACCCGATTTTTGTGATACGCTTGTAAATAACTTAAACCTGACAGTCTGCATCTGGAAATGGAGACCTTTGTATCATACAGTATCTGGATAAAACCAGACTATTTTCTATAAAAATAATATGTAGGTAAAATTTACCTTTTGTTATCAAGTACAGTACATGGGTCATTCACTGTATAGACCTCTCAAGAAACGTTAATCGATTATAAGGTCACCAAATGAAAAAAATGACCATCAATCTTAAAAGGGTTACGTGTCCGGATAAGCAATTTTGGCGTTCACGTCCAAATGACTCAATATTTTGAGTTGAAATTTTGAGACAAGGTATATACACCATTCCCCTATATTTTGGCGTTTTATTTTCATACATTCTCAGACTTTTATTTTTGAGCCTCTGTATAATACGGTACTGTCCCTTTAACTACGCACTCATAATACAGAAATATGCAAAACAATTTGAACACAGCATGAATATTGAAACATGTATCGTCTTATGCATACGTGTCCTTCAAAATGTACTAGACCTGCAGCTTTTACATGACTGGTTGGAAATGTAACCGCATATATCGTATAGAATATGTGAACACGCGTGTTCTTGCTATATAATTTTACCTAACGCGTCCGTATTATATTAACGAAAATATTGAAATTCATAACATCGTAGCAGTATATCATTTTGACATAGATTTTTTATGACAAATATAACCGTTAATTTTGCATGTAAATTTACACCGAGGCCAATCGCGTCCTGCGACTATCGTGGGACACGGTAGCGTCTGCTACACCGAGTTATTTATCGTGGCAATATCGTGCCGTTATCGTGGCAATTTTCAACAAAAAACGACACGATAATCGAGTTTCATCAAACCTCCGCGATGGGCGTACTTGTATCTGATAGTCAATTAAATCATGTTAAAAATGTTTTCTTTAAAAGTTTTGGAACAGAACAACCTAGTACTGTTAGTGTTTCAATAAATATATGTATTTTACCAGAAGAACCAAATAAATAAATATAATAAACGTCCATTTCTATAGTGCAAAAACTCTTCAAAAATTGTGTCCATAGCACTTGCACTTGACAAAACATACTACTTGAAATCTTTAGGTATAACTTGTTTGAAATAGATGAGTTTTTATACGCCCACATTTTCATGTGGACGTATTATGTCGTCGCCCGTGTCCGTCCACAATTGTTTGTGGACCCTCTACAGATCACAATTCTTGTCAGATTTTGAGGAAACTTGAAATATAGCTTTATCACCAAAAGATCTTGGCTGCTTTCGATATTGGCATGTTTATATCTAATTTTCACTTTCATATTTTAAATATATATACATAAAGTTTATATTTAGTTTTATTTGATATTTACTGTGATATTTGTTTTTATTTATGTATAGATAATGTGATTATTTGTTTCTAGTTTGTCTCATATCATCATCATATGTTCGGCGCAATATGGCCCGGTTGGAGCTCACGTGCCATTAAATAATATTTCATTTATTCCTATAGAGGTCACAATTTTGAGTTGATTTTGATGAAACTTAACGTGCATGTTTATAACCCAAAGATCTTAGTTCCTTTCGATATTTGCGCCTATCTGAACGTAATTTCCTGAATTATGGCCCCTGATTATCAGAAAAATCACCTATTTTAGCTTGTGGTCACACTGTAGGTGACAATTATTATCTGATTTGAAAAAAACGTTTGATTATATCACCGTTACACCAGAAGGTAGGTTGAGTTCGAGTTTCGGGAAAATCGGACCAAAATTGGCATACAAAATGGCCACCGTTTGTACGCTTAGGCCAAAAAAAAAATGTTGTGGTTCTGGTTACACTATAGAACTAGAAGCGTTTAGTCGTGTTGTTTTAGCGTTAGAAACTAATCCTACCGTTGAATTTCAAAACATCGTTGAAAAATAAAAAAAATGGTTTAATTAGTACAATGGTTTAGATTCTCCGATGCGTTTAGAAACGAATTTCCCGTTCACTTATCTATGGCATTTAGAAATTGGACAAGCCGTTGAACTTCCCGAAATGCGTTGAAAAATGGTTTTCCCGTTTAAATATCTAGGGCATTTAAAATTGGACAAGCTGTTGAATTTCCCCGTGAGGCATTTAGAAATGAACTTCCCGTTATTAGATAAAACTTTTAATTTCCCGCTAGCCGTTTTTCCGATCGGTTCATTTTGATTACGATTATAAAGGTGAATATAAAAAAATGCGCACACATCACGCCTTACCGTGTCCGTAGTATTTATTATCCATTAGCCTATACAGATAGTATTCCACCATTGACAAATACTTAAAAAATCGGTAAGTCATGTCCCAGAACTCGGTAAATCACAGGTTTAAATGCATCTTCATTAAATCACAAATGCGCACACATCACGGCTTACCGTATTTATTATCCATTAGCCTATACAAATAGTATTCCACCATTGACAAATACTTTAAAAAAAAAACGGCAAGTAAAATATGTCCCAGAACACGGTAAATCACAGGTATAAATGCATCTTCATTAAATCACAAATGAATTATCGCAGCATACCACGTGTACACGTCGCCAGAATCTACCCCAGTGGGATAAACTCGCGAGAGTTAAACATGTACTGGCGCCAAAAAAAATCACTGTGGCCCAATACATTTCGAGGATAAAAGTTCACAAATTCGACCAATCAAATAATTAATGTTAATAACAAGGGAAATTTATGACTCAAGTATATGTTCAAAGGCATGCTTTTGTATTATACTCAGACATGTAAACCACAGGTGGGAATTAATAAAACAATAGCATTCGAACAATCAAAGAATTAATCCATGTATACTGTACTAACGAACAATATGGTTTCGTGTGGCACCCAGACGTGTGACAACACGTGGGAATTAATACAATAATAGCATTCGACCAATCAAATAATTAATAAATACTGTAAAAACGGACATTTGGGACTCGATATAGACGACAGTTGGGACTTTTAAGAATTTATGTAGAAATAATAATAACTTATCTTTTTTCGTTTAAGATGATAACCGAAGACAGATTATGAATAATAATAAAGAAATGAAAACATTATTAGTTGTATTTTATTTATATCAGTTGTCTGTTAATATTCAATTGATAAGAAAAACACGGCTGATACCTGTCTATCTGGGTACTATTTATATTAAAAAGTTGCTGATGAATTTATAAGAAATAGGCCAAGGCAAAACACTAAAAAAATAATTATTAACATGAACTACACGTGGTTAGTAAAAGGCTCAACCAAACGATAAAACATTAGTTGCACTTACGGTTCTTTGAAAATCATTGTTCCCCCAAAAAGTTGTATAAATTTGTTAAAAACGAATAATATGCTGATGAATTAATTTGAAATTGACATACACAAAAACAAGCCCCTAGAAATTGTTAACGATAATCCGTAAGTTGCGCGTTGCCGTTGACATGCATTCCTCGACAAGCTTGTCGAAGATGGCAATACCAACCGATAAATTAAGTGTGTAGAAAGCAAGGTTTTTTTCCGGGAAAATAGAAGAAATGGCAATGATCACGGCGGGATAATTAAAGCAGATTAACCGATAATCCCGATGTTATTGTAGTATGTTATTGTGCAAAGAAACCTAGCGGTTCTTTGGTGGATGAGGGAAAACGCGAGTTGTCAATTAACGAGAATGGCGGCCGTGTGTTGATTGCAATTATCCTGTTTCACGAAAAAACATTAGCAGTGATCGGTTAATCAAGCTCGTTTACTTTTTGAAAAAGAAAAACAACGAAGTATTACTAAATATACCCGAGTCCCAAACGACGTATACTAAAGTTCCAAACGTCGTATACAAAAGTCCCAAACGTCGTATACAAAAGTCCCAAACGTCGCGGTCATACTGTTTTGAGTCCCCAATGACGCAAGTCCCAAATGACATGTTATTCTCTATAGCTGGTTTGAACTGGGTTTATTTATCGTGCGATTCCACGACAGTGATATCGTTGTCGAATATCATCGGCTAATACAGCATTCAAAAAAAAAAGATTCATTTTACACGGTTAAACACGCAGATTTTACTCGCATATATTAAAAAATAACAAATATCAAACAGGCTTTTAAATATTAAAATAAACAGAAATATGGCTGTACCGATACATTACTTCATCAATATGTTCGACATTTTTAAGACTTGCATCGATCGACTACTTCAAACTCATTCAAATTACGAAAAATTTCAAAAGTTGACACACATGGTCTTACCGTGTGCGAAAGTTTTGTCAACGAAATAGCCATTTCCATTCTGTCAAATAAGTCACACAATGCATTTTAAATTAATAAATCACACCCGAACAAGTAATAATATATCTTCGGGTTTAAATCACAAATGAATTAAATGCCTTCATGTCCTGTTTTCAAGCATATTTTGCCAAAAGTCACCGTTAACCCTGCTGAACATTAACACGTAGGATAATACCTTGATGGCCTTTTCAATTAAATTCGGCACCAAAGATTCTGAGTCAATGCATCTGTCAGTCAAGATTCCTAATCAATTACGTGAATTAAAACGTGTCATCAAAAGAAATTGTAAATTGACTAAAATAGAAGCCCCTTTAACAACTTATTATTACCATGTCGTATTCTTGTAAACAGTACTGAATTGTCAGTAAGTTATCGTTATCCAAAATAATTGACCTTATTACTAACAACGGTAATGCATGCTTTTTTTGTGAGGGAATTTCCTTTGTACCCGGTACTCTTTGATGTGTTTTCTTTGATGCGTGCAAGTGTCGCCTTAGTTATTATTAATAATCTAAATTCTGTACTGATAAGATTTCATTCATAAGAACTTCTTGTTAGGTGTTTTAGTGAAACCGTCTTCAAATGAATTTTAATGTGATGATTATTGGAGACCGAACATGATTATTATTTAGTATATTAATCGTCTAATGTATAAATACGGTAAGCAGTTTGTGCGTTGCATTTATTAAGTTCAAGTATAAAAAAGAAATGTTTACTACTTTTGGCCAGACTGTGTAATATCAATATGGAGATTTCTAAAAAAGATTCAATGCACACAGTTTGCTTCTTGTAATTAAATGATCGTAGCTAATTCTCGTTCGGCGGATATTTTTATAAAAAATAATTGTTCTTTTATCCGCGCACCGTTGGTTTTGATCAAATCGTGTAATTATGTTTCTTCATTAGCCCAGTTGGAACAGAACAGTAGGACGTTTAAACCCATTTCATTCATTAATTCGTGTTTCACCTTTATTTCAATTCCTTTCAAACACACTTAGAAAAAGAAACTAATCTTGTGCATATTCTAATTATCGCTCGTCAGGCACTTTTATAAATTTAGCGTAGCCTTTGGATTTGATCAAATTGTTTTACCTTTATTTCAATTTCTTTTAATCTGATTTAAACAACATAGTAAGGTACAAATCAATTTGGGATAAGAAGTCAAGTACGAAACCGCTCATGTTAGGTACGAATGAACTAAGTACGAAACAGCTGACATTATGGACTTTTCGCATTTTGGTCAGACGATTGTTGTTTTGAATCTAGTGATGAGTCATAAATGTCGTCACACGTCTGGGTGCCATACGAAACCATATTGTTCGTTAGTACAGTATACATGGATTAATTCTTTGATTGTTCGAATGCTATTGTTTTATTAATTCCCACCTGTGGTTTACATGTCTGAGTATAATACAAAAGCATGCCTTTGAACATACACTTGAGTCATAAATTTCCCTTGTTATTAACATTAATTATTTGATTGGTCGAATTTGTGAACTTTTATCCTCGAAATGTATTGGGCCACAGTGATTTTTTTTGGCGCCAGTACATGTTTAACTCTCGCGAGTTTATCCCACTGGGGTAGATTCTGGCGACGTGTACACGTGGTATGCTGCGATAATTCATTTAAATATATTGGGCCACAGTGATTTTTTTTGGCGCCAGTACATGTATAACTCTCGCGAGTTTATCCCACTGGGGTAGATTCTGGCGACGTGTACACGTAGTATGCTGCGATAATTCATTTGTGATTTAATGAAGATGCATTTATACCTGTGATTTACCGTGTTCTGGGACATATTTTACTTGCCGTTTTTTTTAAAAGTATTTGTCAATGGTGGAATACTATTTGTATAGGCTAATGGATAATAAATACGGTAAGGCGTGATGTGTGCGCATTTGTGATTTAATGAAGATGCATTTTAACCTGTGATTTACCGAGTTCTGGGACATGACTTACCGATTTTTTAAGTATTTGTCAATGGTGGAATACTATCTGTATAGGCTAATGGATAATAAATACTACGGACACGGTAAGGCGTGATGTGTGCGCATTTTTTTATATTCACCTTTATAATCACCTTTATTACCGAGTTCTGGGACATGACTTACCGATTTTTTAAGTATTTGTCAATGGTGGAATACTATCTGTATAGGCTAATGGATAATAAATACTACGGACACGGTAAGGCGTGATGTGTGCGCATTTCTTATATTCACCTTTATAATCGTAATCAAAATGAACCGATCGGAAAAACGGCTAGCGGGAAATTAAAAGTTTTATCTAATAACGGGAAGTTCATTTCTAAATGCCTCACGGGGAAATTCAACAGCTTGTCCAATTTTAAATGCCCTAGATATTTAAACGGGAAAACCATTTTTCAACGCATTTCGGGAAGTTCAACGGCTTGTCCAATTTCTAAATGCCATAGATAAGTGAACGGGAAATTCGTTTCTAAACGCATCGGAGAATCTAAACCATTGTACTAATTAAACCATTTTTTTTATTTTTCAACAATGTTTTGAAATTCAACGGTAGGATTAGTTTCTAACGCTAAAACAACACGACTAAACGCTTCTAGTTCTATAGTGTTACATAGCCCCCAAAAATTAGAGTTGGTCGGTAGGGATTTTTTTTTTTTTTTTTTTTTTTACCATTACCAGGCTTCGAATAAATTGAAAACGTGTTTACGACAATTAGAGTTGGTCGGTAGGGATTTTTTTTTTTTTTTTTTTTTACCATTACCAGGCTTCGAATAAATTGAAAACGTGTTTACGACAAATCTTCACGGTACGACGCCATTTTGTTTGTTTAGACTTACTTCCCTTTAACAAATACGAGTACACCCGAGTCTCAACGAAGACTACGGAAATAATCGCCCACGCGTAACTTAACCAATGAAATAACAGCACGTCATCCGACAAATGATATATGCGAAACTCAAACCACATGATAATTATTGACCAATCGTGTTATACCTAACTGTATTGACCGTGGGAAGGTGACAAGGTCATTTCCCACGGCTTACTTGTGCATAACGAAAATACTACTACCGTATATTTTGACGTTAACGATGATCACAACATTTTTTAAACGAAAAAACTCAGAAAATACGCATAGCCAGGAAGATAACCATGAAAACTTGGTACAGTCACCACCCATTAAAAAAATTAAATCAATAATTCCTCAGCCTCAGGCAAGTGTCAAAACTGTTAAAAAATGGATGAAGGATATGAACATTGATATTGGCTATAAGCTCAAAAAGAACGATAATGGAACCGATACTGATATTGTTAGTGAAATCTGGTGCACTGTTTGCAAAGAATATAGTACTGACAGAAATTCTTCCCTTGTCACAGGCAGTCAAAGGGTAAAAAAAGAATCAATCCAGCAACACAAAAAATCAACAATATGACTAAAAATAAAAAAGACCAGCTTCCTCCAATAGAAACAGCTTTTAACCCTCTCATGACCACAGGCAACAAGCTCTGGCTGGTCTTAGAATACCAGACAATTCCAACATGGCTGCAATATTTTGGTATGTCTCATAAAAACACCTGTCATTCGAGAACAATTGAATATTTACTATTACAAGTTTGTTTTATTTTGAAGAAAAATAACATACCAATCTCCATGTGCAAATTTTGTTGAAATATGTCAAACAGGAACAACCACCTACTACAAAGGTAACAGGAATATTGGAAGCAATTAACACTGCCTTTGAAAGCTTGGGAGTGCCCAATTATAAACAGAAATTGATAGGCTTCTGTTCTGATGGTGCAAATGTAATGATGGGCCAAAGAAGAGGGGTTATAAGCTTGTTAAAACAAGAAGCTGATGCAGATTATATAGTATCTGTCTGGTGTCTAGCACATCGGTTAGAACTAGCAGTGAAAGATGCATTTAGCAATAGTTATATGAACAATATAATTTAATGTTTGCAGAATGTCTACCACTTTTATCAGGGCTCTGCAAAAAGGAATAAAGAGGCTACAGACATTGCAGAGATAATGGATGAACATTTCTCCAAGCCAACAAAAGCTAATGGGACAAGATGGGTTGAACACAAACTTAGAGCAGTCACCAAACTTTTAAATAGCTGGGAAGTTATTTTGACTCGTATGTCTAATTATGCATCAGACAACACCAATAAAGGAGAAGATAGAGCTAAAACTCAAGGCTACATCAAAAAGCTTACACAATTTAAATTTATATGGTATCTGTATTTTTTTAAAGATGTTCTATCTGAGGTCAGCAGAGTAAGCTTATTATTTCAACGTGATGACATTGATGTCAGCAGTGCTTTGACTAAAATCAAATCCACACAGATTTCTCTCCAGCAGATGATAGATCATCCAGGTGCTCAATTACAATCATTTAATAATGATATGAGTGGAAATTCCTACAAGGGCCAAACTCTGTTGAGTGTTGTCAGACCTGTCAACCCCTCAGAGCTGAAATGCAGTAGGGTAGTGTAAAAAAGGCAGTAGAAACCATGATTTGGCAATAAATTCCCAAAACCTGAAATTCACACTTCCAAGGGTAATTAATTTGGAAATGTCAAATGATACATTGAATTGTAGGCCAAACAATACAAAAATTGCATTAAATGGGTAATAAATAAAATACACACACATTAGCAATGAACCATATCTAAAATTATTTATTAAACCAAAATTGAATATGTACCCTACAGAAAGAAATAATTAGTATTTATTAGCAAAGGAAAAATAATTAAAACTAGCTGTCCAGTAGTGGGCCTACACTGGCAGTAGATTCTACCATTTTCTTTTGTGGTAATGCAACCAGTCTCAGCACTCACTTGACAACTTATGACAAGACACCATAGCATAGTGGCGACTGTCTAATAAAGTTTGTCTGCAGAGTTTACATTACTAAATAGTATCAAGTTTATTTATTTCCTGATTTTAATGACTTCATTAGAAACAAAATCGCATATTTTATTTAAAGATGTTTATTAATAAATCTATGACCTAGTTATGAATCGCGATACATATCGTATCGTTACTGCAGTCGCAATACCCAGCACTACCTCATACGCAAATAGTGTACACATCTGGAATATCAAGGTTGTGGACCTCATGTTTACAACTCAAAGATCTTGGTTCCTTTCGTTAATCGCTCATCGGATTGTTACTTCTGGAATTATCGCCCCTGATTGTACGAAAAAACACATTTTTGGCTTGTGGTCCGTCTAGGTCACAATTATTTTCTGATTTAAAACAAAAAATTTGGCATTTATCACCGTTACACCTAAGATCTTGGTTCTTTTTGATAATCCTGTATATATCTGAACTTAACTTCATTGATTATGGCTATGAATGTTTGAAAAATCACTTTTTTTAGCTTGCAGATTCTCTACAGCTCACAATTTTATTTTCAGATTTTAAAATGTGTTTAAATATTTCACCATCTCTTGCTAAATGTGGGTGTATCCTGCCTGGCAGCCGCTGTTTTTTTTTTTTAGGTTCTCTATCCATCTCCTGCAAAATGTGGACATAATTTGCATGGCAACCCCTTGTTATTTGATTTTAATTATTTTTTTTAATTATATCATAATTACAGCTAAGTTTGAAATTCGTGAAAATCGGACAAAGACTGTCTAACAAAATGGTCGCTCACTTACGCAAATACTATATTAGTAAGGATGTAACGGGTCCAAAAAAAATGGACCGGTTAACTGATGGGCAGAGAAACGACCGTGACCGGTCAACCGGAGGTACTTCAATATAGTATGCTGCCACGTGGTTGCACTCGCGCAGGTATCACATGCCGTTGTGTGACAGATCGGAAAATTGTTTAAATATTATTAGTGTTCGACCCGTTACCACTAGGGATCTGTTATCCTTTAACTTGGTTGTTTTGCTCTTTAATAGCCTTTAATTTCAAAACGTCCTTTGATAATTCATAATAACCCTTTAAATTTCAAAAATGGTTTAATTAGTACTATGGCTTAATTTAATGGTACACCATTCAATTTCTGCTCAGCTAGTAATTAAGAATGTATCCGCGAGAAGACCATGCAAAAATTGCAAAAAGTGCTAAGATGGGTCGGAATTTTTTGATCAAACTAATAACACTTATAAATGTATTACGGAATTATCTAAACTAGATATTTTACAAAATCAATATTGGTTTAACAGGAGTAATGATATAAAAGACAATGTAAAAGTAGATGCCCTTCCATATATTTATTCTATACCGAAATTTCATAAAAATCCAGTAAAATTCAGATACATAATTTCCTCAAGCATCTGCCAGACAAAACCTCTAGCAGTGACTATAACGAAAGGACTTAAATTATGCCAGGCCCAACATGCCATTTGGTGCAAAACACTTCTCAATTATACTGGAATTAATAGCTTTTTCATAATTGATAAAAATAAACCAATAGTAGACACTTTAGATAAAATCAATCAAAAAGGCAATGCAAATCAATAGAAACTTTTGACTTTTCTACCTTATATACTATGCTACAACATGCAGACCTTAAAGGGCCAATCCCGATAACTTTTTGGGGAATAAAACTGCTTAATTTTGTGTTAAAATCATTTAAAACCCATTATCTAAGGCCGATCAACTAACCCGATTTTTGTGATACGCTTGTAAATAACTTAAATCTGACAGTTTGCCTCTGGAAATGCAGACCTTTGTATCATACAGTATCTGGATAAAACCAGACTTTTTTCTATAAAAATAATATGTAGGTAAAATTTACCTCTTGTTATCAAGTACAGTACATGGGTCATTCACTGTATAGACCTCTCAAGAAACGTAAATCAATTATCAGGTCACCAAATGAAAAAAATGACCCGAATTCTTAAAAGGGTTACGTGTCCGGATAAGCAGTTTTGGCGTTCACGTCCAAATGACTCAATATTTTGAATTGAAATTTTGAGACAAGGTATATACACCATTACCCTATACTTTGGCGTTTTATTTTCATACATTCTCAGACTTTTATTTTTGAGCCTCTGTATAATTAGGGACTGTCCCTTTAAAAAGAATTTGGATTGGTTCGTGGATAAGGCCTTTAATGGTGCTTTCGGAAAAGGCAGAAATCTGATGGCCATCTACTCACAAGATGCAAGATGGATCGTAAAACGGCGCAATGCCAATACTGTAGTTTTCGATAAAGAAAAATTTCAAAATATTATACATTTTCTCATTGACAATGCCATATTTGAGGTTGGGGATCAGATAATACAACAAACTATTGGTTTACCAGTGGGAACTGACCCCGCCCCATTTATGGCAAATGCACATTTATATAAATACGAATTCGACTTTCAAGACCATAAAAGAAAAACAGATTACAAGGTAGCAAAAAGTCTAAATTATACCTTCCGTTACATTGATGACATAACACCAATCAATGATAATGGTAATTTCAATAAATACAAAGATGAAATATATCCTCCTGAACTTATATTAAATAAAGAAAATTCGGGCACTATAAATGCATCTGTCCTTTAGGCCAGTAGCCGACACCTAATAATATCAACAGAAAAAACATCTTGCTCCAGGGTAAGGAAATGTAAAAGATCTTTGCTTTTTCTAATAGAGATATATATTTTGATTAAAAATGCGAACAGTTCTAGCTCCCTAACCCTGCAGTATTTTTTATGTAGCGATCAGAAATTGGTGGACGGTTTGATGAGAAATGCTACACTTTTAACCATATATGGACATAGATATTGGTCACGTGTGCTTAATAAGCCAATCGTTAGTATGTAAACAAAAATAGCACGTGGTTTTATTTACACTATAGCGAATGCGTGCAGATGTAACGACATGGCGTTTACTGTGTGGGAACATTTTAAGATAAATAAAACCCTACAACGCGAGTTCTATCGGTCTGCCGAGTATAATAAGAACTAAGATAGCCACAAATGTAGTTCTTACATTTTAATGCGAAGAAGTATAGTTTAAATCATAAAATAAGGGTGCTGCTGGTGTGCTTGATAAATATATTTGACCCAATTTTACAAGATCGTTGCATTGGACGTACAAATGACTATGAGACATTTAGAAACTGTTTCTTTTGGTGATTGGGGTGGGGTGCGTGGGCTGGAAGCTTTACCTAATTTCATAGGCATAGGGGGGAATTTTTGACTGGGGGGGGGGTGTTTGGTGCCAAAAAAAAGCAATTTTTACCAATTAAAAAAAATGTATTTGATGGCCCATGACAGGTTCTACAATATCTCTTTTGAGATGAATAAGTTTACTTGGAATTGTAATAATAAATAAAATTTTTAATATACACAACTAAAAACAGTTGTTTATGTATTTGTAACTCATGGCGTATGGGTTCGATGACAGTTAGGGGGCAGAACCCGAAATGCCCGAACATTTTTCAGTTTTACAGGCAGCGGCATCGATTTTCCTCGAGAGGCGAAGAAGCGAAGCTTAGCTTATATGCCCCCCTCCCGCCAAAGACAATTTTGGAATATTTGACGACTCCAAACTCATTTTCCTGCTATTTCAGCCAGTGAACAAAGCAGCTTCAAAGTGGTCTAATATAGCGTAATTAAGGTGGCTGACTTGAATTCCAATCAATTGTTAACAGTCCAGGAAATCGGGGACCGTTGGGAGAAAATTTAACTGCCACAAACTCGTTTTCCTTCTATTCCAGTCAGTGAATACAGCAACCTCAATTTATTCTAATATAGCCTACCTGGCTGACCCGAATTCCAAACCACCAATCAATAGTCGCGCGGTATAAGGCCTCACACCCCACCCAAAGAAAATTTAGAAAATTTAATGGCCGCAAATGCGTTTTTGGCTTTTCTAGCCCGTGTAAGCAACTCTAAAAGTATCCAATGGTTTTGTAACCAAAATCTCACTCTGAATTCCAACCATACAATTCACAAATAATATTCAATGCCTGAAAAATGTCGCACAAAGTACAGTGGCTCCAGACAAAATAATTTAATCCATAGTCAACTCAGTACAAATTCGTGATATTCAATTACAAGAAAAGTAAAATTAGTGTTTCATTAGGGCCTCGATGACAGTTAGGGAAGCAAAACTAGAAATGCCCGAAAAATTTCCGGTTTATAGACAGCGCCGTCGGTTTTCTTTGAGAGGCGAAGAAGAGGGGCTGATATTATATTCCCCCCACCCCCCCCCCCCCCCACCCCCCCCCCCACCCCCCCCCGAAATTTTTGGATTATTTGACTTTCGGAAACGCGATTTGCTGTAGATGAAATAAAATTTGTTTTTCACTTTACCCGTCTGCACGAAAGTTTAAATTGGACACATTCAAGAACACAATATTTTTTATACATCTGTGTGCCCAAATTTTCCCAGGATTTGGTGCCCAAAATGGGGGGGGGGGCTCCTATTTTGACTACATTGCAAGAAAATAATCTATGATTTTCCATAGTTGTTTCTCCTTTTGAATCTGAAGGGTCTAAATATGTTCTGGCTTTTTTGAAAGGGATTTACAGTCATACATGTACATGTAGGTCTCCGGAGTAGAATGTTAAATACATGTACACCAATTAAATCTATATTTGTAAAAAAAGATAATAAAAATAGGTAGAATTTAATAAGCAAAATAAAGCACAAATTAATTACAATCTAGAATAGAGTTTAAGACATAAAATACATGCGAATATAAGGCACAAATAAAAACCATTATCAAAAAAAGGTGAAATGTTTATATCACAATATCATCGTCACTATCACTGTAATCACAGTTTTCATTAGGATTGTCCTGCTCCCAAAGGTTCTGACAATTTGAGCAGTGACATAATGCATGGTAGCAGACCTCTTTATAGCCACACAGTCTTTTCCTCTAAATCTAATGTGTAATAAAATATCCTCATCACCTTTCACTTGTGCAGCTTTACTAACTGACCTGAAAAATCGATGAAGAATACTTTCATTGATACATTTTTTATAAATTAGCCAGCGACAGATTCCAGTTTTTTTTGCAGAAGGGAGTCTGCCAGGTTCCTTTTAATGGAAATCTGCATTGTCTCTAAATTACATAGGCATACATACAAATTGAGCGTTTTAAAGAGAGAAATCATTTTTATAACGATGTAGGATCACATTGTGATTTAATTTTATTGATGCTAGGTACCGTATTCATTTTATTTTATGTAGTTGAGCAGGGTGGGGTTTGGACACTCCCCCTGATTAGCCCACCGGTAGATGAAATAATACAGTGTGCTATGTGGGAAAATTTGGTCTGAGCAGCAATTGAATTCCAACTTGTCAAGGGTTCTTCTATGTGCAAAACAACGGGTACACAAGATCTCAGCTATTATCCCATCTAGCTTGCCTATTCTTTGACGCCCCGACATGAACATGTATTTCCTGCACCACAAGTTCACAACCAAGGCTGGCAAATTACATGTAATTGATAAATCACCTGGAACTTTCTCAGCAAACAAGATTGAATCCCCAACCCCGGGTTAGTGAACCAGCATTTCACACACTCACACTAAGCCACCAATCATGACTTCCAAATTTAAAGGACCTAAGTCCGTAACTCAAAATCCTCGAAAATCTTCGACATGGAAAACACGAATTATTGGTCAATTTAAATCAACATTGATGTTGTGATCTTACCTGGAAACGGTAGGCCTCTGATATCCAATATTTAAAACAAGATAAACAGTTTACCATTGGTACACGAATCGTGTACCACAGAGCGTTTCAGGGTCACTTGTAACAAGTGACAAGAAAGAACGAGGCTAGACATATTCAACAACTCCTGTTTAACTATGAGGCCATATCTTATCTGGTGGGCATGCGCAGTAGACTGGAATAACCAGACACTATAATTTCCTCGTTGGTTAAGACTCCTGCCGTATTTCGCTGGACATAACTGATTTGAAAACGGAAAAACGGAAACAATTTAATGTAAATCAGTTTATATACAATCAGATTATATTATTATATGCGTTGCGACCCATTAAGGTCGATTTCTAGGTCCGAAATGTTAGCGATTTAGCTCCTTTAAATTTAAAAAAATAAATGTTTTTTTTTAGTGAAACCAAGGCCTATACATTTATGATAGACTTACCAGCATCTTTAGTTTCAGTCAGAACTAATTTATCTTTCGTTCTTTTATGTGCAACACAGGGCTTCCACTTCAAAATTTTCACAACCTGTCATTTTTCCCGTGGAGAAAGTGATGGTATTTTTAGCATAAAATAAGAAGCCATAAAACATGATATTGAAATGCCGTTCGAGTTTAATTGGGTCAAGGACAGTCACAAAGAAATTTAATCTCACGTCGGCATTTATACCCACCCATCCCCTTAATAAAGGAACACATGTAACCAATTATCATTTATTGATTTATATAATATAAAAATATAACAACAAGAAACATTCGCAAGTACACTATTTTCTTACTTTTTTTACATCACCTGTATATAGGCCATACTCGTCGTATCTCAAATGGAACTGTTGTGGTATAACATCTTTAAATAGTCGATATTCGTGTTCATGTGACGTGTTATTGTCACTGGAGACAGTGTGCTCTACGAGAGCCGACTTTCTAAAATTTTGGGAACAATCACAAAACTATTGTTGGCGTTATATTTCTAACAACGATCTTTTAATTAACCTGTTCGTATACAGGACAAGTTAGACTGTTGACTATTTCTCCATACACGGCGAAAAGTAGTTCCGAGTGATTAATGCATTTAAATTATTAAGTCATTCAATGTACAATAATTAACATACTTTTTAAACTAATTAATATATTATTAACTCGTATCAATATTTAGGGAGCTCAAAGAAGATCGTTCTTGTATTTGCACTCGATTTTGAAAAAAGGCGGTCGGATTGATTTGACGACAATTGTTATTCTGAGAGGTTTGGAATTTCAACATTTTGAAATGATATAAAGCATGCAAACATTTCTGCTTCATATATCATTCGCATGCTTAACTCTAGTTATCAAGTGAAGACATCAAACTAGTAAGTTTTTAATCTGTTTGATGTTGACATAGTAAATATAGCTGCACGAGCGATGAAAGTCGGCAAATATGCTGTAACAACAACTCAGTTTAAGAATGGTCACACAGTACTGATTAAAAAATAAAACTCAGTTAATTAACGTGATTATATGTCAAGCTTTTAATCTGTTTGATATTTATCCTCCGTTGATTGTGAGTACAGCAATATACACAAGGATAATTGATTGGCAGTGGTGTCAATTCGCGGACTACTGAACACTGTTAATTTGATTATACCCGACAGTTTACATCACGACACGCACGGAGTTTCGTCGAGTCCAGGATTTTATGATTTAGCACAAAATATGCTATATTTCTGGCATGCAAAATGACCTACGGGTCTGATCGGGTGTAGGTCATTTTCCAGAGCCGTAGGTCCCGACTGTCATAGATACTTATCTTTCTTCTTACAAACTGCCTTTTTGACGAACTAGATATAGACTAAGGCATTTCTAACCTTCTTTGCACATGTTGATGACGAACCACTCGTTTGATTGAACATTGGTGATATTGCCTGTTTTTCCTCTTCATTGCAGGCTACTACAGGGTGGTTTCACAGATTTCTTTTCGACTCTTTCGAACTAGTTGCAGTCTTGTTTTGTCGGTAAATTTCCGATAACACAGCGGGTGGAAACCTATGTTCTTTACAATCTTTAATCTTATTTCTTCGAAGTCATCGGACAACAAGTTTTTCATCTCCGTCTAATGACAGCTATTCTGCGGCGCATGTTCTAAATTTGTCCCATCTGATTTTAGAAAAAGCTTTCGCCCCTTCCACTGGTGTAGATTTGACGTGAATAATACATTCTCTCGTTCTTTTTGCTTGTTTTTCTTCAGCTTTGTCTATGTTTAACTAAACTTTCAATTAGTCCGCCATCTTTAACATAAACAGCGTATATAATTGGACGAATCATGTCACATGACCGGTTTTGTCAACAAATAACCGAGGCACAACTCCCCTTTTGTTTGATTGGGCGGAGATATAGTGCGCGAAATTCGAAAACAGATTTTATCAATACAGCTCGATAATTCTACTAGAAAAAAACACTCGTTAAACTAAAATGTCATAACTTACATATTCTTGCTCTGAAATGTTACATTTCTGTTCGATGGAGCAAAAGTGACACGATATTCGATGTCAGCTACTGGTCTACTTGACTTGGACATCAATATAATTAATAACAAATTTAATGTCGGTATATTCGATAAAACGGACAAATTTGGTTTTGAAGTAGTAAAATACCCGTCAGCTCAGAGTAACATACCAGATACGACACTATACAATGTGTTCTATTCACAGGCATTTTGTTTTTAAAAATATGCAACAAGGTGGTACACAATTACGCATTTTGAAAGAAATTTCAAAACTTCCATTTCTTCAACATAATAAGTTTGACATTTCTTATAACGATATTACTTACTACATATTGGATAATGATTTCTATATAAATTGCTTCTAAATGTCTAGTCCTATCTGGATTATTGCCCTTATTTTTATGCCTTTAGGATTACACTAATAACTTACGATTTCTTTAGCATTCCTGTTTTGCATTTCTTACGTTGGACATTATAGAATAATTATACTATGGTTTGTACAATTGCATGGTCTTAAAAACTAATAGTTTTTATACGCCCACATTGAAATGTGGTCGTATATTGCCGTCGGTCTGGCCGGCCGGCGTCCACAATTGCTTGTGGACGCTCTAGAGGCCAAAGTTAATATTCGATTGACTTTAGATTTATACATAGTGTTTAAGGTCATGAGATGAAGAAGCCTATTGATTTTAAGCGATTTCCGATAATAACTGTCAGAGTTATGGCCCTTGATCACTTAAAAAAATCTTGTGGACACTCTACTAGAGGCCAAAATTAATATCCGATTGACTTTAGATTTATACATAGTGTTTAAGGTCATGAGACGAAGAAGCCTATTGATTTTCAGCAATTTCTGATAATAACTGTCAGAGTTATGGCCCTTGATCACTTCAAAAAATCTTGTGGACGCTCTAGAGGCTAAAGTTAATAACCGATTGACTTTAAATTTATACACAGTGTTTAAGGTCATAAAATGAAGAAGCCTATTGATTTTCAGCAATTTCAGATAATAACTGTCAGAGTTATGGCCCTTGATCACTTAAAAAAATCTTATGGACGCTCTAGAGGCCAAAGTTAATATCCGATTGACTTTAAATTTATACACAGTGTTTAAGGTCATGAGGCGAAGGAGCCTCTCCATTTTCATAGATTTCCGATAATAACTGTCAGAGTTATGTCCCTTGATCACTTCAAAAAGTCTTGTGGTCGCTCTAGAGGCTAAACTTAATAACTGATTGACTTTAAATTTATACACAGTGTTTAAGGTCATGAGACGAAAAAGCCTATCGATTTTCAGCTATTTCCGATAATTACAATCAGAGTTATGGCCCTTTATCGCTTATAAAAATCTTGTGGACGCTCTAGAGGCTAAAGTTAATAACCGATTGACTTTAAATTTATACACAGTGTTTAAGGTCATGAGACGAAGAAGCCTATTGATTTTCAGCAATTTCAGATAATTACTGACTGAGTTAAGGCCCTTGATCACTTCAAAAAATCTTGTGGATGCTCTAGAGGCTAAAGTTAATAACCGATTGACTTTAAATTTAAACACAGTGTTGAAGGTCATGAGATGAAGAAGCCTATTGATTTTCAGCGACTTCCGATAATTACTGTTAGAGTTATGGCCCTTGATTACTTCAAAAAATCTTGTGGATGCGCTAGAGGCTAAAGTTAATATCCGATTGACTTTAAATTTATACACAGTGTTGAAGGTCATGAGACGAACAAGTATATTGAGTTTCAATGAATTTTGATAACTTGAACAGCATGGAGGAGAACTTTATCAAAGCCAAACAAATTAGAATGATTTTCTGATAATTACTTAATGAGTTCTTACTTTTAATCAGATTTTAGTGTATTATAAATGTTTTATTACCGAAAAAAGTAAAATATGCAACAACTCTTGTTGACTGCCCGGACGATTTAGCTGCTGTGGGCGTATGTTTCGTTGCCTGGCAACCTATGTTTGTTTCTGTGACTGTTGTAATGTGTGTCCTAAATGCATTTAATATACTTCAATCCTTTTATTGATTTTATTTAGTTTGAACTAGGCCTACTTCTGATACATTTAACTATGTGGTTACTTGTGTAGCGGAATGTATACAACAATATACTTATATTGGTAATTCTTACAACATATAATAGATCATGACTCATCACTAGGGATCTGGTATCCTTTAACTTGGACGTTTTGCCTTTTAAATTCGATGAACACCCTTTAATTTCAAATTACCCTGTGATAATTGATAAAAACCTTTTAAAAAATCGAAAATCGTTTAATTACTACTATTGCTAAATTTAATGGTACACCGTTTAATTTCTCCGACAGTTGTTTAAAAAAGGTCGACCCATTCAATTATCTAAAGCCTTTAATTACTAGCCAAGCCCTTTAATTACTAGAGATCCGTCTATAAATTAACACCATTTAATTTAGCGACAGTGCTTTAAATATTAGACGAAGCGTTTAATTTTCCCGCGAGTCGTTTTCCGATCTGTTAATTTTGATTACGATTATTCACGTATGAAGAACGAATAAAAAATGTAAATTAAAAAATAAATGCACGTCCACCTTACCGTTTTCGTAGTATTAATATCCATTATCCATTAAAAAAAAAAGATTCCATCATTGACACTACATCAAAAATCGGTAAATTCCGTCCAATGTTATACCAATCCAATGTTATTATTTTACTATTGGAAATCGACAAAGCACATCCCACATACCGGTTATGTATTCTCTATAAATCACAAATGGTCGTAGTATTATTACCCATTAAAAAATAATTATTCCACCATTGACATATGAATCCTGGCGTATTCAACACCAGGCTAATTCAACACCAGAAAAATCAGCGTATTCAAGACCAGTACATGTATATATTGTTATTTTGTATTTTAAACTTCAAATCAATTCCGATGTCCTTGAGTACGTCAAGAACCAATGTATATCAAACCGAATGTTTAGTGCGAAGAGTTGGTCCGTGTTTATGCGCCCCGTTCGCCGAATAAAGACGTCGAGGGTTGGCATAACCGAATCAACTCTCGACCGAAGACTCGGGGACCAGTTCCATTTTATTTATTACTTGTTTTATATTATGTAAATATTGTCTTCGAATATGAAATATTTCAACTGTTGTTTGTATTATGACTATTTGAGATATATAATAAATATCTTGTTAATCCTGCTTTTGTCTTATAATATACTGGTCTTGAATACGCCAATTTTACTGGTGTTGAATTAGCCTGGTGTTGAATACGCCGGATACCTGACATATATACATCAAAAATTGGCATACCATTTGAAATCGGTAAGTCACGTATCCCACATACCAGTAATGTATTTTCTTCAAATCACGAATGAATGAATAGTTGTAGTATAATTATCCATAATGCATTAAAAACAATAATGATTCCACCATCGACAAATACATAAAAAATCTGTATATCCCGTGTAATGTTATTATTCCATTTCATTTCATTGGAAACCGGTGTAACTCGCGTGGATCGCACTAGTGGCAGTGTCATAATCTCGCGAGACCTTTTCAGTGGCGCCAAAAAAAGGTGCTATCTGTTGACCTCTATCGGAATGGCTTCAAACGATATCAAAAGGAATTGGGATTCAATTCAATGAGCACTGCATTGATATTACGTAATCACTTGACAAGCTTTCCAGACATGTCTATCGGAATGGCTTCAAATGATATCAAAAGGAATTAAGATTCAATTCAATGAGCACTGCCTTGATATTACGTAATCACTTTGATAAATCAACATTTACTCTCTCAATATATTCAATATATGTACTCGTATGTTGTTAAAAAATAATGTGTGTTGATGAGGCCGGAAAAAGAGAAGGGTTTATAAATAAAACAGAACACATTCTTAGCTATGATAATTTAATAACAAAAACAATTGTATGTATTATATACATGTACATGTACACTAAATACTAAAAACAATTAATATACACAACACTGAAATAAAATGTTGACCGGTGGGTGTTCTTTTTGGTTTTTTTAAACAATATTTTATTCCCATGATACCGAAACAAGCTAAAGGCTTAAATAAATGATATAAACATATATTAAAATTATCAATATACATGTGTATTGAATATTAAAGTACATAAATAGTAAGATTACGGGAAGAATATAATCAAGTTAAAACTAGCACCAGGACCGCTAGCCAACTACAATTTTTGTAAGGAGGTAAGAAAAAAGGACGGAACCTATGATGAATTCTAAGGTTATTTGGTGTTTTTTTTTGGGGGGGGGGGGTTGTTGTTGATACCCTGGAGAGTACAGTGTATTTTAAATGATCTTGGGTTCTTTTTGTAGAATAACTATTTTAACCCCTCCAGGTGTATCGTCAGGCGGTTGCAATAATAAAAATTATAAAAAATATTACAGATGTTATTACTATAGTTTTTCATTGAATTCAAATTAACTTCCAATATTTCTAGATTTTTTATGAAATTCAAATTAAATTCCAATAAGTTAGTGCAAAAATGCGCTACCCGACGCCGTAACGATTATTCTGTAAAGGAATTCTAATTAACTGCCAACCATTCTACGCACAAAGGCGCTACCTGACGAGGTAACGAGATACTTGGCGATTAATTTTAATTCCTTTACAAACCAATATTTTATTCATTGATTTTTTTTTAAAACAATATTTTATTCACAGGATACCGAAACAAGCCAAAGGCTTATATAAATCGGTTAACCAAAAGCAAGATACACTCGGACCAAGCTAAAAGACTACTCGGACCAATCAATATTGTGTTAATAATGTGTTTGTTTTAATAAATTGAGATTGTTCTTAAAACTTGTGTTTGATTTGATTTTGACTCCTCAGACCTATGATAAATTGTTGTTTTAATAAATTATGTTTGCTTAAATATGAAAATGCTGAGTGTTATGTACTCACCCGTTTTATTTGCTGATAACGAAGCCCATCAAATAAGATTAATTAACAAAACAACTATAACTGAGTAGTGATTAAAATACTTGTTTTTTTTTCTTTTTCAAATAGTAAACGAGTTTGATTGACCGATGACTGCTAATGTTTTTTCGTGAATTAAACGGGAAAGTAGTACGCACTATAATTTATCGATTGGTATTGCCATCTACGACCAGATTGTCGAGGAATGCGTCAACGCACAGCTTACGGATTATCGTTAACAATTTCTAGGGGCTTGTTTTTGTGTATATCATTTTCAAATAAATTCATCAGTATATTCGTTTTTAACAAATTTATACAACTCTTATGGGAAACTATGATTATCAAAGGACCGTAAGCCCAACTGATGTTTTATCGTTTGGTTGGGCATTTTACGAACCACGTGTAAGTCATGTTAATAAATATTTTCATTCGTGTTATCAATTGAATAGTAACAGACAACTGATATAAATAAAAGACAAATAAGAATGTATTCATTTCTTTATTATTATTCATAATCTGTCTTCGGCCATCATCTAAAACGAAAAAAATTACGTTATTACTATTTCTACATAAATTCTTAAAAGTCCCAACTGTCGTTTATGTCGAGTACCGAGTCCCAAATAATAACTATTTAGCTTGGTTCAATTGGTCTTTTAGCTTGGTCTGAGTGGTCTTTTCGCTTGGTCCGAGTGGTCTTTTCGCTTGGTCCGAGTGGTCTTTTCGCTTGGTCCGAGTGGTCTTTTCGCTTGGTCCGAGTGGTCTTTTTTATGGTCCGAGTGGTCTTTTTTATGGTCCGAGTGGTCTGGATACCACAAATGAGATAAACACAACATATTATAATTATCAATATTATTTGATTCTGCAGTCCATGATCAGTATACTCAAAATGTCGTCAACAGCCACAATATATCTCCGGAACATTATTTGTTACATTGTCCAAAGTTTACCAATGTTAGAATTCAAACTATAAATACATTACCAAATAGTTTTATTAATTTACAAACTCTAACAAACGGTGATAGTAATACTACCTTGCAAATGAATATGCACATTTTTAATATAGTCCACAAATTTATACATTTATCTAAAAGACTAGAATAACCATCGTAAAATATTAATTGAATTCTCGGTTAATATACATCTAACGTCCTCTAAACGTATTATGAAATGGTAAGGCATTGTAAGTGACACAAACTATTAAATTACTTGCATGCACGATTAATAGTGAATACAAAATACTGCACTGTTAAATGTATTTTGTATGTGAAGTGTATATATCATACGTCTATTTTAGTATATTTATTAAATAAGGAGACGAATTAATATAAGCCTTTGGCTTGTTTTTGAATCCTTAACTTTTGACAGTTTATAATGTATAACATGTATCTTATTTTGAATAAAATATAGTTTAAATCAATATATCTCCTTCCCTAGCGTATGGTAATGGTCTTTATAAATTTATATAATTGTTAATATCTTGGTTACATTTTTCCACAAAAAAACATTTATTTTATATGTGCTATTGCTTCTTTTTAACTCATTCGGTCCTACTCTCGCCAAGTGTCGTCATAATTTGCTACCGAGTTCCACCGACTTACGCCACTTGTCACTGACTAGTGTTTAGTCAGACTCCCTCTCGACGCCAGGTGTCGTCATCTTTATTGTACTTTTATATTGATCAATAAACTTATAAACAAAAGCCGTTTGACTTCCTAAAGCCATTATCTAGTCAACATATAGTTTAAACTAATGATTGGAATCAAAAAATGTACACGTTACAACAACGATTTAGGTGCTATAAGGTCGCGACTTCACAAGAAAATTCTTTTCATATCGGTCGCCATCTTGGACGGCCGATCGCTAGTACTGTTTTATTGATCAATAATAAAAGTTATAAAAAAACGTTTGATTTCCCAAAAGTTGTAATCCCATAAAACAATAGTTTCAACTAGTGATTGGGGTCATAAAATGTCTAGGTCACATCAAGGTGTTACGTTGTAAACTCACGTGAAGAAAATCGAGAAAATTTTCAAGTTCATCGACTGCTGTCGGCATCTTTCATGCACCGTTTTATTGAGCAATAAAGTTATATGAGAAAAACTGATTCACTTTCCAAAAGTAAATTAGCCAATAGAAATATAGTTTAATTTTTCAACTAATGATTGAATTTTATTGAGGTCATAAAATATACGACACAACACCGGATTTGGGGGGTTAAGGTCATGAACTCCGTAGAAAAATATTTTCAGAGGCCGCCATTTTGAGTGGCATTAAATATTTGTACGCTTTGTTTTTTTAATAATTACTTCGTTATGGCAAGTGATTCAGACTCGGATTCAAAGGATTTTTTACCGGAAAATATATTAGACGTAGAAATCAGCAATAATAGTTTCCTGGACAACGAATTGACTGGCACTTAGAGTGAGGAACAAGACGGCTACCAAATAGCTAATTAAAAATTAAACTAAAATGGCGGATTTAATCTACGCGATATTATTTGGAATGATACACTGATTTTCGTTATATGGCAATCATTTTTATGTCCGAAGCCAGGGCCAACAGACATTAAAACGTTAGAACAAATTTGATTTTTTTAGTTTATTTTTTGGACTGAATATGTTCGCATTGGTAACCGACGAAACCAATAATAGTCAGATATCACGCTGACAAATTCAACAATGAGATTGAGAGGTTCGAAAAAAAAATAATCGAGGGACGGCTGCAGAAATTCGCTATTGACATTTTATTTACAGTGCTAATCCTAAAAACTTATTGTGGACTAAAAAAATAACCAATTGTGCTTACTGCTTGATGCATTGAGCATTAAAATATAACTTTATAATTCATAAACGAAACCTATCATTTATTTTACATAGTATAGTTCTTCATTTTATTATAAAGAATAACTTGTTATTTGGTATTTTTATTTAAAAAAAATATCACTGTAAAGCCTGTTTTTATTTCTACATTTGGTAATATAAACATTTTTTGATTGGAGTAATAGTTTTTGTTTTGATTCTTGTTATCTGCAATAGGTGAGAATAATGGATAATCCTTTAATTAACACTAGGGATATGGGCTATGGTCTGGTTAATTGGCTTAGGAGATTAAGCAGTAATTAACATAATTAGCTCTAGGGGTCAATGAGTTAAAGCATGTTTATATATAAACCAGATATTGTTTTCAAGTGCACGTCGTTATTTCTTTGAACGTTCTTTATAATATGTATAAAGCATGATTGTTTCCCAATGTTGATTTCTTTTTGATGTGCATGCTGCAATTATTTCTTTAAAGCTGTTCTTTATAATAAACCAGTAATTACATTTCTTTATAAGTGATTATTTTCCAATTCTATATCTATGAATCAGTCTTATCCAGTGTTGTGTATTTTCGTTTTCATGTTTTAGTTTTCATGTTATTTTTGTTTTTTAGTGTTTATTAGTGTACATGTAAATAACATTTTTATACGCCCACATTTTCATGTGGATGTATTATGTCGTCGCCCCTGTCCGTCCATCCGCACGTCCGTCCACAATTGTTTGTGGACTCTCTACAGGTCACAATTCTTGTCGGATTTTGACGAAACTTGAAATATAGGTTTATCCCCAAAAGATCTCGGCTGCTTTCGATATTGGCATGTATCGGATCAAAACTTCATGGATTATGGCCCCTGATTGTACGAAAATCACGTTTTTAGCTTGTTGACCCCAAAAGAGGTCACAATTTTGAACCGATTTTGATGAAACTTGACATGCATGTTTATAACCCAAAGATCTTGGTTCCTTTCGATATTTGCGCCTATCGGAACGTAATTTCCTGAATTATGGCCCCTGATTGTCCGAAAAATCACCTATTTTAGCTCGTGGTACCTCTGGAGGTCACAGTTATTATCAGATTTGATAAACCGTTCGATTATATCATCGTTACACCCTAAGGAAGGTCGAGTTCAAATTTCGGAAAAATCGGACCAAAATTACCATACAAAATGGCCGCCGTTCGTACGCGAATACTGTTAAAAAATGGTATATAAAGGTTGTGGACCCTGTAGAGATCACAATTTTAATTCGATTTAAGATGAAACTTGAAATGAATGGTTATAACCCAAAGGTCTTGGTTCCTTTCGATATTTGCGCATATCGGATCGTAACTTTCTGAATTATGGCCCCTGATTATACGCAAAATCGCCTTTGTTTAGCATGTGGTCCCTCTGGAGGTCACAATTATTATCTGATTAAAAAAATCGTTTGATTATATCACCGTTACGCCATAAGGAAGGTTGAGTTCGAATTTCTGAAAAATTGGACCAAAATTGCCATACAAAATGGCCGCCATTCGTACGCGAATACTGTTTAAAAAATGGTATATCAAGGTTGTGGACCCAGTAGAGGTCACAATTTTAATTTTCGATTTTGATGAAACTTGAAATGCATGGTTATAACCCAAAGATCTTGGTTCCTTTCCATATTTGCGCATATCGGATTGTAACTTCCTGAATTATGGCCCCTGATTATACGCAAAATCGTCTTTGTTTAGCTTGTGGTCCCTCTGGAGGTCACAATTATTATCCGATTTAAAAAATCGTTTGATTATATCACCTTTACACCCTAAGAAAGGTTGAGTTCGAATTTCGGAACAAAATTGCCATACAAAATGGTCGCCGCGTGTACGCGAATACTGTTATAAAATGGTATATCAAGGTTATGGACCCAGTATAGGTCACAATTTTGATTCAATTTTGATGAAACTTGAAATGCATGGTTATAACCAAAAGATCTTGGTTCCTTTTGTTATTTGCACATATCAGATCATAACTTCCTGAATTATAGCCCCTGATTGTCCGAAAAATCGCCTATGGTCCCTCTGGAGGTCACGATTATTATCCGATTTAAAAAAACGCTTGACTCTATCACCGTTACACCATACGGAAGGTTGAGTTTGAATTTCAAGGAAATCGGACCATAATTGCCAGACAAAATGGCCGCCGTTTTTACGCTAATAGTGTTAAAATATGGTATATCAAGGTTGTGGACCCAGTATAGGTCACAATTTTGATTCGATTTTGATGAAACTTGAAATGCATGTCTATAACCTAAAGACCTTGATTCTTTTCGATATTTGCGCATATCAAATTGTAATTTAATGAATTATAGCCTTTGATTGTAGGAAATATCACTTTCGGTTTTGCTTGTTCTCTATCCATGTCTCGAAAATGTGGGCGTATCCTGCCTGGCAGTGCCAGCTTACTATCTTTGTTTTTGTTATTAAATTATCACAGCTAAGAATGTGTTCGATCTGTTTTATTTTTCCTGATCAACACGCATTATTTTTTTAATCTTCTTCTTCTTTTAATCTTCTTCTTCTTTTTGGTGTTTAACGTCTGCTTCCACTTAAGTGATATCACAGACAAGACATAGGAGAGCCGAAGCTGCTATCTGATTTTTAGAATATGATTTTGCAATCTTTCCATTTTGGCCTTAGGCCATGGATTAGGTTTTAGTGGGAAGTTCTTCCCTTTTTTTAATAAAAACACATCGTTGGTACATGATCTCTTCTGTTTCTGGATTGGTAGATGTCTTCTTTGTGGGATTTGTGTTTTTAGGTGCCAGACCTGTCTTGTCGTCTCCCCTTACTCCACTATCCCACTGGTATTTGTTTTGGCAGAATAGTGTTTAGATGCCGAGCCCGTCTTATCATGACTCCCTCTTACTCCACTATCCCGCCAGTTTAGTAGATGTAAGTAGTAAATTAAACTAATATAGAATTAAATAAATAAAGAGAGTATAATAAAGTTGTAGTCAAATAAATTAAAGGTAATAAAATAAAGTAAAATAAAGTAAATTAAAGTAAAAGTAAAGTAAAGATAAAGTAAAATGAATTAATTAAAATTTATTAGTTAATTAAATTAAAGGTAATAAATAAAAATAAATAAAATAAAGTAAAAGTAAAGTAAAGATAAAGTAAAATGAATGAATTAAAATAAAGTTGTAGAGTGGTTGGGCTTCCTTCGAGAGGACGTTTTTACTTCCCCACCCTACGTCGTATAAAAATAAAAATAAGTTAAGATAAAAAATAAGTAGAAAAAATAAAAAAATAAATTTAAAGCCCCAATACAACTCTTGTTGTAACTGAATAATATGTTCCAATCTTTATTCTGGTCAACAATTTGTACTATTTTACAATATTTCAATAAAAAATGATACAAATTTCATCTTAACACACCTAATTTTAAAAATTGGAAAAATTCATCTACATGCCGTAACATGGTTTGAAAAGCCTTACGTAAGCACTTTCAAATGCAACTTGGATTTAAACATATTTTCGAAACCCTCTGGACAAGTAAGATAGGTTGTAATGGATAATTTACACAACAGGTAGGACACTTAAACATCTTATAGTTAGAATAAGGCTATAAAAATTTCTGGACCGGTCAAGCCAGCAAGAGTGTTATTGTCCCTTTAAGTAAAAGTAAAGTAAAGATAAAGTAAAATGAATAAATTAAAATAAATTTAAAGCCCCAATACAACTCTTGTTGTAACTGAATAATATGTTCCAATCTTTATTCTGGTCAACAATTTGTACTATTTTACAATATTTCAATAAAAAATGATACAAATTTCATCTTAACACACCTAATTTTAAAAATTGGAAAAATTCATCTACATGCCGTAACATGGTTTGAAAAGCCTTACGTAAGCACTTTCAAATGCATCTTGGATTTAAACATTTTTTCGAAACCCTCTGGACAAGTAAGATAGGTTGTAATGGATAATTTACACAACAGGTAGGACACTTAAACATCTTATAGTTAGAATAAGGCTATAAAAATTTCTGGACCGGTCAAGCCAGCAAGAGTGTTATTGTCCCTTTAAGTAAAAGTAAAGTAAAGATAAAGTAAAATGAATAAATTAAAATAAATTTAAAGCCCCAATACAACTCTTGTTGTAACTGAATAATATGTTCCAATCTTTATTCTGGTCAACAATTTGTACTATTTTACAATATTTCAATAAAAAATGATACAAATTTCATCTTAACACACCTAATTTTAAAAATTGGAAAAATTCATCTACATGCCGTAACATGGTTTGAAAAGCCTTACGTAAGCACTTTCAAATGCAACTTGGATTTAAACATATTTTCGAAACCCTCTGGACAAGTAAGATAGGTTGTAATGGATAATTTACACAACAGGTAGGACACTTAAACATCTTATAGTTAGAATAAGGCTATAAAAATTTCTGGACCGGTCAAGCCAGCAAGAGTGTTATTGTCCCTTTAAGTAAAAGTAAAGTAAAGATAAAGTAAAATGAATAAATTAAAATAAATTTAAAGCCCCAATACAACTCTTGTTGTAACTGAATAATATGTTCCAATCTTTATTCTGGTCAACAATTTGTACTATTTTACAATATTTCAATAAAAAATGATACAAATTTCATCTTAACACACCTAATTTTAAAAATTGGAAAAATTCATCTACATGCCGTAAGCACTTTCAAATGCAACTTGGATTTAAACTTATTTTCGAAACCCTCTGGACAAGTAAGATAGGTTGTAATGGATAATTTACACAACAGGTAGGACACTTAAACATCTTATAGTTAGAATAAGGCTATAAAAATTTCTGGACCGGTCAAGCCAGCAAGAGTGTTATTGTCCCTTTAAGTAAAAGTAAAGTAAAGATAAAGTAAAATGAATAAATTAAAATAAATGTATAGGATGGTTGGGCTTCCTTTGTGAGGACGTTTTTACTCAACCATCCTATGGAGAATTTATTTAGCCGTGACCCTTTCTTATTTCACTAATTTACATAGTCCAACTGTGTCCATTAGGGTGTGGATTTCTTCGAAGATTTGTAGCTTCAGATCTGGTCTAGGGAAGAGTAGGTTCTTAGTGTTGAATGGTATGTTATTGGTCTCCATCATTCTCACTAAGTCACGTCTCTCTTCCTTGTAAACCTCGCAGTCTACCAGGACATGGTTGGTGGTACACTCTTCTCCGCACTCACAGACGATGACTTGGTGTTTGTAGTCTCGCAGCCGCTCTTTCACCCTTAGTTTCGATGTGAGTCTGCATATATCTCGTCTAGGGTGATTGGTCGCTGTCTTGGTGTAGATCTCGTCATCCAGTCGGAATCTGTATGTGTCAAGTTCAACAAGATTTAATTCCCAGATTGAATTGACCTGTCTTTTGACCATACTGTAGATTTCCGTGGTGCTGTAGTCTATGAGGCGGGGTGTAGCTGTGTCCTTGAGACCCTCCCTGGCTTTAACTTCAGCAACCTTAAACCGGTATACCTCCTTGACCGCATATCCTCTGTCTCTTAAATCTTCCAGGATCTCTTCTCCGTCATATTCGGAGGGAATCCCGTGTACCACCTCCTTTTCAGTTAACAAGGTTGACAGCTGGGATAGCCTCACTTCTATGCCGAGAAGGGATACCTGGTTCACTGCCCTGTCCATGTCCTCCTGTGATTTAAAAGCCAGTCGGACATGACCAGGGACAGTTACTCTGATGTCTGGGATATCTATAATACCCCAGTTATTCTTTATCTCCTTCCCTATCGCCGTTAGCTTGATCCCTGCGAAGGACTTGCCTTCGGCGGGCTTCACCTGAACGACAAAGGCTTGCTCCTCCCTCTTTTTAGTCACCAGAAAGGTCAATGGTGCCGGACTGCTATTAAAAGCCTCAACCATCGACATGTTGAGTTCAGCCACGGACTCCATTTCCCTTTTCCTGCTTCGAAAAAGTCTAAATTAAAAAGAAGGATCAACAAGAGAGGATTCTAGTTGGTACTCTTGAGTAGAGTGATGATTGTGACCTCTTCCACACAGATTCACTAGTTTTGGTTATACTAATTGACTATAGGATAATAATGTTTGTATAAGTCAATACTAGATGCAGTTGTGATTGTTTTGGATTGATCACCTGATGATCCGCTACTGACCCTTTCCACACAGATCCACTAGTTAATTAGATTTGATTATACTAATTAACTATAGGTTCCTAATGTTTGTATAAGTCAATAGACAGAGCAGTTGTGATATCGTTAACTCAACAAAGGTGGTTAATACCGTACGAGTACATTTATTGAAATCCTAACTCCTTTTGATATCGTTTGAAGCCATTCCGATAGACATGTCTGGACAGCTTGTCAAGTGATTACGTAATATCAATGCAGTGCTCATTGAATTGAATCCCAATTCCTTTTGATATCGTTTGAAGCCATTCCGATAGACAGCTTGTCTATAGAGGTCGACAGATAGCACCTTTTTTTGGCGCCACTGAAAAGGTCTCGCGAGATAATGACACTGTCACAAGTGCGATCCACGCGAGTTACATGTGTTATACCGGTTTCCAATGCAATGAAATGGAATAATAACATTACACGGGATATACAGATTTTCGATGTATTTGTCAATGGTGGAATCATTATTGTTTTTAATGCATTATGGATAATAATACTACAACTATTCATTCATTCGTGAATTAAAGAAAATACATTACTGGTATGTGGGATATGTGCCTTACCGATTCACAAATGGTATACCGATTTTTGATATGTCAATGGTGGAATAATTATTTTTTAATGGATAATAATACTGTACGACCATTTGTGATTTATAGAGAATACATAACCGGTATGTGGGATGTGCTTTGTCGATTTCGAATAGTAAAATAATAACATTGGATTGGTATAATATTAATGGCTTTAGATAATTGAATGGGTCGTCTTTTTTTAAACCCCTGTCAGAGAAATTAAACGGTGTACCATTAAATTAAGCCATAGTAGTAATTAAACGATTTTTGATTTTTTAAAAGGTTTTTATCAATTATCACAGGGTAATTTGAAATCAAAGGGTGTTCATCGAATTTAAAAGGCAAAACGTCAAAGTTAAATGATACCAGATCCCTAGTGACTCATGCTGACACTATATAATTATTTCTTTGGGTTGCATTCCCAGTTGTTTTCAAATATGAGTGAAGTCTGTGTCACCACAGGCCCGGGACTGTACAGCGCAGTGGACACTTACGGCTAGCCCCCCATTCGCTTTTTTTGAATTGTTTGTTTGTTGTTGTTTTTTGAGTATGGTGTCTTGTCGCTATGTCTGTCTTTTGTGTAAATCATATGTGGTGCAGTCCCCCTGCACTTACTATTATAGTATGACACCCCCTAGGGACACGAGGTGACATGCTGAAGTGGTTACAACCTGATGTTGCTATAAAGGACTGTTTTGGAAATATTCATTTTATGGGTAAAATTTTGATTTTCACATGTGTATTTATCACCTTTTTTAAGCACAGACTGCGATCTATGGTGCAATAGCAATCTTCTAATTTTGACCCCAGCACTAATTTGAATTTTTTTTTTAGTCCATACTCATGTTTTGTGGACTTGTCTTGGGGTACTATATTCACATTGTCCCTATAGTACAGAAATCGATACACAGTAACTTTTTGTTTCATGGTCGCAAGTAGAATTTCTTTGGATGATTTTGAAGTGCTAAGTGCTAAAAAAAGGTTTTGTGATACATTTTTTTGCAAATTTAATAAGAGAAATATTTTTTTTGGACTTTTATACGGGTACGTCATATCCATAGCAACCGTTTGTATCATGTGGTACTGTATATAAGTGTGTATTTGTTTTTATTGTACATTTGCTATTGTTGTATTGTACATTTGCTATTGTTGTATTGTCCCTTTAACACATTCGTTGTATTGTCTCTTTAAGGTTTCATTTTCCAACTGGTTACTGAAAATGGCTACAACATTTTTAATTTCAGAGCATGTATCCACTATTCATTTTTGGACACATCTACTGATTCTACAACAATACATAAATTTTAACGGCAACACAGCCTTGCGTATAAGTGGGTGACGTTGAACAGTGTGGTATGGTTGCTATGGCTCTCGAGCGCCGTCAGCTACACCTTCAGTGCTGGATTTAGAGTACTATAGGCCCCAGGCAATAATGTCCCTGAACAGGGGTCACGAAATGGACATTGGGGCCCCGGGACAAGCAACTCAGTGAGGGGGTGGGTCAAGGGGGGGTTATGTGGTTGGTGGTTCGAATGTCACTTTTAGATGAATTTTTTATTTTTGTTTGGATTGTTTAATTTTAAAATAATGTCTATTTGAGAGTAATGGATATGTTCGTTAAGATCATTTTATTGAGCATGTCGATACTCCAATGGAAGCTTGTGGACTACTGTGGAAGACAATTCCCCGTTGGTGCCAGATGAAACAAGAACGGTTACAGACCTTTTAAAGTATTTTTTAAAAACAGATACTAATGTGTTTTAGGGCTGGTACATGTAGTAAGCACCATATGAAGGAAAAGGGGAAAAAATGTTAGTTTCTTTTATCTACTACAGTTAATTATCTCAAAAATAGGGAAATTACAGGTTAATTTCATGTGTTTTTGTTTCCTTTACCTAGTTTTTGTTAAGTCGATTCCGGTCATTTTTTTTGTTGTATCAACTGTTGGGAGGTTGCTGGTTCACGTGAGCATAAATGTTTTAAACCCACCCCATGAAAGAAGTAGCTATAGGGTGTCAAATTTTGGCAGACGAAAAATGGGGAATTTAGACAGGCTTTGATATACAGCCCGTATACAGATCTCGTTGGCCAGAATTGTCTGAAATTAATTGTGTGGTAACAGCTCTAGGTCATCTACAAACTGTGTGAGTTTGGTCTTTTTGCTACGCATAGTAAAGGTGTAAGGACTTGCCAAAGTTAGTATTTGAGAAAAGACATATTTTGGCAATTTCACCATTTGAAAGGTTTTTTTTAATTTTCTCAGTCAGGAATTGAAAGATTTGTCTGATATTGCACATTTATGTGTTTTGGGACTACCCCAACTTATAACCCAAATTTGGGCAAAATCGGTGATTGAAGCCTTAGCACCTTCTGCATGGTTTTCTCGCGGACACGCTCTTAAAGGCTTTAGATAATTGAATGGGTCATCCATATCTAAACCCCTCTATGAGAAATTAAATGGTGTACCATTAAATTAAGCCATAGTACTAATTAAACCATTTTTGAAATTTAAAGGGTTATTATCAATTATCAAAGGATGTTTTGAAATTAAAGGCTATTATATTTATTAAAGAGCAAAACAACCAAGCTAAATGATACCAGATCCCTAGTGTACCTAGCCCAAAGATACAACGCAATAAGTTGTTTATTTCTGGAGTCTTAGATCACGGTCAAAACATTATTACATCTCTAGGCTTATAGCCTGTGGAACCGTGAAGCCAGGCAATGCCACCATGCGGCTCGCTCTTCCGCGAGGATGGCCATAAAAGCGTGTTTTTATTAAAATACTACTATTTAAACCAAGGTTAATACTCCTTGATTACTATAAAATTCGTATTTGCTACATGTGACCCCATTGAGCCAATGAAACGACGAAAAGATTATACCCTTTGGCCACGTTCCAGAGGGGCGAAAGATACTTTGTTCACGGCATAATTTTTACTACTACGTTTTCGATCAGTGGGGCATCACGGTGGCTTAGTGGATAAGGCGCTGGTTCGCTAGCCTGGAGGTCAAGTGTTTGATCCCTGCATTGGCCGAGAAAGTTAATCTCAATTTTCCGGCGTGATTTCCCCTTGTCAGTGATGCAGAAGGAGGGCCTGACAAGGACAGCTGTCAATCGCTCGGATGGGCCGAAAAACTGAGGTCCCGTGTACACATTGGCGTGCACGTAAAAGAACCCTTGGCAGTTGGAATTCAGTTGCTGCCCGGGCAAAATTTCCCTCATAGCACACTGTATGGCGTATGCCCGTCTTCAATTAGCCCAGGTTAGGTGCTTAAGCGTAGGACGTTAAACCCCATTTCATTCATTCATTCATTTCTATCAGTGAATACGGCCGTTTTATTACCGGAAAAGTTTTGTATCAACGTATAATATGAACAAGAGAGCGTGGGCTAATGCAGTAATGCTAGTTTACTACTAGTCGATAATACACTGACATTTTTTTTATATAGAACAAATAACGGTCAAGGGAATATCGAACTGGTCAGCTTGTCGAACTGAACCGTAACCGGTCAACTGAGTGACCGTTTACATCTTTATATATTTTTCTAAATAGTTGGCCATTCTTGCTATGATAGTTCTAAAATAGATGATGAAAGGCGAATCTATTAAAAATTTTAGTCAAATTACTTTATTCTGAACTGAGTTATCAGCGTTGTAATATTTGACTAGAAATGGGGGCAAAATACATCTTCACCCTCTCCGACAATTCCGGATTGTTTGAGTGACAGGCGTTAACTCCACCTACATAATCTCGATAATCAAGCGCTGTCTGCCATGTTAAAACGGTATCTAATGACGCAGAAATAGCCTCAATCAGCACTGCCTTTTATGGACAGTTTCTGGATTATGACATCAACATAACGGTGAACTTACGGAGCTTGGGGCGTCATATTTGATTAAATTAGTCAGTGAATTCCTATTAAAATCCAAGCTGTAGCCTAGCCATCCTTGGGTCTACAGAGTTGATTTTGGACTTGTTGTCTAAATGAAGATCTAATTTATAATCTCTATAACATCTGAAGCCTAAACTAAGACCTGTGATTGGCATATTTAGCTCTTGATGAAACTTCAGTATATGGTTATATCCCAAAGATCTCGATTCCTTTTGATATTGACAAAATATATTTATGTCTTATAACAAAACTTACTATTACTATTTTGCCCAGTAGATTTCCCATTCCCAGGAAAAGTTCCAAGATTAACTAGACCTCAGACACCAAGGCCACAATTCAATCAAAGAATGCAAAGACCACCTACGATGGGGGTAAGCGGACCTCCTAACTCAGGTCCCCCAATGTCTGGTCCACCACCTTCATTTGTAAACGGTAAGAAAATATTGCGCTTTTATGAACCAGTTTAGCAAATAAAATGAAAAACATTTTGGTTAATTATGTATATTCTTAAGAGTGGCATTTAGCGACTGAACACATTAATTTTAACTAGCATACATGTATATGACTGAATTATCTGTAGACCAGTTTATTCACATTTTGTTGATGAAAAGAGATTTGATACCAAGATTACAAAAAAAATCCACCTGTACATGGGGGATTCCACATCAAGTGTACACAAGGTTCTGACATGACATCACAGATTTTGATGATTTTAAGTATGCAAGTTAACCATGGCAAAAAAATGTAATGTGCAAATTTTAGCGCTGGGGGCCCCTTCAGGGGCATCCCAAGCATTGGACTTTTTTGGCTGACCTACCAACTTAGAAAAAACATAAATTCTCCTGTAGTAATCCTACTTACATGAAATTGGTATCAAATTATTCAGAAAACATAGATTTTTCTAATGACCATAAGCACAAACTCGACCAAACAAAATCCAGGCAGATATTGTTGACCTTGAACTTTCAACTCACGCCCCCAAAAAGGGGCGACCTCGATTTGGCCAATTTTTCGTGTGAACATTGCCCCACCTATGAATAATGAACACAACAAAAATCTAAATGGGATCTCTGTGGAAACAGATTTTAGGAGCCGGTCAAGTCGGGTGCTACACAGTTTTTCAAGTGCACACAACCTTATCAGCCACGGTGTTGTTAATAATTATAGTGCTCGTAACCTTGCATTCTAATTACTCGCAAATTTGTGTGTTGCTTTCTTTCAACAGGCTAAACTGTTCCTGTTAACGTTGTTTATATTTCAATTTTGTTCGGGACTGAACTAGAGTAAAATAATGGAACCTCACGATGAAAAAAAGCGGAATATTGTGCATATCCACTCAATATGCATGTTGTGCATCAGAAAAAAGATCTGCGACCTGTTTTGGAAGCTGTTTTGATCGAATTTCCCTCAATTTTAAAGGCAGGTCAAAAACTTTGTACAGTGTGCAAAAAAACCCTGTCAACAATGCGGAGGAACCATTCGATACGGAAATGCATATATCGTTAACATCATCCGAGGATGCGCTTTTTGATGAAGTTTTTGAAAAGACTATAGAAGTTTAAAATCAATCACTTTCAATAATGGGTGAAAAGTCCTTTTGACAAACCTAAGGCTGAAAAATCCCAGAAATACGTCAGTGCATAGCGTGCCAAAGTTGCTGATTCTGTGAAAAAGAAATCGAGTTCAGTAGCGGAATGTGGCAGATCGGTGTATTTCATACTCATAGACTGCAGGGATATTCTGACCCTAAAACAGCTACTGGTAGGACCTACATGTAACAAAGAAATTATTGCCACAAACAAAGCCCTAGGGAACAAAAAATGAAAACTAAATTCTAATAATATGACTAACCTGAGTCGAGCTGACGATATATTAATATATATGATTGGATGTAAATTTTGGATTTTAATAGTATAGGATTAAAGTTGTGATAAAAAGTCGTTCCTGTGTGCCGTGGGGAAAAATGTAGTTCAGTCCTCGAGGTGCTGTAAAAATTTGAGGTCGGTGCACTTCTAATGTAGATCGTCCAGTGACAAATGCACAGCATACAAGTTACCATAATGAAATTAGTGTACAGAAGTCAGCTTGCACAAAACAACCTACAGTGAATTCTAATAAAATCATCGTTTGTTTTTGTGACCAAGATGGACTTGATGTCCATCAAATTTGATCCCATGGAGATCCCACTTTGATTTTTTGTGTGTTTGATATTTATAGGTGGGGCAATGTTCACACGAAAAATTGGCAAAATCTAGTTTGCTCCTTCTTGGACGTGGGTTCAAAGGTCAAGGTCAACAATATCCGCCTGGATTTTGTTCGGTCGGGTTTGTGTTTCTAGTCATTAGAAAGATCTATGTTTTCTGAACCATTTGATATCAATTTCATGTAAGTAGGATTACTATGGGCGAAGTTATGGATTTTCAAAGTTGGTAGGTCAGCCGAAAAGGTCCAGAGTTTGCGATGACACTGAAGGGGCAAAATGAGGCTCCCAGCGCTAAAATTTTGCACATCCCGTTTTTTTGTCGTGGTTAACTTGCACACCAAAAATCATCAAAATCTGTGATGGTCATGTCAAAATCTCCTGAATTTTGTGTACACTTGACATGGAATGGCCCTCATGAATTTTTTGATCTTGAATGTAAAAATAAAATTTAACTCCAGCATGTTGAATTCACAAAACATATTCTTTTAAATGTTGTGTTTGTGATACAGCAGGTTCCAGACCTCCATTCAATCCAACAGGACATCCCCCTCCTGGTATGCCACACCATCTTGGCCCTCCACCACGATCTGCTGGTCCACCTCCTCGTATGGTAAGATATAATACAGTATGTGAATAATTTTTTTTACTATTGTGCTACGGTGTGATCATCTGTTCAAATTTTTATATGCCCATTTATAATTAGCCTTTGTGTTTTCAGCCCCCTACAGCATCCCCCCAGCTTATACAAAAAGGAACTCCAGTTGGTGGTTTAAAATGTCAATTTATTATATTAAATGACTGAAACATGACTATTCATATTGGCAACAATTAATAGTTACCCTAACATCATGTTCCTTGCTCAACAACAGTTGGGCTTAATTCAGACCAAAACAGGCCAGCAGGCCTTAATTCAAATAAAACATGCAATATGAAAAACAAACAACATTTTATAATGAACAACATTAAAATAATTTATCATTCTTAAAATTCAGACCAGAACAGGCCTTAATTCAGATAAAACATGCAATATGAAAAAACAAACAAGCTATTATAATGAACGGAACATAAATATAACTAGACTTGCTCGCAAGACTGAAAGGCTTTCACCTTGGCCAAGGCAGCACACGGGCGCCAGATGCATGACAAAGACAATACCCCACTATTAAAAAAAATATAGTTGAATGATTCAAAACATAATTACTTTTATGGCCCTTGATCACTTCAAAAATTCTTGTGGACTCTATTAGAAGCTAAAGTTTAAATCAGATTCACTTTAGATTGAAACAAAGAGTTTAAGGTCTTGCTTGCGATGAACAATTATATAGATTTATAATGAATTTTGATAACTTGAACAGCTAAATCCATGATATTAAATATTTCATATACTAAACGTTAGCTTGGAGGAGAACTTTATCAAACCAAAGAAATTGTAATGATTTTCTGATAATTACTTAATGAGTTGTTACTCTTAATCAAATTTTAGTGTATTATAAATGTTTCATTACCGAAAAAAGTTAAAATATGCGACAACTCTTGTTGACTGCCCGGTCAATTTAGCTGCTGTGGGTGTATGTTTCGTTGCCTTGCAACCTATCTTAATAAATTTTCAAATTTTGAAGAAAAAATGAGAACGATATGGTATCTGAATTCGGCCGTTATGACATAATATGGACCGGTTTTCAATTTTCGTGCATGTTAAAGATTTACACCAATTCAGATACTAACTGTTTAAAACATGGAAAAATCAATATGCAGAACTCTATAATATTATGTTATAGTTTTGGAGATCTACACTAATCGTAAATGGAATTTAAAAAAAATCAGTTTTCCGAATTGGACAAAAAACAGTCTTTTTAGTCTCAGATAACAACCAAAAACCCAAAAGAAACTTATCAGCATAAAATTGTTCCTTTTATACGCCCACATTTTCATGTGGACGTATTATTGTCGTCGCCCCTGTTCGTCCGTCCGTACACAATTGTTTGTGGACTCTACAGGTCACAATTCTTGTTGGATTTTGACGAAACTTGAAATATAGGTATATCCCCAAAAGATCTCGGCTGCTTTCGATATTGGCGTGTATCGAATTAAAATTTCATGGATTATGGCCCCTGATTGTACGAATCGCGTTTTTAGCTTGTGGACCCTATAGGGGTCACAATTTTGAACCAATTTTGATGAAACTTGACATGCATGTTTATAACCTAAAGATCTTGGTTCCTTTTGATATTTGCGCCTATCGGAACGTAATTTTATTAATTATGGCCCCTGATTGTCCGAAAAATCACCTATTTTAGCTCGTGGTCACAATTATTATTCGATTATATCACCGCTACACCCTAAGGAAGGTTGAGTTCAAATTTCGGAAAAAACAGACCAAAATGGCCGCCGTTCGTACGTGAATACTGTTAAAAAATGGTATATCAAGGTTGTGGACCCTGTAGAGATCACAATTGTAATTCGATTTTGATGAAACTTTAAATGCATGGTTATAACCCAAAGATCTTGGTTCCTTTCGATATTTGCGCATATCGGATTGTAACTTCCTGAATTATGGCCCCTGATTATACGCAAAATCGCCTTGGTTTAGCTTGTGGTCCCTCTGGAGGTTACAATAATTATCAGATTTAAAAAATCGTTTGATTATATCACTGTTACACCCTAAGGAAGCGTGAGTTCGAAAATTTCGGAAAAATTGGACCAAAATTGTCAAACAAAATGGCCGCATTTGTTTGCGAATACTGTTAAAAAATGGTATATCAAGGTTGTGGACCCTGTAGAGGTCAAAATTTTAATTCGATTTTAATGAAACTTGAAATGCATGGTTATAACCCAAAGATCTTGGTTCCTTTCGATATTTGCGCATATCGGATTGTAACTTCCTGAATTATGGCTCCTGATTTTACGCAAAATCATCTTTGTTTAGCTTGTGGTCCCTCTGGAGGTCACAATTATTATCTGATTAAAAAAAATCGTTTGATTATATCACCGTTACACCCTAAGGAAGGTTGAGTTCGAATTTCGGAAAAATTTGGAACAAAATTGCCATACTAAATGGCCGCCGCGTGTACGCGAATACTGTTATTAAATGGTATATCAAGGTTGTGGACCTAGTATAGGTCACAATTTTGATTCAATTTTGATGAAACTTGAAATGCATGGTTATAACCCAAAGATCTTGGTTCCTTTCGTTATTTGCACATATCAGATCATAACTTCCTGAATTATGGCCCCTGATTGTCCGAAAAATCGCCTATGGTCCCTCTTAAGGTCACGATTATTATCCGATTTAAAAAATCGCTTGACTCTATCACCGTTACACCAAACGGAAGGTTGAGTTTGAATTTCAGGGAAATTGGACAATAATTGCCAGACAAAATGGCCGCTGTTTGTATGCTAATAGTGTTAAAATATGGTATATCAAGGTTGTGGACCCAGTATAGGTCACAATTTTAATTTGACTTTGATGAAACTTGAAATGCATGTTTATAACCTAAAGATCTTGATTCTTTTCGATATTTGGTCATATCAAATTGTAATTTAATGAATTATAGCCTTTAATTGTAGGAAAAATCACTTTCGGTTTTGCTTGTTCTTTATCCATCTCTTGAAAATGTGGGCGTATCCGGCCTGGCAGTGCAAGCTTACTATCTTAAGTCAGGCGACTTCCTTATAAAAAGCTTCAGTGGGGAGCTGTATTTTAACTGGTTAAAAGTGATGACGTCATGTAGACATAAAATGTGGGATATTAATTTCAGGAGTAACTGTTATTTACTAATATGATTATTTTCACTCTAGAAGCACCAGTAACAGATATTGGTCAACAGTAAAAAACCTTTACTTCAAATATTGACACTTTGAAAAATAGCTCTCTATATTTGCTCTATACTTGCTTATACGTACAGATTTTATCCACTCTTATTTACATGAGTGCCAGCATTTGAACTAAAATTATTTCAACTATGAGTGATTACTTCTTACCAAAATATGGGTTTCGTGACCCTGTAACAGAAATAGTTGATTGCTGTTTTTTAATAATGTTGCTTCTTTGTAAAAATTATCTTGTTACCGTACCCATCTCGACAGAAATCGAGGGCTTGCGCTATTTATGAGCAAGTAAAATTTATTAAGAGATTGCAGTATTGTTGTGCGAGGTATGAATATTGCACTTGCCGAGAGTTTAGAAGACCGTCAAGGTCTAATAAGCTGCGAATCAAGTGGATTTTCTCATGTCGAATGGTTGCTATACCTATTCAAACTATGTAAAGTGTCTATTGTCGGAATGTTAAAGAGTGCACTGCAGTGTTTGATATTGGATTACCGCGACCACTTAAACATATTATTACACACAGAAATCAACTATTTCAGTTACAGGGCCACTAAACCCATATTTTGGATAGAAGTAACCAGTGATAGTTGAAATAATTTTAGTTAAATATCTTCACTGTGAAAAAAAAAAGCACTCATGAATAGGCTCTATACTACATGTACAGATTTTACCCATCCTTACTACATATTTCGCTTGAAAATGAAAGCTGTCATTTTCATTTTCAATCCCTTTGTTCTCCTACTCTTAATATTTGGAACTGTTGTACAATGGTTTCTTTTGTCCCAAAATGACCTAGTTTGTGTTAAGTGGACGTTAAACCCCATTTCTCTCTCTCTCACAATGGTTTCATACATAACTAGGGTTGTGACGATAACCGGTATGTATGATATACAGCGATAAAAAAAATTGACGGTATTTGTATCGTCAAAATAATTAAATATTGAAATATCGGTATACCGTGATACAACAAATTATGATGATCAAAGACACAATGACATCGGCGGCAAATACCCTAGTTTTTCGCAAAATTGCTATAGAAAAGAAAAAATATTTAAATCGCAGGTAGTAATAAATTTACCAATGGCAATATTGTCAATATCGCCGTTAAAAGGAATATTTGAAATCGATCAGGTTTCAATGCTATTATCTAAGATTGTAAATTCTATACTGAAGGTTTTTTTAAAATTAACGCGTGGGATAAAATTAGTTATGAACGTAAGTGATTTATTGATAGTTTTATCCTTATATTTAAGTAGATCGTCCCTATTGATTAAGCGGGCTTTATCGAAAGATTTGTTGATAAGTTCTGTTGGATATCCTCTTTAAGAAACTGGATCTGACAGTGTCTAAGGGATATTTCTCTATTAGTTGTGTTACTGGAAATTCGGCAAATTCTTAGAGCTTGATTGAAAGGTAGATTGTGTTTCTGGTGAATGGGATGGCAGCTTAGGTAGTGGAGATACAGGAAGCTATCAGTTGGTTTGGAATATAACTTAGTTTGGAGTTGGTTATCGGCATCTCTGTAGATCGTGACATCTAAAAAATGATTTTGTTGAGGTCGTATTCTAGAGTTAGTTTGATCGAAGGTAGGAGTTTGTTGAACTCCTCTATGAAGTCAGGAAAAAAATATCATCTATGTATCTGTACCATACAAGAGGTTTCGTGGTGGTTTTATCTAAAAAAGATTCTTCTCAGTTACTCATAAAAATACAAGCTACGCTAGGAGCTGCTTTGGTACCCATGCTAATTCCTTGGTTTTGTAAGTAGTATTTGTTGTTAAAATTAAAGCAATTTTTCTTTAAGATGAAATTTAGAAATCGTAGTAAGATACAGGAGTGGACAGTTTTATCATCTCGATTTAGTAGAGCTTTTTTACAGGTAGTCATGAAAAAATATTAGTTAAAAAAAGAACTTTTTGTTTTTTTTTAATTTTTTTTTTTTTTTTTTAAATTTTAAATAAAAAAAAAATTTTTTAAAATTAAAAAAAAAATATTTTAAAAATTTTAAAAAAAAATCTTGTAAAAATCTAAAATATAAATATTTTCAAATTTAAAAAAAAAAAAAACGTGTTTAGAATTTAAAATAAAAAAAAATTTATATCAGAAAAAAAAATAATAAAAAAATCTAAAGGAAAAAAAAAAATTTAAATGAAAAAGAAAAGATAAAATAATTCCCTAGGTGGCCCATAGTGTCTTGGGTATCCATACCCAGTATACAACTTGCCATTAGACAAGAGCGACTAGAAACATTGTGGCCCATTGTTGCAGTAGTATCTCGATAATCATGTGTGGGATCTATGAAGAATGTATAGACTCGAACGACAAGAAATGTAGTTATCTTACATAAAAATATTTTCAAAATTTAAAAAAAAAACGTGTTTAGAATTTAAAATTAAAAAAATTTATATCAGAAAAAAAAATAATAAAAAAAATCTAAAGGAAAAAAAAAAATTTAAATGAAAAAGAAAAGATAAAATAATTCCCTAGGTGGCCCATTGTCGCAATAGTGTCTTGGGTATCCATACCCAGTATACTACTTGCCATTAGACAAGAGCGACTAGAAACATTGTGGCCCATTGTTGCAGTAGTATCTCGATAATCATGTGTGGGATCTATGAAGAATGTATAGACTCGAACGACAAGAAATGTAGTTATCTTACATCAACATGTGAGTGACGGAACTTTGGCATACTAACTATGTCCACGAAGACTATGATGCTTTATTTTGTCTTTGAAATTTATATTGTGTGTTATCGCACTTTCGCGCCTTTATATAGATCCAACACAAGATAATCGACAATCTGAACGACAGGCCCGTCCTACACACAGAGCCTTATATAGATCGTAGATTTTAAAGGCTCTGCCTACGGAGAAGTGACACGGGTCATGAGGTCAACCTACTACATTTTGTAAACAAACGAACGTAAAATATGGCTTCAACAAACAGAAAACCTGCGTCGTATCAAGGTTGTCTGTGGAATAACACTAATTGAGTAATAGTTCCCCCGACGAAAATGAGATTTTAATTGAATTAGCAAGTTTACAGGACATTTGGCATGCGAAGAAAGCTAGGCCTATATCTCATATCTGTCGATCAAAATTATGCCATGAGAAGAAAAACCAGCGTTTACACCAATATTCTTGTCGAATAACAACACGAGGAATTTCTCTATATAAATAGCATATATAAACCAAGATATTATTGGTGTAAACGCTGGTTTTTCTTCCACACAGCATAATTCAAATAATTGTGATCAACAGATGGGATAGGCCTAGCGTTCTTCGCGTGCCAAATGTCCTGTACAAACTTGCTAAAATCACATTTTCCTCGGGGGATATATTACTCAATGAGTGTTATTCCCAAGACAACCTTGATACGACGCAGGTTTTCTGTTCGTTGAAGCCATATTTTACATTCGTATGTTTGTTTACAAGCTGTTTCCAGTGCAAAATGTAGTGGTCTGCATCACTGACAAGAGGAAACCATGCCAATGCAGGGATCGAACACCCGACCTCCAGGCTAGCGAGCCAGCACCTTACCCACTAAGCCACATGATCGTCATGAAAGTTATAAAATTTAAAATTTCACTTTGATTTTAGTAAAAAATCTATGATTAGGGATTTTAGCTTTAGTTTTGTCCTGCTCTCATTGAGGTCATTGTTAGAGGTGCGAAAGTGCAATAGCACACAATATCAATTTCAAAGACAAAATAGAGCATTATAGCCTTCGTGAACATAGTTAGGTGAACATAAATATGTTAAAGTTCCGTCACTCACATGTTGATATAAGATAACTACAGGGTCGTTTCTTGTCGTTCGAGTCTTTATAATCGTCATAGATCCCAAACATGATAATCGAGATACTACTGCAACAATGGGCCACAATTTTTCTAGTCGCTCTTGTATACTGGGCCTGGATATCCAAAACACTATTGCGACAATGGGCCATGTAGGGAATTATTTTTATCTTTTCTTTCATTTTTTTTATGATTTCTTTTTTTTATGATATATTTTTTTTTTATTTTAAATTTTAAAAAGATTTTTTTTTACTTTAAATTTTAAAAAGAGTTTTTTTACTTTAAAATTAAAAAAGATTTTTTTTTATTTTAAAATTAAAAAAGATATTATTAATTATTTTAAATTTAAATCTATTTTTTTAAGAAAAAATTTAAATTTTATTCTTAATTTCAATATTTTTTTTATTCTAAATTTTAAAAAAATTCGTGTTTTTCACTAATATTTTTATTTTTTTAAAATGAAATGCCAAAAAATGCTATTGCGACCATGGGCCACCCTACTCGTGACATCTACCGTACATAAAATGGTTTCTGTATTAAGTTTAGGAATTTCCTGGATTTTACGTAAAAATCAGAGGTATCTTGAATATATGAATACACAAAAACACATACTTATGGAATAACAGCTACTTAATTTATTTAGGCGACGTTTCGAAGAGTATTCTCTCAAGTATTTGAAAAAATCGTTATGCTAATTCATTTAGTCCACCGGGGCTAGTTATCTAACTTTCTTCATGACATAATCGTTTGTTTAAGTTACGCGAAGTTTTTGAAAGGATTTTTATATTGATAAGTGTGTTTATCGATATTAAAATTGTTACTAACTGGTGTATCTTTGAAATTCCGCATGTCGCTTGAATGATTATAAAATCTGCGTTTGCAAGTATCCGAGCTTTGGCCAATGTACTGAATCTCGCAAAAATTGCAAGAAATAGCGTAAATTATATAAGGGGTGTTGCATGTGAGATGACTTTTAATAAAGTATTTCCTTTTATTAACAAATGATTCGATTGATGTATATATATACATGTATCCGTAACAAAGATTAAACCTAGTAAATTTCAACAGTTTTTTGGTATAATAATAATATACTGTATACATTTTTATACGCCCACATAGAAATGTGTTGGTATGAAATAATTAATAAAATACAATATCAAAAAACCATCGTTTTATCCAACGTTTCGTAAGCAAAATGCCAACTTTCTCAAGGATGAAAGAATCAAATTCAAAATGGCTAGAAGTCAGTTATGACATCATAGTAAGATATGACATCATGGGAATGATGACGTCATAGATACAATACACATAACATGAAAGAAAGGTTAGCTTAACTAAAAGTTAGGTAAATTATGTATGATTATGAATAATTTTGAAACCCCCTGGATTTAAATCATTTAACCCATTTGGCCAAACTGAATCAAGTCTATGAATCCACAGACTTTCTGCTGTGTTTAATTTTTTCTGATCTTTATCATGAACTTTTTGTACTATGGTACACACGAAATCATGACCAGGTATATTAAAGTGGGAAGCTACATGGGGGGAATGGCCTGGTTTTTTAAGCTTTATATTGCTTCTATGCTTATTAAGTCTAATGTTAAAAGGAGTGATCGTTTGACCGACGTATTGCATTCTACAGTTTTGACATGTTAAACAATATACAACATAAGAACTTGCACAGTTGACAGAGTCTCTAATCTTAAATGATTTCATGTCTTTACTGGTTACTTCTTGATTATTACACATAGTCTCACATGATTTGCATAATTTTCGTAAACAAGGTTGACATCCGTATGAAATTTTGTCCTTAATATGGTTATTGGTAGTGTCAGAAGTTCTCAACTTATTTTCTTTCAAGATATTGCCAATAGTGAGGTTCTTTCTCTCTGCTATTATTATTTTGCTGCTATCCATAATTTTTGTCATCCGTGAACTTGTGTCTAAAATACTTCGGTCTTTAACCATTTGGTGAAGGTGAGGTTGTCGAGGGTCAAAGGTAGTTGTCCATGGAATAATTTTCATATCAGTATCGGTCTTTGATTGGTAGGTCAATAATTCAGTCCTGGTCTTCTGATCTGCGCGTTTAAATGCCTTTAGAATAGTTTTCTTGGGATATCCGGATTGTTTAAGATATGATCCAAAATTTTTTAGGTTTGATTTGGTCCAGCTATCTTTACTACAAATTCGTTTTATACGTAGAGCCCCACTGTAAGGGATAGCGTTAAAGGTGTGTTTGGGATGACAACTTGATGGAGGAAGATAATGATGGCAATCTGTTTTCTTTGAATATAGATTTGTCTCTAACTTTTGTTTTTCTTTGACCACTTTTACATCTAGGAAATTAACTGAGTTGCTATTTATATCTACAGTAAATTTGATCTTCGGGTGTTGCTGGTTTAATCTTGAAACAAAATTATTACATTCTTCTAGTGGGAGAGAAGATAAAGCCCAAATATCATCGATGAATCTGTATGAAATATCTGGTTTATTAGGTAATGATTCATAGTAGGTTTTCATCCAGTATGACATATAAATATTAGCATATGTCACAGCAAACGGAGTTCCCATGGCGGTCCCAGATATCTGTCTATAAAATATACCAGAAAATTCAAATTCATTGTTGTGAAGAACAAAATCTGCTACTTGTAGAATTGATTCTGAATCTTCGTTAGTCACAATTTTAGTTTCACGTAATGCATGTTTAAGTGCTTCTAAACCTTCAGAAATAACAATATTCGGATATAGACTGATAACATCAAGAGTCATAAGCTTACTATTCTTAGAAATAGATTTGTTATTTATAGCTTCTATCTTTTGAAGGAATT